>JAKIJQ010000107.1:382500-709074 GCA_023373905.1 Rhizoglyphus robini | reverse complement strand
TTCCAGCCAATTATGAGGATCAAGAGGTGGGTAGTAACCTAAAGGCGTATTCTCACTGGTTCCTGGTGGTGGTAACTGAGTTCGAAGAATTGTTCGAAGCGGTGGAGCTCAAGTCGACCTTCAATGCCACTGTCGTCTTCCTCAACTCTGACTACGATTTTGGCATTGAGAAGTACCAGAGAATCCAAAGCGGCATCATCGCCTACTTGAGTGCCCTGCACGAACTGTATCATGGCGAGACGAAAGAGGTGGCTCTTCGATCACGACGTCCAGCAGTGCCCCAACAAGGCAACGACCACGACTGTGGCCTCTTCACCATTCAGTTCTTTGAACACTTCTTTACGAATCAATTGGCCCGTGCTTATCTGCTTGGTTTGCCAAATCATCGAGTTTTGCGGTACGGGGATGCTTTCAGCGAATTCGATTCGGCCAAAGTCAGCAGGCGCAAACGGACGGTTTGGCGTGATATTGTGTTCGATATGTTGATGCCGTCGATTCGGGAACCGTTACGTGATGCCATCAAGATTGAGGCCAAGAAGAAGGTGCCTTACAATGCAAAGAAGGCCAAGTCCGAGAGTCCACCACAGATGGCCAGTGCACCTGTTCTACCACTTTCACTTGAAGCACTAGCGAATCCAACACAGCTGATCGACGCACAGGCATTGGCCTTTGCACTCGAGCTTGCTGCTGCTTCCGACTGGCTCGACCCCGAATTGATTATTCTCGACTGATCTGTCATAGTGCTTATGTCTCAAGGTATACCTCAATCTCCAAGTTTATATCTTAATTTGAATGTTTGTTACCTTTTTGTATTATTTTTGATGTAATGCCATATTACCATTATACCGAACATACATTCTACGATATATTTCATACCATATATTTGCTCTTAACATGATAGCTGTTGAACAGTAGTCGTACTTGTCTAAAACTCTAGTTTGTTGGTTGTGTATGCCTCTCATGGCTTGTTTGTCGGACTAGCGTTAAAGTCCTGTGTGCTTGTGCTGTGTTTGCCTTTCTAAATCGATGCGCGTCTCTGATCGGTACCACCGATTCGGTGGTGATCTGTTCTGTTTGCACTTGCTCGTTGTGTGAGTCTTCGTTTTATGTACAATACTAGACTCGATGGCCATGGATGTGGGTGTTTGTGTGCCACCGTAAGTGTCTCTTCACCTTCTTTTGCTGTTGTATATGCAGTAGACATCTCATGGCCTGGTCAGAAGACGATAGCGAGCGCCAACAAAGTCAGCGCACTGGTTTGTCCATTTGGAACTGTGCACTGCAACGAGATCGAGAAAGAGCACTACAAATGAGCACAACATTCACCGTAAAAGGTGTAGAAGAGTGTGAGGTAGTGAGTGAGTGCTGGATAGCGCATATTGTTGCCTTCGACAACACTCACAACACACAACACACAACTGCATGTCACTCCGCGGAATGGAGTCCAACATGACATCATCTCTCAACAGTAGAAGTGAACAAGAAGAAGAAGAAGAATAGAGTAAACGATGGACACTTGGTTGTTAATGTCATAGATTTAAGTAACTTAAGTTGCCTAGTTTTAATAAAACATAACACACGGTGCCTCCACCTGGTGTCGCACAATCAAATATTCCCCATCCTCCCCAAACAAAAATGACCAAGTGCGTACCAGACTCAAACTGATTATTTTGAGAACTTAAATTATGTCACTCCTTGGAAGTTTTGTGTAAAATGAGTTGGCATTAATAACCGAATGTGAAAATGAATTAACATTGTCAAATTAATGTCGCACTCATTCTGGGTGACCCAGTCGGTGGGGCACGAAGCACGCCAAGCGGCTATTTTAACTGAAGTGGTTAGCCCGCACGTGCCAACGCGCGCTCACTGGTCTCGGCTTTGTGTGTGTGTCTATTTCCACTCCAACCTCAACACAACAAACACCGATCTACTCACACCGTCCTGTGACTGCTGCAGCTGTCTTCTCCTCGATTGTGTGCCTGTGCATTTCACCTCACGATCCAACCATCGCATCACTCGCACTGCACTTCGCATACAGGCACACAACTGTCTTTGTGTTCTTCGTAATTGCGCCTTTTCTGTCCCTCTCCATCTGCTCTCGCCAATATCTCAGCCTCACGCCACACTCCACTCGGCAGCAACCACTTGGCCAGTGCTGGTTTGCTACGCGCTTACTGTCAACATTCATCACCTCTGGACAACCACCGTGAGCACCACTCGGCCCCAACTGATCACCATCACACCGGTACCGAACAAGCACACCTAACCTCCACTCCAACAGCACTTTGCCCATCAGTGTCACCTTTGGGTGCTTGTAGTTGGTTCTCCTCACAGTACGTGTCTCATGAGGGCACATCAAATCACAGCAAAAACATGAAGAAAAGAACATTATTGGGGTTTAAACTAAAACATTTGCTGAACAACAGCAAATTGAGGTAAGTGATGATATGGCTGTTGCATGCTGAACACCTTTTGAAGACAATCAATCAACCACCACACCTCACTAATCACCCACTACCATTACTATGTTTGACTGCTGGTCTCACACTCTATTCAGACCAAACAAACTCCCATCGCCAGCAAAGAGTGCCCGTATGAGTGCGGACAATACCAACATTGGTAGACAGCAGATCGAGGAGAAGAAGATAGCCGACAGGAAGAAGCGTGCCCAATTCCGAGCAGCAGGGCTTGACCCCGCAATCTATGGTTATCCAACATCGTCGTCTGAGGAAAGCACACCACTGCCCACTGAGGACAGCAATTCCGAAACCGACGAGGTGAGTCCCTTAACAGTGCTCCTTCTATAATGTGTTGCTTACTATGTGTCTGCTCGTACTAGTCGAATCTGTCAGACGATAATGCAAATTCCCTCCGTTCGGATGAGGGCAGCCAGCAGCCAAGTAGCGATGAGGCTCCTCAAGAAACCGAAGCTGGCTGTAGTTTGGCTCCTACTTCTACCCCTCCCACACGCAGTGGCCGAAATGTAGTCAAGCGCTCTGTCTGGGATCCAAGCGAATCTGAGGAAGCTTGCTTTAACTTCACTTCACGAGTTACCAAGCGTCCTAAGAATGAATCGTTGACGTCACCGCTGAAGAAGGAACATGTGAGTTAGGTGATCATTGTCGATTGGACTAATCAAACTTTGTCTATCTGCCGATTAGGTCAAGACAGCTACTAAGCCGAACAAGCAGGCTCGACGAGCTCCTACCAAGAAATCCGTGAAGCCAGCGGCTGACACCATCAACAGCTCGAGTACATCTAGTGAAGATTCGAATCAAGTTGCTGCAAAACCGGCGAAGAAGACTTCTGGGACTGTTGCATCCACCAAACGTGCTGCACCAAAGTCAAAGGCCACCAAAGCAGTTCCAGTGCGGACTGAGGGTGGTAGCGCTGATTCCGATGATTCAACTCAGGCAGCATCTACTTCTATTGGCCGACGCTCAAAGCGAACTTCGCGTGCCAGTATGACCAAGTACTCGGATTACGTGGTCGTGTCATCTTTTAAGAGTAAGTGACTTGCTTGTTTGAGTCCCGCTCAACTGACTGTCTGCTTGCTTTTAGAATCTGCCGCGGCAGCGGCTAATGTTAGCCGAACTAAGGATGTTCCCGCACAAGCCAAGGATGAACAGGACAAAACTGAGGCTCCGAATGAAGCCGTGACTGCCGCAACAACTACCACCACCAATGCCATCGGTAGAAAGACTACGGTCAACAAAGGCGCATTGAATACACCCAGCAGCAGCACTACTCGTGCCACCAAAAGCAGAGCCACTCCAAAGCAAACCAAAGCACTGAGAGCAACTGCCATTGCCAAAAAGTCCACAGTCGTAGCAGCTACCACGAAGGATGCGACCACAGCGGCCAAACCAACTGAAGCAGCCCCTAAGCCAACCAAAACTCGGAACGCACGTGTCACCGCTAAGAAGACAGTTACTACCAAAACGGTTGCAAAGTCAATCAATGTGTCCGGTGGGAGCAGCAGCACCACCACTGGTCAGGCAGCAGCAAACGCGCCCAGCACCAAAGCAACAGTCCCTGGATCTAAGCGAACCACCAAGAAGAATGAGCCCTCCGCAAGCTCTACTGCTGGTCCTTCCACTGGCGCATCGTCAGGTTCTTCAATTAGCACTACAGCTGCTCCCAGTGCCCCAAGAGGAAGCCAACGTGCCAAACCCACTCCACAGATTGAGGTCACTGTTCAGGTGAACTACGCCTTGATCACCACAGATTGCCCTGTCCTTAAGGAAACCTCCAACTATTCGTCTCTATCGCCACCATCGAAGCGAACCAAGCTTGACTCCTCTGTGCTAAGCAAACACGAGACTGAGAACATGCCCGTTGCACTGGAAAGCTCAGGTGACAACTTGGACGACAAGGAATTGCTGGGTGATACTTCGGTCACTAAGATCTTTACCGAATCGATGAAGCGCGGTCGCAAAGGTGACGTAGCCACCGCCAGTACAGCCGCCTCAGCTAAGGCTTCTGCCTCGCCGGACACTCAGTTGAAGGATCTTTATTCGAATCTCCAGAAGTGGAAGTCAACTCTCAACAAGGCTAAGGTTCCTGAATTGAGTCAATCTAAGAAAAGTACTGCTGCTGCCCCCAAGCCACAGCCATCCAACTCTGATGACAATACCAACCAAATGGCTGTCCAAATCGATCCTATCAAGATCATCAACAGCTTTTTCGATTTCCAAATGAAGGACTCTCGTGAGGACTTTGAATGGCTCCAGGCACAGTTGACTGTGAATGGACAGCGTTCAATGGAAGTGAACAACACGATGATCAGCATCCCGTTGGAAGGCATGACCAATGCCAAGCACGTGCAGCAATGGTTCGCCACTCTGTTGGTTCTCAAGATGACCAAACGAATCTCTGGCTTGGAGTTTGCCAGTGCCAAACAGCGCTTGCTCGCATTCATGAGTGCCGAATCGCGAAGTGTCTCTCACACCTCCATGGACAACCACTTTCTGGCACATAACCTGTACAAGGCGTTCTACTTTGTGGTGACCAAACTGGTGGACTTGGCTCAGAAGTGGAAGGCTGAGTACATGCAGGTACGTCGTCCCAATTGCAAGGGCACTCCTCTGGAACGCATTCGAGACATGTGGGACAGCTGCTGGAAAGAGTTGATGCAGTTCACCACCGAGATGCTTGGACGTATGCCTAAGAATCCTCGAGCTTCGGATAACAGTGTGAGGTATGTGACCACCGTATTGGCTCATCGATGTCGTACTAACACTCCACTTTCAGCTGCAGCACCTTGTTCTTGTTCACCATCTTTGTGGCCAAGTTCTGGTACGGAAAGTTGCTGCTTTCGAATGACATTGTTTTGGAGGCGAAACTCAACTCGAAAGAACCATCGAAAGGCGAAGTGAACGATCAGTTTGATCCTTCGGTGAGTGCTTTGACCAAGCTGGCCACCATTCTGCTGATGTCGCCAGTCTACTCGGACACGAATGAGGCCATTCCCGAGATCGCTCGACTCTTGTACCGACTGTTGATCTACAAGGAGGACGGAAAGTTGGTGTTGACCTCTGGCGAGACACTCGATTTGGTGCAGCAGTTGGTGGGGATGGTGCCATCGACAGACATGACTGCTCACTTCTTGCCTCATCTCTTTTATCTTGGCTATGCTGCATTGCGTTACCATCTTTTGTTCGACAATGACTCAAAGAGCCAACTTGGCCGATTCGAATGGCTCGACTCGAAGGTGATGGACACTTGGGAGCAAGTCTACCATAAGATGCAAGTCCCGTTGACAGTCCCAGGAGCAAACAACAACAACAACAACACAACTCAGGCTCACTGGGACAGTTTGGCTTCCACCACCTCAATCGATGCTATCATTCGACTGTTCAATGCAGTGTTTGTCAAGTTCATAGCCAACAGGGAGCGGGTCGAAACGTGGGAGGTAAGCTAATTCTGTGTCTCTAATGAATGTGACTGACAGTTTGTGTTTGTGTTGTCGCAGTCAAACGAGTTCGATCAGATGCTCGACTACCTCGATGCCATTCGTCGTCCTGAGCAGTTTCAGGTAAGACATTCTCATTATTCTGTGACCTTATGTCTAACTCAATCAAACTCTTTAGGCCCTGTCCACCTTGTGTTCGATACGCCAAATCATCAGTGAGGCCGTAATCTCTCCCTAACCATCAATTCTTATCATGACTCCCGTTCTACTAGATCTTGATTACTCGTGGACCAAGGCGATGCTCAACCGAATTCGGTGACTTCATTTACATTTTGCTTTACATTTTGCTTATACACGAGACATTACACTACACTTTGATATAGTCACAACGACAGCAACAACAACAAGGCCACCATGTAACACCACATCTCCTCTCTGCCCACTTTAGCCACTCAGACATTGGTTGGCACTTGAAATATTACATAAACATTTACATTTTATGATTCGATTGCCTTCTACTCTACTATTCTCGCGATTTACACACACACCTTGGCTTTACCTTGGATTCGGCTTTGCCACGCTAATGCTGCTAAGCTTGCTTACTAATGTAATCTCGTTCATTTAACTTAATAAATCGCATTTATTTTTATCTTTGTCTTAGTTTCGGCTTGCAGTGCACCAGCACACACGGACTGTCCTCATTGCATCAGCTTTGAGTAATCGATCGATACAACCTTTTGCCTTCAGTCGTCAGTCAGTCGCTTTAAGATTTAGTGATCGGTTCCTGGTTGTTTGTAGTTTTAATTATGTCATTAGTTTAGGCAAAGTGTGTCTGCAAAATCTTAATATGGTTGCTGATCATCACCATCCTCATTCACCTGAAACTCCCGTAGTCCGTGTGCCAAAGCATATCTGTATGTCCTGGCACAATCTATTCTACTGTTTGGAGAAAGAGCAGACCCTCTGGGCACGAGTGTTCACTCGTGATGTGAACGAACGTAATCCTTTGATCAAACGAGTCATTCTGAATGGCCTTAGTGTACAGTTCTGTTCGGGAGAGTTGACAGTCGCGATGAGACCAACGGTTCGGGCAAGTCTACACTGCTCGAGTGTATTGTAGGACAGCGCAAACGAGGTCTTGTGGCTGACATTAAAGTGGCTCAAAGTGATTCGTCACAGAAGATCAAGGTGGCCATGATCAATCAGATTTGAAGCAATTTAAATGTTGCTCTTTCGGTCATTTTTTAGAACTTTTAAGTCGCAAAACTTGTTACCACGTTGTGACGAGTGCTGTAGTGATCTAGTAATATAGAATTCATTAGAGTTTAACTTGAATTCATCTGATGAACTTGTGCACACACCCTGTGCACTACATTGCCATTGAGTGTATGCGACGTCATCACAAAGTAGATCAAATTTCTCAATTGTGTTTAATCATGTAAAACTAACTTTTAAAGATTGATATTGCACAATTTGTTGTTTTTAATGTCACTCGACATGATACTAGGACAATTGACCCATAATAAGGGATTTTTGAATCAACAGGTTCCAGAGTTAAGTTCCTGGAAGGTTGCTTTACCTCCCCTCCTTCGCCATTTTCTTATGGGTTTGTCTGAGTTTGTTAATTTTTAGTTTAGACATTTGTGGAAATTATTAATTTTGATAGCCTTTCAGTGTATTTGACTGCATATTTGTTAATAAGCTATTCTAACCGGCACTTAGGCACGGCATTTTTTACAATTGACAGATTGCAACTAGTATGAAATAGCTACCTAAATGTTCAATTTACCTTGTTCGTTAGTTGTTTCCTTGTGCTTTGTCTTGACCAATTAGTAGACTCACGCTAAGTGTCTGTTTGTTTGTACTTCAGCACCAACACTAAGTCGAGATGTTTCGAGAGTTTTTTGGGTCACTTGTCTCGTTTCTGCGTCGGGGCCGTCAACCGGGACCCCAACAACACGTGCGTGATGTGGAACAAGGCACTATGGCTACTGAAGACACTTTTCGAAGTGTCGACCAGAACATAAGCCAACAGGAGCAGCAGCAGCAGCCACCGCAGCCGATGCTGATTCAGCAGCAGCATGTTCATATTGGCAAGCCGATCAACATGGTCACTGGTGCATCAGCTGCGGTCATCCAGGCCATCTGTACCAACACTGCTGACGATGATCATTACAGCCTCAATTCGTTCAACAAGAAGTACCGAATGGTTCACATTCTCGGCTCTGGTGGCTATGGCTTTGTTTGGAGTGGATATCAACTCAACAATCGAGTTGAAGTGGCCATCAAGGTGGTCAGAGATATCAAAGCAGTTGACGACGACAACCATCTAATTGTTCCAAAGGAGGTTCAACTGATGCAGGCTGTAGCCAACGTTCCTGGTGTGATTCGTCTTCTCGACTGGTACCTCGTCGAAGGCAACTTGTACATCGTGATGGAGCAACCCGAGAGAGCCATCGACATGTATGACTATCTCAGAGATTGGATCGTTCTGTCCGAGGACAAAGCTCGTGATATGTTCCGACAAGTGGTCCAGTCAGTCGTTGGTTGTTACAAGCTTGGTATAGTTCATTGTGACATTAAGGACCAAAACTTGCTGGTTGCTCGCAATTCGAATGAAACCACACTCATTGATTTTGGTTCTGGTTATTTTGTGCACGAACTTGCTGGCCGTGTGCCCTTCAAAGGAACTCGCATCCACGCTCCTCCCGAGTTCATCGAATTCAAACGTTACTTGGCCGTTCCTGCCACTGTTTGGTCGTTGGGTACTTTGTTGTTTACCATGGTTTTTCGTCGACCACCCTTCGTGAACGACAATGAGATACTTGAGGCTAAGGTAGAGTTCCCTCGTGTAATCTCTCCCGAATGTGGCAGTTTGATTCGCAAGCTTCTCACCCGTGACCCGAACAAACGCATCACTCTCGAAGCTATCTTACAAGAGGATTGGTTTAAAGCCGACAACTCTTCTGTTAAGCGTCCGCTTGCTTTTGGCAATCGCCCGGTAAACCCAGCCTAGCCAGGTTTGAGTTCTATTGTCTGAGCGGGGGCGAAGCGAAGCTTCGTCTTCGGAGCGAAGACTTTATAGCATGACTTTTTGTGTTTGTTGTTAAAATTATCCTGCCAAAACGACTCAATAAAATGACACCAAAATTTCAGGTTAAGCTCATGTAATAGTGCAGATGTGCATTAAATAGGTGGCTTTGCTGATAACACAAAGATTAAATCTGACCCCTGGCGCCACCTGGCGGGAAAAGTTTGTACTAAAGAAAATTATTGTTTACGCAATTAATAAATGACAGAGTAATTATTTTGAAATTATTTTGGTTATTATCAAGTGAGAGGAACTTGAAATTGATCAAATGACATCAAAATCATAAAATTTTCAGTTGCAGTGCCAAATGAATATCAAAAACTCAATGAGCGCTGAAGTCATATTTGCCCATAATAATCTTCACCAACAACAAGAATTTGATCTATTTCTTTGGAGAGGTGTTCCGAACAAGTTACGACCTCATATGATCATGAATAGTCTAAAACTCTAAGTCTAGGCAAAAACGGATAGCATGGAAAAGATTTAGCAAACTACAATGACAACAACAAGTGATGCCTCAGCCCGGCCAAGCGAAGTGACATGTATAAGAACTGAAGAATTGAGGATTGTACAGGAACAGAAGGACTGAGGATTTCACTGGAACTGAAGGATTGAAAATTGCACTGAAACTGAAGAATTGAAGATTGCACGGAAACTGAAGGACTGAGGATTGCACTGAAACTGTAGAATTGAGGATTGCACTGAAACTGAAGGACTGAGGAGTTCACTGAAACTGAAGGATTGAGGATTGCACTGAAACTGAAGGACTGAGGAGTTCACTGGAACTGAAAGATTGAGGATTGCACTAATACTGAAGGATTGAGGATTGCAATAAAACTGAAGGATTGAGGATTGCACTGAAACTGAAGGACTGAGGAGTTCACTGAAACTGAAGGATTGAGGATTGCAATAAAACTGAAGGATTGGGGACTGCAAGACAGATTCCATGATCCCTTGAATTAAGAAACTAATATCCTTGAACGAATTCAAAAAAGACAAAAATTTTGCAATTCCCATCCGTCAAAGCACGATGCCCGATCGCAATATGCAAAATTTGTGCGTCTCGGTGGTTTATGAAGGTTTGTAAGAGAATTTTTCATGACTCAATTGACATTTTCCTCGCAGAAGAAGTCATCTTTGGAACCTTGTTTACAATAGCATAGTTAATGTTATTCAATCGGGTACAATCACTACATGAACGAAACAGACTGGACAGAAGAAATCAGAACACAACTTGCCCTAACAAATAATACTGTGTTAAATGAAAAGTGTTTTTAAAAACCCCTGAGTTCCATGTACCATATGAATTGCAACAGTGCATAAACTTTTATTGTATTGTAAACTTTTGTAGTATGATAGTAATACTCGGGAAGTCGGGGGTGAGTTCCCGCTCAGACTTATGCTCCATCGGGGCCAATGATGTTTACCTGGTCTAGTACAAATTTCAATGGATACTTGGTTAGCTACTACTATTTGACTGACATTATATAATCAGTAGGAGTTTACATTTTGTGCAATTACAAATCTTACCAATCCGACTGAATTTACTATTTTGTTAATTTTATTTTATATTTATTTTCTGATTTATTATTTATTTTGATTTTATACATAATTTTATCAAATTCTATGTTAATTCAAAGTGCAATTGCGGCTAAATAAACTTTCAATGTGGCCTAAACAATGTGGGTGCTCTGCGTCGATTGAAGTGTGCAGCCGAAGGAGATTCAACTTCGAATGTGATGCAAACCGAACAGCCGGACTATGATAAGTCAAAGCCCCTTAAATCGATTCTGAAGGGAAGCGAGAAGATCGATATTCAACCCTCTGCTAAACTGTCCCAGGCCGTCAAACCGAATGATGGCAAAGATGAATGTAGTCGTGTATCGAATGTTGCCAATCGTTTCAAGCCTTCTCACTTTCACCCAACTTCTAACTGCCAAGGCTTCTGTTTCGCTGGAAAGTCAGTTGAAGGATCTCTATTCGAATTTCCGGATGTGTAAGTCAACTCTCAAAGAAGCTCAAGTTCCAGAATTGAGGCAAACTACGAAAAATGCTGCCGCTCAGCCAAATCCATTGAACTATGATGACAATGCCAACCAAATGTCTGACAAAATCGATCCAATCAAGATCATCTTCAGCTTCTTTGATTTCCAAATGGAAGACAATCGTGAGGACTTTGAATGGCTAGAGTCGCAGTTGGCTGTGAATGGACAGCGATCAATGGAAATGAACTACGCAATGATCAGAATCCCGGTGGAAGACATGACCGATGCCAAGCACGTGCAGCACTGGTTTGCCACTCTGTTGGTTTTCAAAATGACTAAATGAATCTCTGGTCTGAAGTTCGCCAGTGCTTAACAGCGACTGTTCGCATTCATGATTGCAGAATCTTGAAGTGTCTCTCTGGCTGTCATGGATCACTTTCTGGCACAGAACTTGTACGAGGCATTCTACTTTGTGGTGACCAAACTAGTGGACTTGGCTCAGAAGTGGAAGGCCGAGTACATGCAGGTACGTCGTCCCAAATGCAAGGGAATTCCACTTGAATGCATTCGAGGCATGTGGGACAGCAGCTGGACTTAGTAGGTGCAACTCACCACCAAGATCTTTTTACGTATGCCTAAGAATCCTCGAGCTTTGGACAACAGTATTAGGTATGCGACCATCGTATTAACCCATCAATTTCGTAATGACATTTCAATTTCAGCTTCAGCACCTTGTTCTTGTTCACCATCTTTGTGCCTAAGTTCTGGTAGGGCATGTTGCTCCTGTCGAATGACATTGTCTCGTTGGCGAAGCTAAACTCGAACGAACCACCCCAAAGCGAGTTGAACGATCAGTTCTATCCCTCGGCGAGGGCAGTGACCAAGTTGGCCACATTTCTGCTGCAGTCACCAGTCTACGCAGACACGAATGAGGCCATTCTCGAGATTGCTCAACTCTTTTACCGACTGGTGATCTACAAGGAAGACGGTAAGCTGGTGTTGACCTCGCTAAGGTGCAGCAGATGGTGGTGATTGTGCCATCCGCGGACAAGACGGCTCACTTCTTGTCCCATCTTTTCTATCTTGGCTATGCTTTGAGTTACCATCTTTTGTTTCACAATTGCGCAAAGAACCAATTGAACCGATTCGAACGAGTCGATTCGAAGATGATAGGCACTTGGGAGCAAGTTTACATCGATCTCGGACCTTTTCATCTTTCATTCTTGGTTTTTGTCTGTCTTTTGCTAGAATCACTTTCAAAATAAAAGAATATTTATTCAATGAGTATTTCTACGACCGATCACTCAGTAGCTTACCTTTGCCAAGCGGCTAACAAACCGATTCGCCAGCATATCTTTACATGGCTGATGTTAATCAGCCATATCCTCATTCATCTGAGATTCCCGTAATACGTGTGCCACAGCACATCTGTGTGTCCTGGCGCAATATGTACTATTGTGTGGAGAAAGGTCAACCTCTCGGGGTACGAGTGTTCACTCTTGATGAGAACGAACGCAAGCCAGTGATCAAGCGGGTCATACTAAATGGCCTAAGTAATCAGTTTTGTTCTGGTGAGTTAACCGCCATGATGGGACGGTCCGGTTCTAGCAAGTCTACACTGCTCGTGTTAATCTATGCAAGCGAGGTTTTGCAGCTGACATCAAAGTTGCTCAATCAGATCCGGCACAATAGATCAAAGTGGCTATTTTCAATCAGCAGGCCTCGGATAAATGAAAAGCGCCGAACTACGTTGTGTGGAAAACACGCTTTTTAGCGTTGCATTTTTTGCTTTAATTCGAGCCTTTTCAATCAGATCGACTATATCACTGACTCTTTAACGGTGCACGAAATGTTGATCTATGCATCGAGGCTGAGAAACTATTCGATGGCAGAGCAGAGAGTCTTACGGAAGGGAGTCTTACGGGACATCTGACCCCAGACGAGAACACTCTTCTCGAGCAGCTCTTCCGGGAAGTGAATGTGTTCCTCCTTCTCGCCCTCGAGCACCCACAGCAGGTTGAGAATGTCTTGTTCTGTTGTGGTCTCATCTAGTGAAATGCCAACATGTTTACTGTCAGGATAGTAGCGCAAATTGATTCGCTGGGCATCGGCTCTCGATCGTGTCGATCGGTGTGACTGATCACTGATCGATCAGTCAGAGCGCGAGTGAGTGAGTGAACCGAATCGATCGAGTTCTGTTTGTGTGTGCGTGTAGGTTTCTGTACTGCAAACACAAATCAGAGAGTATAAACTGCAATTCAATTCTGGTTGAGATGTTTATTCGAGCTCAGACCATTTAAAAGTATAATCGTGCGATCACTTGTTTTGTTGGCGTTTGTTAGTGTTTTGTGGCACACGACGTTTGGTTCAGCCACTGGCTTCACACTACCCAAAAAACCAACCTTTGAGCTCGGCTGCATTGGTGCGTACAACCGTGCCAAGTTTGAGCGTCTCAAGCAAATCTGTGAGCAGTGTCACCAGCTGACCGATATTCCTGGAACCAAGAACGAGTGCCGAAAGGCGAGAGGGAGAGAGGGAGGGAGAGAGGGAGGGAGAGAGAGAGAGAGAGAGAGAGAGAGAGAGAGAGAGAGAGAGAGAGAGAGAGAGAGAGAGAGAGAGAGTGATGATGACGCTCTCGAATGTGGTGGAGGTTTGTGTCCGTCTGTTTGTGTATGCGTGCGTGTGTCTAAGGTTAACTAGACTGCAATCATATTCAATCAATTGACGGTGATGCTAAACAGGCAAACAAAATTACTTACTTCACATATATTCGAACATTACAAGTAGAAAACATAAATAAGAATAAGTAATAAAGTTGAAGGTAATTATGCTAATTTGACAACGATTTGTTGAGAAGTGGCTCCCTCTCTGCATGAACTCTTCTCATCTTTATGTTAAGTCATGGTGAAATCACTATACCAACAGCTACCCAGTGTGAACATAGCCGACCATCACCTCACAGTGACAAAGCACATTTGCCTCTCCCTATAAAAGGACTGCTGTCCAAAGCTGTCATCACTGAGTGCCTCGTATGTCTTCTGATTGGTTGTCTTTACAACTTGTGCTAACGTACCTCTTTGCTCTACAGATTGTGTCTACCTCATTCCGATGTCCTATTTTCTTGTGTGGCTCTTGATCTCGGTCCAGTGAACCAAGCAAGCTGAGGTGGACTCTAATCCTTTGGTCTCCTTCATCAAATCATCTCTATTAAGAAGACTCCTTTTGTATTTTATTCCTCACCAATAAAGCTTTTAACTTAACACGATTAATTATTCTTGACTGCTGATGCCCAACTTGCATCATCACACTCGACGATGACGATGATGATCAACGACTTGTGTGGACATTGGACAGTGGTTGTGGTGCCACTGGTCGGACAAGCCACAGTCTTGCATAGATTGCATTGATTTGTGCAGCTTCGACAGTGGAAAAAGTCGACAAAGTTAATTTGCCAATTTGTCGATGTATATGTAGTGTACAATGCCGGTCTGCATATGTCTACGTGCAGCCAGTGGTGTGTGTCTGTGTATGTGCAAGTGAATTGCCAATCTGCATCAACTCACAGACAAACTCAACATACATGCACTCGCACACAAACAGACAAACACTGACGGACACTGGCGAGGTGTAATCTCGATCTTGTGTGTTGTATGTGTTGTATTTGCTGTTCAATGCCTTCTTTTCTGCTTTCTGTGTTTGCTTTACTTTGAATTTGGCATCTGAGTTTTAGTTTCGTTTTGTTCTATTTGTACTTGACCAGTGATTGACTTCGGCTGTGTTAGTGTGTTTACTGTTCGACATGTTTAGATAATTTGTTTAGTGTGGATGGATGTCTTGTTCACTTGGTTCGCGTCTCGTAATGTGTGGACATTCGCGTGTGTGAGCACGTTGCGGAGAAAACGATCCACCAAGCCCGTTTTTGCGTACTCACAAGCACTCACTGCTGCTGCTGTTGCATGTGAATGACTGAATGAGTAGCACACTATGCATTTGTTGTTGTTTGGTTGAATTGAGCAGTACGTGCACATTTTGGACTCTCTATTCTGTGATACATTGCATTACACACGTACTCGATCTACAATTGTCCTGTTGTGTCCATTTTCCCCTTTGCCATCTTATGTCAATTCACCTTTAATTGACATCATCATCGTTTAATCAGTGACTTTAACTTTAACAAGGAGTGTCCATCATCAGCAGCAGCACCAAGCACACCAGCGAGCACCACCGACACAGGCACCACCACTCACCATCACCATTCATCGTCGACTTATGTCAGCCACATTGAATCGAATATGTGTGCTCAGTGTCTTGTGTCTATGTCTGTCTGTCTGTGTTCATGTGCTCTCGTTGACAGTGGTCTGTTTGTGTGCCCAAGTTGACGGCAGGTCGATCTCTGTATGATGATCATTAGCACACTGAACACTAATGAAATTAACGAGACATCACCGCCGTGTGGGCTGAGTGTCACTTGAGAAGATCGCTCTATCTGCTCGACTCACTTTGCTGTTCTCCTTATTATTGTTATTGTTGTCTGTCACCAAAACAGTTCTCCTTTCCTGTGCACCTCAATCTACACTACAATTTACTCAATCTACGCTCAACGCACTTCAATCTTTCGTTCAATTGAGTCAGTGAACACAGCACAAAGCACACAATCCTTTACCTTCTGTCTCATTAGTTCCAATTGGCCAACAACGGCACACACACACACACTGTATGTGTTGTGTTGTGCTGTCCATTGATTGTTGTCTGCTTCCCTCCAAAACCGTTTCCTTTTCTAACTTTTTGTTGTTTTTGTTTTGTTGTTCTTTTTTCCTCCTTCTTGGCCTTCTGTGTGTGCAGGTAGTGTTCGGATTAGTAGTGTAGACTGAACGCAAAGCGTATAATTTATAATATTACATAATGCCACCACTTGCCGCCTGTCATGCGTTCATCATCATAGTAGTAGTTCGCACATATATCCAACGAAAAGTGACATGATGTGAAGGAAAACCACTGCTCCAAGTACAAAAGCGTACACAGTAAACAGCATTCAGTGGACACACCACCACGAGGCTAATCTCATCGCAACAACTCGAGGAGTACATCGAGTTGTGACCGCTATTCGGAGTGATTGGTCATTGTGTCACTGACTAACATACAAGTATGACTAATCTGAGGTGTCATGTGAGGTGGTGTGGGTGAGTTGGCCGGTGTAGAGGCGCAGCTAGTGGTGTTACCAATAGTTTGGTAACAATCGGTGCAATTGTTGCCGGTGCAGACCAGTGCTCACCAGTCGCCAGACAACCACCAAAACATTCCATCATCAACTGTTGTAGCTTCTTTAGCACTGGTTTCGCTTGTTATCATGATAACAACTTGGACAGCAGCAACCAGCAACAGCAACATGATCATTCCTCGGTTAGTCACTCATCCTCTTCGACCAAATCATCAACAGAACCAATGTTTCTCCGTCATCTGTTTGCCTCTCTGCGTGAACTCGAATCCTCCGGAGGGTTCAGTCAACTGACCCTCCAAAGTAAGCTTCATGGCTCAATGCCACTGTTTACAAAGTCATCGAGTGAAAATCATCCCAAGATGGAGACGATATGGTACAGTCACTTCAGCTCAAACTGGGGCTCACCTCGATGGACTTGGACATGTCATCGAAGCCATTCTCCAACAAGTCATATCTCGACAAGATTCAAAAACGGATGATCGAAGAGCAGCAAGCCCTGTGTAATGAATAAGCAGTTTTGGATGATCCTTCCAATGTTCGTTCCTTTGGGTCGGTGAGACCACGAGAAGCCTTTCTGGTTCTATTAGTGGCGCACATGATGAATCCTCGATTGCTGGCCACAGTCGACCAGCAAAGCGAACCCGTTCGGAAGCATATGTTCATGCTGTTGAACATTATCCAACTGACTCGTGACGGTGCCCACATACGAATTGATACCGATGATGAGTACCCAAGTGAGAACATGACCAACGCGGACAACCACAGCGAACAAACAGAGCGCTATCGATGGTCAATACTGAAGGGCAACTTTTACTTCTACAACATGACCTATAGTCTGCTGCGACTCAACATGAAGAATGTGACCAACCTGATGAGTGCCTCACTGCAGGACATCACCGCCATTCAGTACTGGCTCGAGAAGGAAGCCATCACGCGACACACGAGACAATCACAACAACAACAGTCATCAAGGATCAACAGTAAGCAAGGCCAACAACAGCTGACCACCACCACGACTACCATGACGCCGTCCGTTCGCGTACATCTGGTCACTGGCCAGTTAATGTCCGTCTGGAAGTGGGTCGTTGCCAGCCGTGACGGCAGTCTACTGAGCGATGGCTGCCAGGCTGCGGCTTACTTGCTGGGCAAGGACAGTACCACCGAGTACCAGGTGGCAAATCAGCTTGGTACAATCCTGGCACCATTCTCTCACTGGTGGACGACTACTGTTACCTAAAAACCGAATGTAAATCTGATCACTCTACCATTGATCACCACCACGACCCACCGGAACAATGGTCACCGACACGGCACTTTAACTTTCTCCTTCGACTGCCAGTGCTGCTGTACCTGAAGGAGGCAAACACCAACACTGAGCTGCATTTGCCTTTAGCCGAAACGAACTGCAGTAAAATAGTACGCAATGTAAGTATTTATAGTACTCTTTGTGTGTTTGTCTGTTTGTGTTTGTATTTGTGTTTGAGTGTTCTCAAGCAATAAATCTTGCTTGGTGGTCGAAGTTGCCGATCGTAAAAAATGTTCAACACATAAAGCATCCGCTCAATTATGTTGACACAACACAGCACAATTAGTAGTGTTGAGTCTAATTGGTGTTGAGGCAGAGTCAGACTTATCGAACGATGTGCGCGATTATGTCCATTTTTTCCATCACCTGATGCTGGCAGATGGCATCAATTTGAATGTGGTATGATGGGACCGTCTCATTCTTTGTTTTTTTTTCTCCCACTCAGACACTCACAAACACAAAACAACACAACACACCGATGATTAAGCATAGTGAAACACTGGCCAAGACAGAGGCACTAATGTCCGGACACAAGACACAAGACAACAATTCGATTTGATGGCTCAGATGAAGTCGTCGTCGTCGGGCAGTACCACGCACCACTGCAATCGTAGTCGCCAGTTGTTGGTGTGCACACACTTCGAGTGAGCAATGGCCACTGCCGACCAGAGAGTAGTGCCAATCTACTGGTTACACAAATGCAAGTGATGGTCACCACAAATGTGACACAAGCACACACAAATCAAACAGACCCAATTGGTGTATTAATTAGTGCCTAGTGAGCAATGGCCACTGCCGACCAGAGAGTAGTGCCAATCTACTGGTTACTCAAATGCAAGTGCTTTCCACCACCAATGTGACACAAGCACACACACACACACAAATCGAACAGACCCAATTGGTGTATTAATTAGTGCCTAGTGAGCAATGGCCACTGCCGACCAGAAAGTAGTGCCAATCTACTGGTTACTCAAATGCAAGTGATGGTCACCACCAATGTGACACAAGCACACACAAATCAAACAGACCCAATTGGTGTATTAATTAGTGCCTAGTGAGCAATGGCCACTGCGGACCAGAGAGTAGTGCCAATCTACTGGTTACTCAAATGCAAGTGATGGTCACCACCAATGTGACACAAGCACACACAAATCAAACAGACCCAATTGGTGTATTAATTAGTGCCTAGTGAGCAATGGCCACTGCCGACCAGAGAGTAGTGCCAATCTACTGGTTACTCAAATGCAAATGATGGTCACCACCAATGTGACACAAGCACACACAAATCAAACAGACCCAATTGGTGTATTAATTAGTGCCTAGTGAGCAATGGCCACTGCCGACCAGAGAGTAGTGCCAATCTACTGGTTACTCAAATGCAAGTGATGGTCACCACCAATGTGACACAAGCACACACAAATCAAACAGACCCAATTGGTGTATTAATTAGTGCCTAGTGAGCAATGGCCACTGCCGACCAGAGAGTAGTGCCAATCTACTGGTTACTCAAATGCAAGTGATGGTCACCACCAATGTGACACAAACACACACAAATCAAACAGACCCAATTGGTGTATTAATTAGTGCCTAGTGAGCAATGGCCACTGCTGACCAGAGAGTAGTGCCAATCTACTGGTTACTCAAATGCAAGTGATGGTCACCACCAATGTGACACAAGCACACACAAATCAAACAGACCCAATTGGTGTATTAATTAGTGCCTAGTGAGCAATGGCCACTGCCGACAAGAGAGTAGTGCCAATCTACTGGTTACTCAATTGGCAAGTGCTTGCCACCACCATTGTGACACAAACACACACAAGCCTCAACAAGCCTTACGCCACCACAAGACACTACTAAGCCAAATCCGTGACCAAACTAGTCATTTGTTTACTATACCGTCATTCTGTTTTGTGTTTAAACTTTAATTTTATTAAAATTGAAGTCATTTGTGTATAAGTAAAATGAACAATCTTTGTGGTACGATGGGGCATACATTTGTATATAAACCCTACCGACATACAATAAACCAGACTTAACCCGACGGCCTTCGTGATTACAACTTTATTGAATATCCGTTGGCTAGTGTTAATGGGGTTGAGATTGAGCAATGTCTCGTTGTGTTGAGCACTCAGTTAGCATGTCTGTCTTTGATGTACTTTATGCAGAGATAGTTTGCAATTGCTTATTTGGGTAATAACAGTTAGTGAACACTGCACTATTAGCCCACGTAGGTCATTTGCCCAGTTGTGATGCAGGTCGATGTGGCACACGGTGCACACGAGTCGGGCAGTTTCGTGTTAACAAACATATTACGGCCGATGGAGTTCGACTGTTTTAGAGGCAAAAGAAAATGTTCCACTCTCTCTCTCTCTCTCCCCCTCCATCTCTCTCTCTCTCTCTCTCTCTCTCTCTCTCTCTCTCTCTCTCTCTTTCTCTCTCTCTCTCTCTCTCTCTCTCTCTCTCATAAGGCTATCGAAAAGACACGACCAAGCACCGAGAGACAGAACCGAGTAATGTCAAGTGATGTCGATGTAATCGAGTTTGGCCACCAGCCAATGCGCGAGAGAGTGAGTGAATCGATTCGATTGAGTACGGTTTGTGTGTGTTTCTGTTGTGCGGTGCTTGATCAAGTTGAACAGATCAAAGGATAGATTGTTCTGTGTTTGTGGCGCAGCAATGGCTAATCTGTGCACTTATGGAATTGTACCTTTATTGATTCTTTGGTGCGGTTATAAACGCGTGCTGTCACTTAGCAATTGATTAGCAATAGACTAGGCTAAAACAATTGAAACCTGCAGAGGACTTTCGGTCTTGGCCTTCTTTGCAGAGTATGGCACCTTCTTCTTGCCCTCGATCTTGATTGCTTCCCGCAACTGCTCTCGAATCGACGGCTCCACCATGCTGAGTACAATCTCGCGCCATTCAGCCCGTTTGTGCAAACTCACTCTGACCGGATTGAGTTGACTGTACGCAGTTGGCAGTTGGCAGCACTTGCACGTGGACCCCAAACTGATTGCATCTGGCCAATTCGAGGCTTATGAAATGTACTTTGAGGCAAATACATGCTAGAAGCCCTTCTATTTTAACATATTCCGACTGATGTCCATCCTTCACAATCAGAACATTCAAAAACAACAACCAAACAGTCCTTCGGCCGGAAAGAAAAAGCCATTTATGGTCAAATGCGTGGTCAGTCAGCTTCACTGTGATGGTGATCCGTTTGGTTAGACTTATCGATTCCGACTGGCGGCTAACTGTTTCGCACAGACCCTCACTACAATTCCAGTGGAGTCAAACTGGGACAAACTGTCACTGTTCATCAGTTCGAATCCGACAGATTCGAATTGCACTGCGAACCATTCGGCCTATTGGTCCATGTGAGGAATTGTGCTTTTTCCCCCTCGTTTGAGCTCAATCTCGCCCTGTACATACCCTTTCTCAAAAGTCAAACATCATCAGTTGAAAGTGCTACATCTGCACCACATGTGGCAAGTGCTTAGCCCAACCAAATCCACTCAAGATTTCAAGTCATCAAAATCGAAACACTCAATCAAAGTCAGCAGGTCCTCCAAGTCGTCACCGTTTGATGAACAAGGCGAACATCGTGAGCTGCGCAACTGTTCTTATTGTGGTAAGTGTTTTTGTTGTCTTGATTGTCCTGATAATCTCAGATTGTTTTTACCAAACCTAACCAAATATCATCTTTCCATCCCAACAGGCAAAGTGTACACCACAAGTATGGCCTCAAGATCCACATACGGATCCACACGGGACTGAAGCTACTGAAATGTATATTTTTTTGGCCGTTCGTTCAGTGATTCATTAGGTTTGAACAAACATTTTCGGCTGCTCACTTAACAGCAGGGGCAGCAGCATCACTAGGATTCGAATGGAATCTACAGTGCATTCCAATCTGTGTTCTCTTTCAATTCTTTACGAAATCATCTTCATCGTGATGCTTCGAATCTATTCAACACAACAACACTCCTCCTCTCAACCAATGAGCCATGTCCCATGTGTAATCATCACTTTCGATGCAACAACCCAACTTGTGCTCTCTCCAATGTGTTCTACTTGACAATTTTGCACACAAGTTCAACATACTCGAATAATAATGATACAATGCCCATAGAGTCAAAATGAGTGTCTACGCCAAATCACAATGTAAGTAATATATTTCAACTAGTTTGTTTTTACTCTTTTCACTTTCACTTTCTCTTGTAAGGTCATAGGTAAAATATTATGAACTCTGTGGTGTATTTCCACCGAATGGGAATATGGGTGAGAGTCTCATGGCATCACACAAACACTCACACACACAGCCAGTGCTATGAGCATTACATTTGCCAATTTGAGCAATTAGTAATGCTCACCCCCCTCAAGTCTAAATCTCACAACGGAGGTCTATTTCCTCTCTGTGCACGTTTGTTTTCTTTGTGCTGGTGATGTGCTGTTGCTTCTTCTCGCTCTCGACTAACTTACTGTACATTGTCTGTGCATTACTTGGCTAATTTTTTGCCTCTCACAGTCGGATCATCTCTCAATGCTAATCGATTAACCCCAACAATTTATGTTGTGTTAACTTTTATTTATCTTCGCCTCACAAATGGACAAAATGCAAATCAAAATTGGTGTGCTTTTTGAAGTTGATCGTTAACGCGCTAGTTGTGTAGTCAACTGGATGGTGTGACTCAAAAAGTAAGATCGAAGTATGCCACTAGATCCAGCGGAACACAGCAAACGAGGCAATAGTGTCATAGTCATTGACACTCATACAAAGTCGAAATAAACCGAATCAATTTTGGAGATATTTAATTCTTGGATATCAATTTCCAAAACGTATTAATTAAACTCTATAATTGACATTTGTGTTATCATTGACATTCTTAATAAATCAAGTAAGATATAACATTTTTACTTTTAATTAATTAAATTAGTAATAAATGGATATATATTATGACAAATGTATTGTATAGAAAGTTTTAATGAGTTTTAATAAGTCGGTAGTTGGCTAAAGCCCTTTGGTGCTTCATTTTTCTGAAAACCATCTTAAAAATGGGCCAACTCTCTGTACGAATGGTGTTTGCTGATGTTGTCTTGATTTTTTTCTTTTGACAATGGGCAAGTGCATTGTGTCGGATGAGAGTATGTTTGTGGTTAAACGAAATTCTACAATTTGAACAGTCAAATGTGTTGTGTTTCGTTTGAATATGTTCATCCAATTTGTCTTTGCGGCCAAAATTTTTCTCACAAAGAGAGCATTGATAATTTGTCGGTGTGCGGTGGACATTCCGAATGTGTCGGCTCAGAGCATCTTTGCGGCTATAACATTTATTGCAAAATGCACATTGATGATCATTACTGCCTTGATGACCTGTTGAATTGTGCCGATTAAGACTATATGCACAGCTAAATGTCTTTCTGCAATCCCGACATCTCAAATTCTCACAATCATCATCATCATCCTCTTCATTACCCTCAATTTGTGAATCCACCAAAGACATTCCATTATCTTCTGGCATTTGACCCTGAGTTTTTTCAAGTGTTTGTGCATGCCCATCATCAGCATCGTCATTATCATGTGGGACCGGTGATCCATTAACAGTCTCTTTTTCGCCGGATCCTTTGATGGCTTGGCGATGACTCTGAAATAAAATGAAGAATTAGCAATGAAGAACTGGTAGACGCAATAGAAATCATTAACCGGAATATTCACCTCGGTAGATGGCAAAGTGGAATCACAATGAAGACTATCATCTCCAACTCGTCGACGTTTTAGATGAGGATCCAAGTAGGATCCGCCTGCGATTTGTTGATCACGAGACTGAATTTGGGATTCTTCAGGAACATTATCATGATTATCGTCTTGCATGATTGGCACAATGTTATCGTCAAGAAAAATTTCTAGTTCCCCTTCAACAAATTCTTTTTTAATTTCAAAATTTGCTAATTGAGACAACATTGATCTGTGACGATCACTGAAATTGGTTCCAACAGATCCATCTTGACCACCAAATAGAACCACATCTTGTGAATCCTCTTCACTCTCATCGACTTGGTTGGGCTGATTCTCCTGTAAATGGAATGGAGAATTAGCTGTGAAGACGATAGAAATCACTTACCTCAAGATTATCGACTTGGTCAGCTGCACGAAACTCAAAAGCACGAGCCCGATGAACGCAAAGAGTAGAATAGATTTTCTCAGAAAGTTGATCTAGTTCTTTTGATTGTTCGGGTGACAATGCCTCCGAGAATTGACCCAATTCTACTTCCTGTTGGTAATCCCTGGTTTGATGTACTAAAGCAAATCTGTGGAAGGTAAGTGCTTTAGCGGTCGACCATAAGATCGGGTTAAACTGTACGGAATTGTACACCGATTCAGTTGGATCAGCAGGAGGAATCAGTGGCATCCCGAGGGCTTGAAGCATATTTGGCAAATCATTCAAATGGTACTGGTTTGCGTATGATTCAGTGGAAGTGGGCTGATTGAGGTGGATGGTGGCTAACTCTAACTGTTTGAGCATATTCTGCAACGATTGAAGTTGGGTATCAAAAGCAGTAGCAAAATTGGTATGCGATGCCTGTTGGAGTATGCATTCTCGGAATATCTGAGGATAACGTTCCTGAAGATTAGGCAGTGGTGGCCTAGCTATAGATTTTAATCTAGGATCATTTTTCCCATTTGCTAACCGCCGCCATCTTCGTTTCGATGGTTTTTGCCAACCCTTGGGCTTAACTCTCTTCACGTGACTTGTCATGTTGATGATTGGAAGTGAGTGTGGGTGTTTGATGGTTTTTTAATGATTATTTTAGGTAAAAGATTTCAAAACGCAAAAAGAATAAGTCGTTGACAGATAATCAATAGATTGATGGTCAAAGATAGGAAAATGCGTGAAATGAATAGAGTAATGGCTGTTCAGTGGTTAGGGATCGTATGGTGACCGCACCAGTCAGATGGACATTTAATTCTCGCGGCAGCAAGTGTGTGGAAGTTCAATTCGCTTGGATAAATGCGATGAAGTATTGAGATATCCGATGGGTTGTAACCAAGTGTGAAGCAGAAGCCACACCGAAGCCGGGTTCAACCAAGTGATGGCAAACACTCTAAAAAGAGCACTGTAGAATCACAATAATGTTGTAGTTGCTGCAGGTGGTGATGATCTCGATGATGGTGATGATGGCGATTATATTGATGAAGATGATGTACCAGGACCTAAGAAAGAATCTCGTGATGACTTGATATGTTCGTGAGCAAATGGACAAAAAGCGACTGCTGTTTAGAGCACAAGTACAAAAATTTACTCTAGCACGCACACAAAATGCCTTTGTGTGTTTCGATGGCCGTGGTCATAACACTCTTCTGCTGTTGTAGAGGCAGAGCGAAGAGGGTAGAGGCACAGAAATGTACGCACACAGTTGCGCCATTGTATCCCGACCACACTGCCTGTCATAGAAGACGTAACAGTCGAGAAAGAGACATCTGGTGGACACAAAGTTATTTTCTCTTCGTTTGGTTTGATGCTGTGTCACAAGGTAGCGCCACCGCCTATGGAGAAATTACATGAAAGGTCAGTGCAACGAATTGTGCATTGGCCATCGAGCCGATTTTGTGAGTGATACAAATTGGTGCGTGTATGTTGTGTGGCAAAAGCGACTAGTGCTTTGTTTTTATGAGTATACAACACTAATCACATTGAGTTAAATTTTCGTTTATTTTGACTTTATTCAGGTCTCATCTCTTGGTAGTTACGGCTAATGATGCACAGAATAATTCACTGGCACGATGGGCCACTCGATTTGACAGTAGAGCGATTGCATTGGTGAATGATGGTTGATTGCGCACCATTCAAATACAGCCCTCTTCAGACAGTTACATGGTTGTAATATTAATTAATTGACAATCTACACACACACACAAACTTGCCCATTAGTGCGCGGCAGTGAACTAATTGATGGTTTGCATTGGTGAACGATGGCGGATTGCGCCCCATTCAAACACAGCCCTCTGCAGACAGTTACATGTTTGTAATATTAATTAATTAACCAATCAGCGCAAACCAACACACTCACTAACTCATAAGTGCGCGGCAGTAAGCTGAAATCTTGAGTAGATTTAGTTGGGTTAAGCACTTGCCACATGTGGTGCAGATGTAGCACTTTCCACTGATGATGTTTGATAAAGGGTATGTACAGGGCGAGATTGAGCTCAAACGAGGGGCAAAAGCACAATTCCTCACATGGACCAATAGGCCGAATGGTTCGCAGTGCAATTCGAATCTGTCGGATTCGAACTGATGTACAGTGACAGTTTGTCCCAGTTTGACTCCACTGGAATTGTAGTGAGGGTCTGTGCGAAACAGTTAGCCGCCAGTCGGAATCGATAAGTCTAACCAAACGGATCACCATCACAGTGAAGCTGACTGACCACGCATTTGATCATAAGTGGCTTTTTTCTTTTCGGCCGAAGGACTGTTTGGTTGTTGTTTTTGAATGTTCTGATTGTGAAGGATGGACATCAGTCGGAATATGTTAAAATAGAAGGGCTTCTAGCATGTATTTGCCTCAAAGTACATTTCATAAGCCTCGAATTGGCCAAATGCAATCAATTTGAGGTCCACGTGCAAGTGCTGCCAACTGCCAACTGCAGTCAACAGTCAACTCAATCCGGTCAGAGTGAGTCTGCACAAGCGGGCTGAATGGCGCGAGATTGTACTCAGCATGGTGGAGCCGTCGATTCGAGAGCAGTTGCGCGAAGCAATCTGTCAAGATGATGGCTCCTTCACACTGACCACTCAGAGCATTTCTTAGTCAGGTTGAAGTCATCGTTCACCGCTTGTTACTAGTGTGAACATAGCCACTTTACTGGCTATATAAGCGTGTATGCTGAAGCACTCAATCATCGCATGTCTCGTATGTGTACCGATCAGCTGTCTCTGTGACTTGTGCTAACTCAGTTTTTCCTTGACAGACTTTGTGTCTTACTACCTTCTATTGGATCTCGATCCTCAAGGTCTGGTGGCATCTACTCGTAACTGGCGATCAATCCTCTCTAACAGGTGGTCTTACTCTCTTTTTTAATTGAGTATCGACCCTCACCCTCCTGAACTGGTGGCTCTTATCTTCACTGATTGGACTTTGCCACTATTGTCATTCTGTATTTATTTCATCACGAATAAAGCTTTTAACTTAACACAATCAAGATCGAGGGCAAGAAGAAGGTGCCATACTCTGCAAAAGAAGGCCAAGACCGAAAGTCGTCTGCAGGTGTCAATTGTTTTAGCCTAGTCTATTGCTAATCAATTGCTAAGTGACAGCACGCGTTTATAACCGCACCAAAGAATCAATAAAGGTACAATTCCATAAGTGCACAGATTAGCCATTGCTGCGCCACAAACACAGAACAATCTATCCTTTGATCTGTTCAACTTGATCAAGCACCGCACAACAGAAACACACACAAACCGTACTCAATCGAATCGATTCACTCACTCTCTCGCGCATTGACTGGTGGCCCAACTCGATTACATCGACATCACTTGACATTACTCGGTTCTGTCTCTCGGTGCTTGGTCGTGTCTTTTCGATAGCCTCATTGATTGGGCAGTGCAGTAGTCAGTTAATAGCTTCACTATTTGCTTGGGTCATTGAAAGCATCATTGTTATTTAATTCGTTTGTTCACTGGTTGGCGGACTGAACGAGTGTGCTCTCTCTCTCTCTCTCTCTCTCTCTCTCTCTCGGCCTCTGGTGCTTCAACCATCAAGGCAACCGACCCACCGCTCAAGACTTCCTCGTCCGCTTTCAGTCAGGTGGTTGGAGGTTCGATGCGAAATGGGAACTATGACGACAGTGATAATGATGCGGACGATGAAGATGAAAAGTAGTCTGTTCAGCACCACCACGACCACCGCCATAATCCACGACCGCCGAAATGTGAACAGGAGGCCGAAAGCATACTCAAGGTAGCATCCATGGATTGAATGGGCGCTCTGCACCAGTCATTCCACCGAAACCATCAGCACACAAACTCTAGTCTAGTTCATCTCATTTTGGCTAGTGTCGGTTGTTGAAAAGAGTGCTTAAAATGTCTGGAAAGTGTTCGAATGGACTATCGAATTTCCAGCACTATAAATGAACCATGTTCAAGCTCGGACTTTCTATCAGCACGATTTGTCTCTGACCCTGTGTGCCCTCACCTCGAAACTTGTCTACGACATATTGAACCTCCCGTTCCAGCGCAAGTGTCGGACCTCGTCTCGACACTCGTCTCGCACCTCTCGGTTGGCCACTCGCCTCTGATCTCGCTTCCATCCGGATGGATCTCGCTGCCTCGCTCATACCTGATGTCTCCACTGTGATTGCCATCACACTGGTCGCCTTGCTCGTGATGTGCATCTTGGACCGCCGTGTGGAATGCAAAATTTTTTTTGCAAATTCAAATGACTCACATCAGAGCCATAGTCACCCGGTCGACAGAGGCCCAACTGAGAGTTCATATTCGCTCCATCGAGGTAAACCTGTGCACTGCCACACAAGTGGATCATGTCACAGATTTCGCGAATGTTCTCGTCAAACACACCAAAGGAGGACGGGTAGGTCACCATGAGACAGACAATTCGGTCCTTGTATTGATCCACCTGGAGGTCCAAATAGTTTCAAATTCATGTTAATCACAAGTACAAAAAGATTGATTGAATTATACATTTGACTTGAGATGTGCCTTATCGATGCTGCCATCCTTGAGCACAAAGACAGGTTTCACTTTCGTGCCAGCCATGTGTGCACTGGCTGGATTGGTGCCATAAGCAGACACGGGAATGAGACAAATCTGTGATTGAACATAAAACTGTGACAGCCTAGCAAAACACTAAACTAGTTCTTCATAGATGTCGTTACCTCCCTCCACATTCAAATCACACACATGCGCAGTACAGACACTCACAACACAACTGACAGAAACGACCAGTGTTCGTTAGTATAGGTTCGGCATTGCTGCAGTCAACATGTCATTTTCTCACTAGGTCATTTATTGTCAACCCCAAAGATTTACTCAACCATTCCTCTGTATTTTCGTTATCCAAGCAATAAATATACCTCGTACGTCACAAAACGAAAATAATATGATATGATAGATAAATAGATATCCAGTTCTATCATCAAGAAGAGGAGTTCTCGTCCATGCCAGTGGAACAAAAGAAGACTAAAGTGGTGAGTGATGGCGAGAGAGGGCGAGAGTGTGCGAGAGAGAGAGGGAGAGAGAGCGAGAGCGAGAGCGAGAGCGAAAGCGAGAGCGAGAGCGAGAGCGAGAGCGAGAGCGAAGAGCGAGAGCGAGAGCGAGAGCGAGAGCGAGCGAGAGCGAGAGCGAGAGCGAGAGCGAGAGCGAGAGCGAGAAGCGAGAGCGAGGCGAGCGAGAGCGAGAGCGAGAGCGAGAGCGAGAGCGAGAGCGAGAGCGAGGCGAGAGCGAGAGCGAGAGCGAGAGCGAGAGCGAGAGCGAGAGCGAGAGCGAGAGCGAGAGCGAGAGCGAGAGCGAGGCGAGAGCGAGAGCGAGAGCGAGAGCGAGAGCGAGGCGAGAGCGAGAGCGAGAGCGAGAGCGAGAGCGAGAGCGAGAGCGAGAGCGAGAGCGAGAGCGAGAGCGAGAGCGAGAGCGAGAGCGAGAGCGAGAGCGAGAGCGAGAGCGAGGCGAGAGCGAGAGCGAGGCGAGAGCGAGAGCGAGAGCGAGAGCGAGAGCGAGAGCGAGAGCGAGAGCGAGAGCGAGAGCGAGAGCGAGAGCGAGGCGAGAGCGAGAGCGAGAGCGAGAGCGAGAGCGAGAGCGAGAGCGAGAGCGAGAGCGAGAGCGAGAGCGAGAGAGAGAGAGAGAGAGAGAGAGAGAGAGAGAGAGAGAGAGAGAGAGAGAGAGAGAGAGAGAGAGAGAGAGAGCGAGAGAGAGAGAGAGAGAGAGAGAGACAAAAACACTTACATTACGATGTGACTCTCCTTGTGCATCGAGATATGCACGAATCACCGCAAATCAGCATACTCGCCCTGTGCACCCGAATTGGGCTGGAAAGAAACATTATCGTAACCAGTCAGTTCGCACAAATCATTCTCCATCAGATCAGCAACTGATAGCCTTTCGTCTGCGATGGTGGATGATATGGATGGATTGAGGCAAAAGGCAAGCCACGAGCAGGGAATCATCTCAGTGGTGGCATTTAGTTTCATTGTGCAACAACCGAGTGATATCATCGAGTGCACCAGTGAAATGTCCTTGTTCTCGAGCTTCTTCATGTACCGAATCAGGTTTGTCTCACTGTGATATTTGTTGAACAGTGGATGCACCAGGAAGGGAGTCTTACGGACATCTGACCCGAGACGAGAACACTCTTCTCGAGCAGCTCTGCCGGGTAGTGAATGTGTTCCTCCTTCTCGCCTTCGAGCACATAAAGCAGGTCGAGAATGTCTTGTTCGGTTGTGGTGTCATCCAGTGAAATGCCAACATGTTTACCCTCAGGATAGTAGCGCAAATTGATTTGCTGGGCATCGGCTCTCGATCGTGTCCGCTTCGCAATTGGCACCTCAACCTTGAGTGTGTCGAACGGATTGTAGGTGACCACTTTGTTCACTCCGTGTTCCTCGATCTTGTGTGCCAAGTACAGTGTCTTCCGATGAATGTCCTCCGCAATCGCTTTCAAGCCCTTCGGCCCGTGAAAGATGGCAAACATTGCACTCATGTTGGCCAACAGTGCCTGGGCAGTGCAAATGTTCGAGGTAGCCTTGTCTCGGCGAATGTGTTGCTCACGAGTTTGCAGTGCTAGTCGTAGGGCTTGATTGCCGTGCGAGCCCTTGGTCAGGCCAACCACTCGGTCCGGTATCAATCGAGTGAGATACGGCACACGCATACACAAACTAAACAAAACTTTAAAATAATAAAATTCTCAAATGGTGCGGATCGGGTGTAATGCACTTAAAAGTTTTATAATTTCATTTGACATTTTAGAAAATCTCATCTTATCTTATCTGCTAATCTCTCTCTCTCTCTCTCTCTCTCTCTCTCTCTCTCCTTTTCCTTCCCTCCCTCTCTCTCTCTCTCTCTCTCTCTCTCTCTCTCTCTCTCTCTCTCTGATCATCATTATCGTCTTTCGGACTGGTTTGTGCACATCACGAGTGTGTTGTGTCTCTCGTCTTCGAGTTTCTTGTTGTCCGCATCTCATCGGCATCGTTATTATCCGTCCTGTGTCCGGACACAAGACACAAGACAACAATTCGATTTGGTGGCTCAGCTGAAATCTTCGTCGTCGAGCGTTACCACGCATCACTGCAATCGTAGTCGTCAGTTGTTGGTGTGCAAACACTTCGAAACCCAATCGTCGTTCATTTGTCGAGCCAAGCCAACCGCAGTACAGCCAGTGCACCACCAATATCACTTCTGGCCACCATACTTCGCACTGTGCTGGGGTGCATTGAATGTGTGACCTTTGCCGAAACGAGTGGTCACCGTAACGGTATATAATACAAGATCGAGTTTTCGAATCGCCCACCAAAGGCACACCACCACAACACCGAAACCGCCATAACCACCGAGAGCAGACACAACACAACACATACACCACTCACAAGTCAGTCACAGTGCCCAACATATGATCGTGCACACACACAACTGACGCTAACTAACTAACACACTCAACTCCGTATTTCATCGTTTTATCACGGCAGATAAGGGCTCATTCTTGTGGTTACTTCGAACGGGACGGCACAACACAACACACGCAACAACACATAGAACACCATCACTCGGTCACTTGGCCAGAAGAAATTGTGAGTTGGTGTGGACTGAGTTTGGTGGCAACCACCGAGAATCGTCGATCTTCTGTGTGCCCACTTCTGTTCAACCTCAATGACAAGAACAACACACTGATTCTATTACAATCAGCTTTCAGTGTGTCAGTGTCTGTATCAGTGATGTCTTTGTGTTGTCCCCGAGTTGTTGTGCCTTCTGTTTCTTCTTCTTGTTATATCGCTTCCTGATTGCGTGGGCCTGTTTGCACTGTTGATGATCTCAAGTTGCTGCTGCATCTAAAATCGCTAACGAATGCTAAGTGAATGTTGTGCAGCATCAAGTCATTGAGCCATCTCCCACTACTAGGAATCACTTTCGTCTGTGATATGCCACACAAACTATGATGATGCCATGTAAGTGAATCAGTTTGTGCTCTCGTGATTAGTGTATTTGTGTTTATGTGTATGTCTGTGTCCGTTCGCACTTGTTCACAGTCGAATGGTTCGAGTGCATAATGCCACGGACTGTTGCACCGAACTGACCATTATCGATTGCACCTCCACGAATGTTGTGCCTCCAAATTGAAGTAGCCATTACCGACGCAACTCGACCAACACTCAACTCGACCAGCCCCCACTCAATGATGGGTAACTCGAGTTTCAACTCAAACAGTGTGTCATGTCCCACCAAGGTGATAAGGCACCCAGTCTTTGGCACTCAGTCCCACTCGATTGCCTCCTCTCTCACCACAACCACTGACACCACCGAGTCGGCACCCTCCTCCAGTCTGTCCACCCACCAAATCAGTCACTCGAACAATACCACCGACGAAGAGAGTATTACAACCAAAATGAACACCATCACCAAAATGGTGGCAACCACCATCACCACAACCTCCGTGGCCACTACTGTCCCGAATCGGTCAGTGTTGAGGACTATTACGAGCGACAGAGCAATTCGTTCAGTGATGGTATCGGGACTGCGTCCTCATTTGAGATTGTCGAACCCCATCTGGCCAGTGGCCACTTTGGTCATGCGCGTCCTCTTTCGATGGTGGTCCATCGGCCTCACTAGGTGCTCGGTCTCAGTGAGAAGCACTTGTCCCACTCGTCACTACGACCAATGTCGTCCTCGTGCACCAGTTCGAGCACTTCTCGCTCCTCTGCCTCATCATCGCCCGACTATTGACTAACATCATTGGCTCCAAAGGAGCATAGTCTGAGCGGGCGGGCACCCAGCCCTCCACAACCAGAGTAAATGTTTATTTATTTTTATAGTAATCTCTACAGTATTTCAGATATAGTTCCCTCCAGATCACTTTTCCTCTGTCATATTGTAAGATTAGAAAACAAAAGTTCGTCGTGTTTTGTCAGGCTCAATCGAGTCTGTAAGCACAAGTTTCAATGTTGATAGATCCCAATTTTCAGATATAAAACGATTATCTTTCGAAATGGCGATTTTTTTGCATTCATGAGTTCATGTGTCCGATGGAACTTTTGTTCGATGTTAACATACAACTAACACACCTTCCTACCCCACAAGTTCCACAAAAATTGCAGATTGCGATTGGGCCTCGTGCCTCGGCCGATCGCAATTGCAATTTTTATGGCTCTTTTCTGAATTTGTTCGAGGTTATTAGTATCCCAATTCAAGGATCATGGAATCCCAGTGCTAACTATCACGTCAAAATTTTGTGTCCACGTACAGTCCAAGCATGTATGCACGTATGTCGATGTGTGTTTGCGTTCGACGGTCGTATTGACATGTCTTCAGACGGATTCTTCAAATAAGTCAAAGCTTGTTCAATCGATTTCGATTTGTTTTTTGTCTATAAAAGCCTTTTAGTCGATAAATACGAACTGCCGGGTGCACACAGGTTATGAGAATTTTCTTTATTTTCTCTGTTGGCGAGATTTTGCAATACAGGAGAGACCTTCCTTAGATACATACGATTCTCATTCGTTAACATATTTGCAGTTCTTTGAGTGCACAAAATAAAGAGGTTTACACTTTTTAATTTCAGGAAAAGAACGTTTACATCTCACACAGGTGTTAGACTTTAGCGTTTTCAATCATCTCAATTGCAGTTAGTGAGTGATCCACACACATGATAAAACGGCCCTGGTAGAACTTGGTCAAGTTTGTTTTTATTGTCGTCAATTCTGTTGCATTAGTCTTCTGATGTGGTAACGATGGAAACTTTGAGTAGGATAACTTCCTGGACTCCTACTCCTTCCGTGTAGTCTTCATCTGGGTGTTGCATTAGATCTTCCATCCATTGCATTAAAAACAATGCACAACTAAAAGCGATGCATTTTATAGTTTTTGGTTCACGACTGGCAACAAACCAAACACTTCTGTGTCTACACTCTGATAAAAAGTTGCACATGAGTTGTGTTGAAATGTCAGCTGATGTTGTCAATAGTGCCAATAGTTACAATTTTCAACACCAGGTGGCGCTAAATTTCGTTATCTTATCTTTGAGTTTTTGGCAAATCTGCTATTTTTCTGCAACTCAGACCTATCCCAAAAGCTTAACCTGAAAATTTGGTGCAATTTGGTCCAGTAGATTTTCCAGAATCTCTCGTGCAAGCAACACAAAAAGCCGTGGTAGAAGTCTTTCGCTTTGGCGAAGCTTCGCTTCGCCCCCGCTCAGACAACAACCACAACATTAAAACTATACCAAACAACAAGTGTTTAACAACAATCGTCCAGATCTGTTGCTCAGCAGCAAGTCCCGTGCCAATCATCAAAACCACAATCACAACAACAAGCAAGACCGTCGAGGAGCCAAAAAAGAGCATTTGAACGGCATACGAGTGCCCGTGATGCCACTGCCACGGTCAAAGTCCTTCCACCAGATACTCCGTCCCACGCACAATGGTCACATTCTGGCCAACAATGGAACTATCCGTGGAGCCAACAGCAGCAGCAAACCAAAACTGAGCATACCAATGGCCCAAGCACCAGTGGCACCACCACCACCACTGGCCAGTAAGGTGAAAAGCATCTTTGGTCAGCAAAGTAGCAAACAAGACTTGCTGTCCAACAAAAAGGTGAGTATTAGCGATCGAGGCGCAAACGATCGAGATCGAAGATCAAAGAGCAGTGATCAATTCCGTTTATGGGACAACCATTCACATTGAACATATATCAGATCTTTAAAAATCGATTCCGATTGTAGATGGTTCTACGTACGATACAATAGACTTGCCAGTTTACATTTGAATGTGTTCTTTTATGTGTTCGATTGTTGTTGTTGTTGTTGTGAGACATTTCATGTCAATCTCAGTCTATCGATGATGTCAGCAGTAGTAGTTATCATCGAGCCACCATCGATCGATTGGTCCAATCGATGATAAATATAGCAGCGCGATGCTTGCCTCGGCCAGTCCATCACCTCTTTTAACTGACCATAATATCACTTGTATCAGCACATTTCAATCAATTTGCTCTCCTCCCTTTGATTGTCCACTCAAATGAAGCACTGCACAGAGAAACACACTACACAATCTCTCACCTGTTGACATCTCTAGTGAGTTTGTGTCTGTGTTTGTGTTTCGATCGACAATCGCAATCGAGCATCTCTTACTCATTGCATCTATCTATCTGTGCCCCGTAAATAGCAATTCGAGTATGTGAGGCACTTCTCAATCAGAGTGCAAATGTGCCTTGTCTTTGCCAAAGTGTACACATTAGGAGCCATCACAGACACGGACAGACACACTCAACCTGGTCAAATAATAATCGATACTTCGACACACAAACTCTCTCTCTCTCTCTCTCCCCTCGGCACAGATAAAGTGAAATGGTTGGCTTGATCGATAGTGATTGAATTGTGTGTGTGTGCACCAGTGGCGACCACGATATGGACGTGTTGTCGCTTGGTGTGCGTCTAGGGGTTTTGGCTAAGTTAGAAAACTGAGGTCAAGTACTGATAGAGAAGTACAAGAATTTGATAATAACCTGTAACATGTTCAAAACGCGCACACTAAGACAATTGGCGGCCAACAGTTTCGCACAGAACCTGACCACAATTCCAGTGGAGTCAAACTGGGACAAACTTCTCAACCTCAACAAAATTCCTATTCCTCAAGTAGTCCTTCAGCACCAATCGGTGGAACAGACTGACAATATCAAAATACTAGGTGTCACTATTCAAAACTCTTTCTTCCGTAAGAAACTCAAAATATCAAAACATATTGACAACATAGTGAACAAAATTCAAAGAATCAAAAACATTCTTTTTTCTTTATGCCAAAATACTTGGGGAATGAGCTCTAAGCACAGAATAATCCTCTACAAAGCATGCATTCGCCCCACAATGACTTACGCCTCGCCAGTCTGGGTGGACAGATTAACACAGCACGACAAAAAACGTTTGATAAGTTTACAACGTTCCATACTGATACGCTCGGTGATGGGCTACCGTACAATCTCCTCTCCCATAGCCAACGTCCTCACCAATACACCTCCAATCATCCCATACATGAAATCACTCCAACACAAATACCAAATCCGATACAACAGACCAATTACAAACGAAGAATTTGTGGATCGCATTCCCCAAAGGGGCTTTTTTGACTCACTTTTCGACAATCACACCAACCCGACTAACATTCAAATCTTACCCAGATCTCAATCATTAACATCCAATGTTCGAATATTTATATCATTTCATACTGACATAGATAAAAGTTATGGATGTTACATAATAACTAAAGAAAACCATCCTAACATAACCGCCAAATTCAAATTTTACGACTTTACCAGCTCCAAACAGATCACACAATTTCTCATCAGAAAATCGTTGACTACACTCGACACACTCACCGATCACCTTTTAAATCCAACAGTGGTGGTGGTGCACTGCAGAATAATAAATTGCTTCAATCTGTTGGCTTCACCGAACTTCATCAACAAAAACACCAAGAAAGTATTCGACCTTCTGCAGAGACTTCCACAGACCAAACTAATCATTACATATCCAGAAGCCAATTGTCCTCTCTTTCAACAATCAACTCATCTCTCCATGCCAACTCTATCTGACCAATATAAGAAGCATAGTTACAAGTATTTTGACCTTAGTTATATCGACCAACTGAATTTCACCTACTTAGTAAACAAACTAAACACAGAACACACATTATCAAACACTAATTTCAAAGACTTCTTTCCCGACCATCACATCTATCCGTACATTCGTCACACTTTTGAAACATCACAATTCTTCACAGGTCATGGGGCTTTCGGGAAGTACTTGAAACATATGAACATTACCCAAGACAACACTTGTAACTGCGACAACATCACACCACAAGATAACAAACACATCCTACTACATTGCCCAATATACACGAACTTTAGAAACACAATTTACGGTAACGACACAATCAATTCACTAAACGATTTAATTAACACCAAAAAGAAATATAAGAAATTTGTGAAATTAATCAACGAAATACTACCACTTCTCAGAACACAACACACTTACTAATCAAACACTTTGTATATAACACTAAACAAAGCAAACATACAAAATATTATACCTTAAATCTTATTTGTCCGCCATTAATTCTCACTTATGAGAATTACCTGGACTGTTTTCATAAATTAAATTTAAAAAAATTAAAACTGGGCAAACTGTCACGGTTCATCAGTTCGAGTCCGACAGATTAGAATTGCACTGCGAACCATTCGGCCTATTTGTCCATGTGAGGAATTGTGCTTTTGGCCCTCGTTTGAGCTCAATCTCGCCCTGTACATATCCTTTCTCAAAAGTCAAACATCATCAGTGGAACGTGCTACATCTGCACCACATGTGGCAAGTGCTTAACCCAACCAAATCCACTCAAGATTCACCTCAAATTTATCAGTTCATTGTCGAACCAGTTGACATCTTCAGCAACCAGTGCGACTTCCGAATCAAATCAGTCGTTATCAAGTCCCAAATCTAGTGACATTGCTAGTCAATCAGTGAGTGGTACGATCATAGGTAGCATCATTCTGAGCCACACTTAGAAGCAATATCGAAATCATCATCTTCAAACATCGAAACAATTCTTCAGATCCAGTTCGGTCAGGTCATCATCATCGAAACACTTAATCAAAGTCAGCAGGTCCTGCAAGTCTTCACCGTTTGATGAACAAGGCGGACATCGTGAGCTGCACAACTGTTCTTATTTTCGTGAGTGTTTTTGTTTTCTTGATTGTTCTAATAATCTCTGATTGTTTGTACCAAACCTTACCAAATATCATCTTTCCATCGTAATGCTCACCACCTTAATTCGAAATCTCACCACGGACAGTCTATTTCCTCTCTGTGCAGGTTCGTTATCTTTGTGCAGGTGATGTGCTGTTGCTTTTTCTCGCTCTTGACTAGCTTACTGTACTCAGTGTGCAAACTTGCCAAATGTGTTAGCATTCAATTAGCACTGACTCGTGCAAGCCAATGATGTACAGATGATCGCACAGTTGAGTATGAACTACATTGTCTGTGCATTACTTGGCCACTTGTTTGCCTCTCACAGTCGGATCATCTCTCAGTGCTGATCGAATAACCCCAACAATTTATGTCGTGTTAACTTTTATTTATCTTCTCCTCACAAATGGACAAAATACAAATCAAAGTGTTTGATTTGTGTGCTTTTGATAATGATCGTTACCTCGCTAGTTGTTTAGTCTACTCGATGGTGTAACTCAACAGTAAGATCGAAGTATGCCACTAGATCCAGCGGAACACAGCAAACGAGGCAATAGTGTCATAGTCATTGACACACATACAAAGTCGAAATAAACAGAACCAATTTTGGAGATATTTAATTCTTGAGTATCAATTCCCAAAACGTACTAATTAAACTATATAATTGACAATTGTGTTATCTTTGGCATTCTTAATAAATCATCAAGATATAACATTTTTTACTTTTAATTAATTAAATTAGCAATAAATGGATATATATTATTACAAATGTATTGTATAGAAAGTTTTAATTAGTTTTAATAAGTCGGTTGTTGGCTGAAACCCTTTGCTGCTTCAATTTGCTGAAAACCATTTTAAAATGGGCCAACTGTCTGTACGAATGGTGTTTTCTGTTCTTGTCTTGATTTTTTTCTTTTGACGGTGGGCAAGTGCATTGTGGCGGATCAGAGTAATTTCGTGGTTGTAAAAAGTTCTACAAATTGGACAATTAAAAGTGTGTTTCGTTTGAATATGTTCATTCAGTGTGTCCATGTGGCCATAACTTTTTTCACAGAATGAGCATTTATAATTCATCGGATTCTTGTGGACATTCCGAATGTGTCGGCTCAGAGCATCTTTGCGGCTATAACATTTATTGCAAAATGCACATTGATGATCATTACTGCCTTGATGAACTGTTGAATTGTGCCGATTAAGACTATATGCACAGCTAAATGTCTTTCTGCACTCCCGACATCTCAAATTCTCACAATCATCATCATCATCATCATCATCATCATCACCATCATTTTGGGAATCCACCAAAGACCATCCATTATCTCCTGGCATTTGACCCTGGGTTTCTTCAAGTGTTGGTGCATGCCCATCATCAGCATCGTCATCGTCATTTGGGACCGGTGATCCATTGACAGTCTCTTTTTCGCCGGATCCTTTGATGGCTTGGCGATGAATCTGAAATAAAATGAAGAATTAGCAATGAAGAACTGGTGGACGCAATAGAAATCACTAACCGGAATATTCACCTCGGTAGATGGCAAAGTGGAATCACAATGAAGCCTATCATCTCCAACTCGTCGACGTTTTAGATGAGGCTCCAAGTTAGATCCGCTTGCGATTTGTTGATCACGAGACTGAATTTGCGATTCTTCAGGAACATTATCATGATTATCGTCTTGCATGATTGGCACAATGTTATCGTCAAGAAAAATTTCTAGTTTCCCTTCAACAAATTCTTTTTTAATTTCAAAATTTGCTAATTGAGACAACATTAATTTGTGACGATCACTGAAATTGGTTCCAACAGATCCATCTTGACCACCAAATAGAACCACATCTTGTGAATCCTCTTCACTCTCATCGACTTGGTTGGGCTGATTCTCCTGTAAATGGAATGGAGAGTTAGCTGTGAAGACGATAGAAATCACTTACCTCAAGATTGTCGTGTTGATCAGCTGCACGAAACTCAAAAGCACGAGCCCGATGAACGCAAAGAGTAGAATAGATTTTCTCAGAAAGTTGATCTAGTTCTTTTGATTGTTCGGGTGACAATGCCTCCAAGAATTGACCCAATTTTACTTCCTGTTGGTAATCCCTGGTTTGATGTACTAAAGCAAATCTGTGGAATGTAAGTGCTTTAGCGGTCGACCATAAGATCGGGTTAAACTGTACGGGATTGTACACCGATTGAGTTGGATCAGCAGGAGGAATCAGTGGCATCCCGAGGGCTTGAAGCATATTTGGCAAATCATTCAGATGGTACTGGTTTGCGTATGATTCAGTGGAAGTGGGCTGATTGAGGTGGATGGTGGCTAACTCTAACTGTTTGAGCATATTCTGCAACGATTGAAGTTGGGTCTCAAAAGCAGTAGCAAAATTGGTATGGGATGCTTGTTGTAGTATGCATTCTCGGAATATCTGAGGATAACGTTCCTGAAGGGTCGGCAGTGGTGGCCTAGCTATTGATTTTAATCTAGGATCATATTTCCCATTTGATAACCGCCGCCATCTTCGTTTTGATGGTTTTTGCCAACCCTTGGGCTTACCTCTCTTCACGTGACTTGTCATGTTGATGATTGGAAGTGAGTGTGGGTGTTTGATGGTTTTTTAATGATTATTTTAGGTAAAAGGTTTCAAAACGCAAAAAGAATAAGTCGTTGACAGATAATCAATAGATTGATGGTCAAAGATAGGAAAATGCGTGAAATGAATAGAGTAATGGCTGTTCAGTGGTTAGGGATCGTATGGTGACCGCACCAGTCAGATGGACATTTAATTCTCACGACAGCAAGTGTTTGGAAGTTCAATTCGCTTGGATAAATGCGATGATGTATTGAGATATCCAATGGGTTGTAACCAAGTGTGAAGCAGAAGCCACACCGAAGCCGGGTGCAACCAAGTGATGGCAAACACTCTAAAAGGAGCACTGTAGAATCCCAATAATGGTGTAGTTGCTGCAGGTGGTGATAATCTCGATGATGGTGATGATGGCGATTATATTGATGAAGAATATGTACCAGGACCTAAGAAAGAATCTCGTGATGACTTGATATGTTCGTGAGCAAATGGTCAAAAAGCGACTGCTGTTTAGAGCACATGTACAAAAAATTTTCTCTCGCACGCACACAAAATGCCTTTGTGTGTCTCGATGGCCGTGGTCATAACACTCTTCAGCTGTTGTAGAGGCAGAGTGTAGAGGGTAGAGGCACAGAAATGTACGCACACAGTTGCGTCATTGTAGCCCGACCACGCTGCCTGTCATAGAAGACGTAACAGTTGAGAAAGCGACATCTGGTGGACACTAAGTTATTTTATCTTCGTTTGGTTTGATGCAGTGTTACAAGGTGGCGCCACTGTCTATGGAGAAATTACATGAAAGGTCAGTGCAACGAATTGTGCATTGGCCATCCACCCGAATTTGTGAGTGATACAAATTGGTGCGTGTGTGTTGTGTGGCAAAAGCGAGTAGTGCTTTGTTTTTATGAGTGTACAATACTAATCACATCGAGTTAAACTTTCGTTTATTTGGACTTTATTCAGGTCTCATCACTTGGTAGTTACGGCTAATGCTGCACGGAATCATTCACTGGCACGATGGGCCACTTGATGTGACAGTGGAGCGATTGACTTTGACTATCAATAATTTATCATCACTTTGTCTTTTTCCATCCGACTTGTCGACACGTATGTGCTTGTGTTCACTGTTAGGATGAATCATGCCAATGTAAACAGTAACATGCCGGCAGAGGGTCGCGTTCGAATGGTGCACAATCCACCATCGTTCACCAATGCAAGCCATCAATTAGCTCACTGCAGCGCACTAATGGGTTAATTAGTGTATGTGTAGATTGGTTAATTATTTAATATTACAATCATGTAACTGTCTGCAGAGGGCCGTGTTCGAATGGTGCACAATCCACCATCGTTCACCAATGCAAGCCATCAAACATCGGGTATAGTTTACAAATGTTTGTGAAATAAAGTAGAGTATTGGGGAACCAGACAAGTTTCGTTTGTATTACTCAATTTTAATCTTGGCCTTTAGTTCGATTCTGGTTATTTTGCTTACCAGTCATAAAGTCATTCGAAACAATTTGTCCTTGGCAATGTGCTTTCGATGTATTTAATTTGCTGTACATGATTTACAGACAGACTGTTTCGAATCGAATAGTAATTAAAACTTTCCGGTTGCAATAAAACAGACGCGACATCGCAATGGAATGTCTGTTTAATTGTTGTTTTTGCATGTTCTCAAAATTGAATTGCTTACTGATAAGAGCAGCGCAAGTTCAACTGAACAAAACAATCTGACGATGCAATTATATGTTTTTTAAGTAGAATTTAGTCTAAACACAGTTCTCTTTCGGAGGCGATTACTCATACTGACACAAACGCACACACTAAATTTTCATTACAAACGACACACAACACAATCGAACGCATTTAATCGATGACAATGGGTGATACTCTCTCTCTCTCTCTCTCTCTCTCTCTCTCTCTCTCTCTCTCTCTCCCTCTCTTTCTTTCTTTCTCTATCTCTCTCTCTCCCTCTCTCTCCCTCCCTCTCTCTCTCTTCCTCCCTCTCTCCCTCTCTCTCTCTCTCTCTCTCTCTCTCTCTCTCTCTCTCTCTCTCTCTCAAAACACAATCGAACGCATTCAATGTAATCGAATTGATGACAATGAGTTCTACTCTCTCTCTCTCTCTCTCTCTCCCTCTCTCTCTCTCTCTCTCTCTCTCTCTCTCTCTCTCTCTCTCTCTCTCTCTCTCTCCCCTCAATCATTCATTTTCTAATTCTCAAACAAAGCAGTAGCTGCGAATGGAATCAAACTTTGCTGAATTGGCGAGAAGGCGATGGCCTAACAGTACTGTACTAGTACTAACATTGGCTCAAGAGTGTCCATGTGTTAAAATTTGTCAATTCGAATGTATTCGATTCAATAAAATGTTTAAAATTCTATTGATTTGTTTATTTAATAAAGTAATACATTTAGTAATGTGGGTAATAATTTGTGTGTGTGCCCGATATGTCGTGTACGTAGGGATATTATGGAATGGCTTTACTTGAGAATTTTCTTACTGGTCATGCCTGAAGTGAACTCAACTGACTCGGTTTGGTCTCCATTGTGTTGAAATAGGTGATTAGGTGTGTCTAGAAGTGGCTCCCTCTCTGCATGATTACTCGTCAAGTTTATGCTGAGTCACTGTAAAGCCACTATGCCAACAGTCACTCGATGTAGACGTAGCCTACTCAACTGCCTTTATAAGCACGTGTTGCTCAAGTGCTCAATCATCGCATGTCTCGTATGTGTGCCGATCAGCTGTCTTTGTGACTTGTGTTAACTGTTCTTCCCTTAACAGACTTTGTGTCCTACTACCTTCTATTGGATCTCGATCCTCAAGGTCTGGTGGCATCTACTCGTAACTGGCGATCAATCCTCTCTAACAGGTGGCCTCTCTCTCTCTCAATTGGGTCTCGACCCTCACCCTCCTGAACTGGTGGCTCTTATCTTCACTGATTGGACTTTGCCACTATTGTCATTCTGTATTTATTTCATCACGAATAAAGCTTTTAACCTATCACATTGTGAATGTTTTGCTTCGATTAATCGATGACAGGTTGGGCTTCACTTTAGCCAAGTGACGGTTTGTAGACATTACCGATGAGATGGGAGCTGTTGGGTTTGTGTTTGATGATGACTCAATCCCACCGAGTGACCATCCTGACTCAGTTGTTGAACCAACTTGGAGGCGGACTCTAGTTTCCTTGAAGATGATTGCTTTACAAATGCAAATGGTGCCGAATATGTTGGCCAGTGCCAGTGCAAGTGTCAGTGTCGACACGATTGTGCCGTCTTTGATGTGTTTGGTGTTGCAGTGAGCACAGAACAGATTTGTGATGATTCACTGTTCTGTTGACCCAATACCAACACAGTCAAATTGATTGCATTCATCAACCAGTTGAACCAATCAACTCAACAGAGTGTACATACGGACTTCAAAACCGGCCAACCGAACGGAACATAAAAGGAACACCATTAGGGACACATAGACACACAGATGTGATTCAATTGGTGTTGGTGGTGATGGAATGCTAATTGGACGACTAACCAATTGCCAGCCGCCAGTAGTTATCGAGTTGTGCAAGCAGTCAAAGTCACAAATGTAGATAAATCACGCGCGCGTTTGGTTGCCGCTATTCAGCTCATACAGACATTCATGGCGGTGGTGGTGGACCTTACTCTTATTGAATCAAAAACTACAGTGATGTCCAAGTAGTAAAATTATGGGCTCGTTCAGTAGGTAAAGGATGTAGTCAACACGTGCAGAGTTATGTGCGAGCGAGGGACCTATCGGTGGACTTGAAAATATGACAAATCTGCAATAGGTAAAGGTACCTGTCGGCTGAAGCTCACTGCTCATCATCATAATTGGTGCTGTGTTGAGGTGTGTCGAGTGGTGTGTACGTGTTCGGTGTTCGGGACAGTACCATCGAGAGGATGAGAAGATAGCTTTCAAGCAGTCAGCAGTGGCAATTGAAGTGCACAAGTCATACATACAACACACACTTAGTGCCAGTGCACTGTACTTCAATGATGCCAATAGGTTACCTTCATTCATAAACTTATTAGTACTCGGACCACTTTTTACTATGTCGCAACATGTTCACTTGTGCCTGGTTGAATGTGTCGCTTACTGTACGCTTCGACATTAGCATTGGCGTTGGGAAACGAGCAAAAGACTGAAAATACATAAAAGTTGCGTCAAGGCACTTCCATTCCCTCAGTAGATAAAAAACAATAACCTGCTCACACCACAGCACCACCAGCCGAGAGTAATCGATTGGTTTGGCTTGTAAGTTAGTGTCAATGATTGAGTCTGCTCGTGTGCTACGATGCAGTGCCACTTGCCATCATCAATGTGATCACAACAAAATGACAGACAGACTAGTCGAATGGACATCGAGTGAGCCTATACGGGAACAGATCTATCTCGACAGAACGTTCGTGGAAACGTGCTCGAATGCGCGTCTGTGTGTGTCTATGTGACAGTGGTCACGCAAAGCAAACCGCAACCATTCCACCATGCCACATTCACTGAGCAGTGAGCAAGGCACCAGTGGCCATTGCAAGTAGTTTCAACCATTTCAAAATTGGCCGAGAGACTGTGATTTCTTTGTTCATTACATGTGGCTTGAACAGTTTATTAATCTGTGGATGGAATGACTCACAAACATTTATTTACATTTTGATATGTACTTTCTGTTTGTCGTATATTTTATTAAATGTGTTCAATTCTGCAATTAGTTTATACTTGGGAATGGATAAAGAATGAATTTGCTATAGAATATGTCACACGCGCGATTAGACTGAGGTCGACCGAGACCAGTGGTGGTGGTCTCAGTCAGACGTGTGTGTGTGTGCGTTTGTGTTTGTGACCGAATGACTCCGCAGTGGACAGATAGACTGTGTGGCAATTATATTTATTCTACTCGTGTGTTCCACAAAGCATTGACACGTTTTACTATTTGAGATATTCTTAATTTGTTTGTCACTTGTCTGGTGGAACTTTCTGTGAATAGAATCAAGCATAGCACTGATAATTCGCCTCTGGTGCTAAATTTGCTAGTGACAGCTTTGTTGACTGCAATAGTAACTACTAATCACAGAGTCAGTCAGTGAGTCGATCACAGCGATCGAATGAGTGGTTGCTGAGCGGCACATCACCGAACAAATGTGAATGTGTATGAGAGTGTAATCTAGTTCATTTGGGAACCGAACACCACTACACTCCGAGTGAAGTTGCCGAGCACTGTTGGCCTATCTCGTTTGTTTGTGTGTTTTCTCCGATCAATGCATCAGACCTCATAACAAACACACACTCGACCTTTGGATGATTTAGTTTGAACACATCCATCGACACACACAAATGCGTGTGTTGAATGTATGTCTACATTTATATTCAACAATCTCTCTCTCTCTCTCTCTCTCTCTCTCTCTCTCTCTCTCTCTCTCTCTCTCTCTCTCTCTCTCTCTCTCTCTCTCTCTCTCTCTCTCTCTCTCTCTCTCTCTCTCTCTCTCTCTCTCTCTCTCTCTCTCTCTCTCTCTCTCTCTCTTTCTCTCTCGGCTGTGCAGGCTGCATACACAGTTCGTTGTAAACCTCGGCTTCCTAAATATCTGTCGACAGTTTCTCTCAGTTGGTTTGCAAACATCAGCATCAAGCAATGCTTCACTCAAACCAATCACCAACCATTCCACCATGTAACATGCACACAATTGTACACAATTAAGACGATAATGACAAACCGTGCTGGGCAACAACACTCGGTGTGCAGTAGTGTTCGGTTCGAAAATGCACTCACAACACTATTATACACATTCAAATTTGTTCGGTATATTGCCACTCCGTAACCACACGATCGATCGGTGTGAGCCACTGACTGACTGACTTTGTGGTCAGAATTCATCATCACAGCTAATTGGCTCACTACGACAATCGTCAAGCATAGAACAACCACTCCACCACATCACATCACCACTGATTACACTAGTCTTAAGTGACGCCGTTGGCGTGAAGTCAGAGCCGAAGTATTGCGAAACCTCATCCTTATCAGTTCAGTCATCGTTGAGTCATAAAAGTGCTACAGACACACACGTCCACTCATTCCTCAATACAGATCTATGTAAAATATCACTAATTATTTTGTATCTTCGGTGACCTTTGACCTATAGTGACCTTATGGCACAAAAGGCACATCTTCACCCCAACGAGAATATTGTATAAAATTTTCAAACGGATCCATTGAACCGTATAATTGCTAGGCTCTACACAAGCATTTTCCTATCAAGCGGTGCCAGAGGACTCGTTCACTCACAAACTCAAACCCTCGCTTCGTTCGGGCATGAGTTTGTTCCTTCGCTCCTCCAATTAAATAACTGTGAAAACGAGAAGGATTACCCAGATGGTCGTAACAACCAGAGCCCGCGGGATGGTTTTTGGGGCCCTTGTTTGGCCAAAAATGGGGCCCCTATTGTAATCCAAAGCCCCTCCCCCTAAACCCAAATTTTAGAAACTTATATGGGGACGTGGCCTAGTATATGATTATATCGGGTACAAAATCGAGTTTAATGTTGCTTTGTTTGATTATTATCGCTAATTACACAATGTCGTTATGAGTTTAGGGTTAATCAAATCAAATTGACCATAAATTTGACAAAAATAAACAATAGTGGTACCCAAATTTTGTCGAAATGGGGCCCTCTTTTGTTGAAAATGGGGCCCTTCGGGCCCCAAACACCCGAAAAATTGTACTAGAAAGTACACAAAACACATAACCCCGCGGGCTCTGGTAACAACACCAAGTAGAGACATTCATACCACTCAATCGAAACCAAATGAACCAGTATGCCACTAGTTGCTGCAAACAAAGTGAGCCATGTCAAATCTACTTGCCACGGCATCACTGACCAACAAGCCAACAAGCAAGTTCGCTAGTGTGTACACGTGTGTACGAGAGAGAGAGAGAGAGAGAGAGGAGAGAGAGAGAGAGAGAGGGAGAGACAGAGTGAGAGAGAGAGAGAGAGAGAGAGAGAGAGAGAGAGAGAGAGAGAGAGAGAGTCTATTATTGGCCAACGATGTACAGAACAGCAAAACACACACCAAACACAGATAAAACGCTCGACCAAACAGCGATTTAGCCATGTTGTGTCACAGTGCTTTCTGTGGTAATAATCTTTGGCACCAATTGAATTGCCCTGCCATTACTCGCTTCTAATATGCACAATTAACTCATTTTGACACTTTGACAACGCTTGGTCTGGCTTATCGTTCATGGGCCCGTCTACTTTTTCTTCATTTTCACCAAATGGCAACATACAGCTTTGAACCATACATTGACCAAGCTTGGTGAAGGTGAGACTAATTGAATGGAAAATAGAAACAAGGAAACAGTAATCGCGCACGCACACTGCCAGAGTTCATTCATTGGATCGTCCCAGTGCAGGGCCACTTTACCACACATCATCTTCTTAGATGCGTTGGCCGATTTGACCATCTCCATCGAATAGTACTCACATCGGCCTACACAGCTGCTGCATGTCGACTTTCTTCTTTTGATCCATCCTTCCACTGAACTGTCACTCTTTTTTTCTTTGAATTTTGAAATTGCCAGATGGTTCATTTGTGACGGGAGTGGTAATGAACAGAGACAGAAGGCCACGAAGGCAACATGCAAATGACTCGGTGACGCATCACAATTCACCGAGGCTCATAAATTGTGTCTAGGCTAATCCGCGCGGTCATCTTGAAAGGCAGCAAGACATACGAGAGGCACCAGGGAGATTGAGCTCGTAAATTAAGATTAATTTCCAGAACACGCAAAGTCACTTTTTATTATCTACCATTGCAAAAAATCCATCTGTGCCCTTTTGCCATTTAACAATCAAAGGCGCGTGCGGTCTATTTTTTTAGTTGGCTTTATAAAAGCAATTAAAACATTCGGCCTGTCCATATGGTGGAGGGTCGTTGGTTGAGAGCGGTGAGAGACCCACTTAAGTTTCAAGTCAACTCAAGTAACCACTCAATGCCTCAATGTTTCATTTGATTAGCCACATTCGGTGCCCAACAGCATAGGGACAATATTGAGTGACCTTTCCACATCAGAATGACATTTTCACAATGACACTAGTGATAGCACACAAACTGTACTGTGACGATCCGAGCACACCTCAACTCGCCGATGGAATTGAGCAGAGCAATCGAACTAGTGCACGCTGACCTTTCCGGGCCATTCGAGCAATCGTTTGTCAAGTTGTACTCAGACACCAAGCTCAAACAGTATCTGCTTGTGCTTGTCGATGACTACACTCGATTCTCCTTCATCTACTGTTTGCGCCATGGCGAGACACTGAACAAGTTCATCACCAAGCATCATCACAACCCGAGACGGTCTCGCATTGGCACAGTTCGATTCTGCCCTCTTATGCACGAGTTCTATCAGAAGTACAGTGTCTTGCTGAAGATGAACAACATTGGACAGCAAATTCCTTCCACCAATGTTGGTCTTGCACCTAACACCGTACTCACACTAAAGGCGATCAACCGGAATCATCTCACTACCGCAGCACTGCGACATCATATGACATGATCTCCTGTGCCACTATGTTAGTCAATCTCAGTGTTTCAATAAGTGCACTGCCTGGCCAGGAGACCACTTCGAATGGCACTCGCTCACTACACTCACTCGAACACTGTCATTTGTGTAATGCTGCTGCTGCAAGGAAGGCACGCAGACCGATCAGACATTATGACGATATCACCGGCACACAAATCGACTCCAATCGAACTGTACTATGCAATCGCCTCTTTGTCTATATTTGTTGCATTAGTCATTTGTGCCCTACCATCACTTGATATGAGATTGTGGGTTTGTTCCACAAAAGTAGGGTCAAAATCATAATGTTAATAATGTCATCAGCGTCAACACTACCAAATTAGTGCACATTCCAAGAGCGTTCTAACCAAACTGAATAAGATTACAGATTGTCAGTTTGTGAGTATTGTTGGCCTGGAGAATAAACCATTTCTCATTTGACCACCAGCGACATTTGTGCTCAAATTGAGACAATGGCTCCACTGACTGCCAATGTTTTGTTATAGCAATGGTGCACAATCAACTAACTGACAGGTAGTGTTTCCAATAAATGCGGGAATCGATAACATGATCTATGCCTGACCAAGACAGTGCCTCAATTGCTAAACTCAGGTTGATTTGCGAAACGCACTCACACAAGCACTAATGTGAACGTAGAGAGCACACACGCTCGACACACAGAAACACACACAAACAGACAGACATAGACACGGGCAGATCTACTGGCCAGCAGCACAAAGCCAAACATGCTACCAGTAAGCGAGAAAACGCATTTTCAAATTGAACACACAACACTGTTCCTTGCCAATTTAATTGGCCAGTACCATTCACAAAGGAAAGATGGAATGATAAATGGGATACAATGAAATTAGCGAGTACACCACAAAGAATAAACAAATTTTTCATTGTTTTAACTTGGAGATTTCCATTGAGTGTGCCATTTGACGTCAGCGTGATACTCGGCCTAATGTAGAATGATGTCACTGCCATTGAGACACTTTCGTTCGTAATGCAGATGACCCGAGTTAATGATCTGTGGGTCTGTTTGTTGCTGATCACTGCAAGTGAAAGTCACTCTGGACAGGGCGCTACAACCATCATCAATGGCCACCATCACAAACACTTTAAGAAACATTACTCATTGGTGCAATACTCGGTTTCATGATTAGTGAGTTGCTAATTTGATGAGTTTTGTTGGTGTTGTTTTTTGGGGCAAGATTCAATCAGAACTCTCTCGTAAATTACGAGTTCATACTGAAGCAAGCCGTCTCTACTGAGCACACACAACTGACCACCATCATCAGTATCGCCACCAGCACCGGAACTAATTACCAATCGCCGACTATCTAAACCAGTGCCAAACTCAACAAGATTAGTGAATGCTGTTGAGGGTGTTGTCGGCCTAAGAGTAAGCGTATAAATCCTGTCTGGCCATTAGAAGCACAGCACCAGTACCAAGGCCAACACAAATGTTGATTGCCACATGCTAATCTCACCGAGCAGACACTACCACAAACTGTCTCGTACGCATCGGTCCAACCTGTGCTAAACAGCAGATTGATTATTGAATATCCGTTGGTTAGTGTTGATGGGTTCGAGATTGAGCCATGTTTCGTTCGACCACAAGCAGTACGGCAACACCAGAGCGCACATTACACCAGTAAACTCATCATCACTGCCACCACTACCGTAGAGCACTTTTAATGACTTTCATACCCAACTGAACAAGATTATTGTAAGTTTGTAAGTGATGCAACACACACACACACACACACACACACACACACACACACACACACACACACACACACACACACACACACACACACACACACACACACACACACACACACACACACACACAACAACAGCGCCACAGCAGGACAACAACCACGACTGTGGCCTCTTCATCATTCAGTTCTTCGAGTACTTCTTCACCAACGAAGAGGCCCGTGATTATTTGCTCAATAAGGCTCGTCATCGATCAGTGCCGTACACCGTAGTCAACTCAATCCGGTCAGAGTGAGCCTGCACAAGCGGGCTGAATGGCACGAGATTGTACTCAGCATGGTGGAGCCTTCGATTCGAGAGCAGTTGCGTGAAGAAATCAAAATCGAGGGCAAGAAGAAGGAGCCATACTCTGCAAAGAAGGCCAAGACCGAAAGTCCTCTGCAGGTTGCCAGTGTACAGGCTCGTACCGTTGCACCCGGGACACCTCGGAAGATCGTCACCGCACAGATCCTGGCGAATTCACTCGAGTTTGCTGCTGCATCTATGAGCCATTCAGATGTGATCATTCTCAACTAAACAGTCAATCTGCTTACAAATTCCAAAGTGTATACCAAACCCAACTTGAGATTTGGGCACAAAAAACACAAATGGTGACAGTGACTCCCATTGGCGCACTCTGTTCATGTCTCCGAATGATGCACACAATTGATGCTTCATCAGCCATCTCAGCCTGGATTTCTCCGTTGCCTAATCATAGGGCAACATGCAAAACGATCATTACCTTAATTACTGCCACTGACAAGACTAATGATTACCTCAGTGTTTGTGTGTGTGTCTGTGTGGTGATGAATGGCAATGTACATGCAGTGAGTGTGTTGGGTTCAGATGCCTCCAATGATTGCATTGATGCACTGCACCCTGGACAACGTTAACCTAATAATCCATGTCCATGAGCAATGTTCTTCCTTTGATCTGTTCGTTTCGACAAATGTATTGTGGTAACATTTATTCAATGTTTGCTTATGTTGTCGCTCACATTGCACCACTGTGCACACACAACACAACACAGTGTATCATTGCTGGACATCAATTGGCTCACTGCCGAGCACTGATGTTCAAGTGAGTGTGTTAGTGTGTCCAGATTGGTGAATTATTTAATCATGCAGTCAAAGACAGTCGAGAGAGTGATCAACTCATATGCGGCACAATACACGGTCGTTCACCATTGCAGGACATCAATTAGCTCACTGCAGGGCACTGATGTTCAAGTGAGTGGATTGCAGGCCTAAGTGGTGGAGGTCTCGTTGAGTTGCACTAATATGAACAGTACGAGAGAGAGAGAGAGAGAGAGAGAGAGAGAGAGAGAGAGAGAGAGAGAGAGGACGAGAGAATTTGTGTCTGTGTGATTGTGTGATCAAACTTGGTTAAGTTCATATGAGCAACATGCACAGTGAAGCCATCAGTGAACCCGAACCGAACATCACTCAACAAAAGCAGAGTGGCTAATTGGGTAGAACGGCCTGAACACAGGCCAACTCGCAGATTGAACTTTGTAACACTAAATAGACAGACAGACAATCGTTTGCACTGGTCGCATTTTCCAATGACCATGTCACAGTGCGAGTGTGTTTGTGCTACTTTTCAGTTTACTTTTTGTTAGTTGTTTGCCAAATGATGGCTGCGATCACAATAAACGTTCTCTCCAATCTGGCAATTGATTTTAAATATTTACCTTAAATTGCACTCAACACTGCACACATCATTTCAATTATGTTAGTCTCGCCTCACGGCAAATTGCACAGCTAGACAACCAATTACCACGCATAGCAACCAAAACAAAGAGCATACGAATATTAAACATTCGCTTTCAACATCCTCATTGAATTTGCGAATTTAAATTTATTATGCTCTTTGAATGATTTTACTAAATAATTTGTCAATGACCACGTGGGTACAGTAATCAGGCATGCACTTTGCTTGAACATTTTGACCAGTGCACTTGACCACAAATCATCATCTTGGTCATCTGTGTGTGTGTGTGTGTGTGTGTGTGTGTGTGTGTGTGTGTGTGTGTGTGTGTGTGTGTGTGTGTGTGTGTGTGTGTGTGTGTGTGTGTGTGTGTGTGTGTGTGTGTGTGTGTGTCAAGCGCTCGATGTCTGTCAGTAGATCTTAGCCAAATAAGCCTTGAGAGAGTACACAAATCGTCATTGACTCACCATCAGGCTTGTTAACGTGCACGCTCAACTTCTCCACTAGTGAAAGTGCACTCACATCGTACTCGCCATTGGCAATGGCGCAATGAAGTGGTGCACCCGAGAGTACTGCCACAAGCTGAAGCACATGCATTGAACCGCTAGCTATTGTGGTGGGGAATGGCTGCTGCTGCAGGCTCAGGTCACATGACTGGACTCTTGATGAGGGGGATCGAGTGGTGAAGGGCAAAATCAAAGAAAGACTGTGCGAACGATAGAACACAACACACAAGCACACAGGCAGGCAAAACTGCGTACACATATGGTGACTAGCATGAGGCAGGAGAGAAAGTACTTCGTGGGGTGCAAATTGCACCGTGCAATGGACTGCTCGATCGGGCCGACCGACTAAAGCAGCTGCTAAAGCTAGCCGCTGTGTGACTGTGCCAATACTGTGATCGGACTCAGTCATGACTGCGACTTGCGGAGAGTGGCTGCCTGCTGGCTCATTGCCTCCATCCGCAGAGGGTGAGAGTAAATGAATGTGTTGCAGTTGTGCTGCTGCTGCTGCTGCTGCTGCTGTTGTTGCTCAACTACCGCACGGGTGGACGCCATGACTAAAGGCAAACAGCGTGAGAGTCACTAGGCAACGAACGATCTCAACGCCGCCGTTAATATAATGTGCGTGTGCATGTGTCGAACTAGTTGAACTACAGTCCAGTCAGAGAAGAGGATGACGTGCCTGCAGCATTCTATCGAAACACACAAAGGAACGTCGTTTTGTGTGTGCCAGCGTGTTATTTACTTCTTTCTCGTTGTGTCATTTGACAAACATTTTTACGATCAAGTTAATTCCTTCTGTGATTAATGCTTATGTTTTGGTAAATTGACGATCATCATCCTCATCACTACCACCTTTCCACATTCCTCATCATCATTATCATCATTACCACCACCACCAACCGTCACCTTGATCATCATCATCACTACCACCTTGTCACCTTAATCATCATCACCACCACCACCACCTCTGCACCTTCGTCGTCATCATCATCACTAGCAGTAGTAAACTCATCGCTATCGTGATGGTAAGGTAAACATTTGTGAGTGTTTGCAATGCCTTTTAGGCAAACGGCTTCAGTGTGGCTTCTTCCTCTCACTTGTGGTACAACGCATCTGACTTATCATTACCTCAATACCCTTTTAACAATAATGTGAGTGTCCTTCCTTGCAAATCGATCTTTCCTCAAAACCAACTACCCATTTGTGTGTGTGTTGCATCACCACAAGATCATGAACCACTGATGTTCCATTACTTTTGTGACTTGTCATGCATTTCTCTCTCATTAATCATCACTCTATTGTTTACCTGATAACAATATATACTTTATGTGTATAAATTGAAAGCGCACACACTTAATCTCATCATCATGCCATTTAACATGAAGGATAGAAGACATGGGGTGTGGCGATTGCCAAGAACACCTAGTTATCGGGTTATTCCAGGGGGAACTCAACCTATTCGGATATACGGCCATTATCCGCCTTCAGTTTACAAGGCTAAACCTCCAGAGTTTTCTGATTCTCCGTCTCGTTTCGATGGACTACAAATACAACCACTACCAACACAATCAGAAACCCCTCAAGGACCGCCAGCTTCTCAACCATCATTCGAACTTAGATACAAGTTCCTTACAACAACTGATTTCCCTCCTCAATTCGAGTTTCAACATGAATCTCTTCAGACTTTTCTCAAGAATCTACAATTGGCAAACATTGACTTGCATCCATCACCTTCCGCTCCTTCCATATCTCTTTCGACATCTTCTCCTTCGATTTCCACCACTTCTCCACCCACCTCCACCTCCCAGCCATCCACACCTCTGTCCACACCTTCATTATCACCTTCCGCTTCTTCCACATCACATTCGACATCAACTCCATCGCTTATCACCCCATGTCCACCAACCATCACATCCCAGCTATCCACCACTCTACCCACTTCTTCTGCACCCATTTTGGCGTCTTCGGCTTCACCTTCCGCTCCTTCCACATCACATTCGACATCAACTCCATCGCTTATCACCCCATGTCCACCAACCATCACATCCCAGCTATCCACCACTCTACCCACTTCTTCTGCACCCATTTTGGCGTCTTCGGCCTCACCTTCCGCTCCTTCCACATCACATTCGACATCAACTCCATCGCTTATCACCACATGTCCACCCACCTGCCGGCCATCCAGCCCTTCTACAGCACTTACCTCTTCTCCCATATCTCCTTCGGTATCTACTCCATCGATTTCCATCTCTTCTCCACCAAACTTCACTTCCCAGACATCCATCACCAACTCCACCTCGTCCTCACACTCAGCCATTTATCCTTTGAATCTTTTATCCCGAATGCTCAGAGTTCTTATCATGCAACTGCCACCTTCTGATGATCCGTCCCAATCAATGCCCAATCCCGAACAGTTTAAACCGATTATCTGGGCCACAAGTAAAGGAGTGGCTAGATTTGCTTTCTTACCTCGTTTGGCATCCGATGCTGTGGATTACCAACAGAAATTGTCATCTCTGCCTGAATTTAGAAAGAAATTAAGTTCCGACCAAGTTGAACAACTAGATCAACTTTCGGAGTGTATCTATTCTATTCTCTTCAACCATTGTGCTAGTAATATATTACTCCATCCGCAGCATGATCATTTAGCGTTTGAAGCCAAAGACCCACAACAACAGGAGCAAAAGGAGATAAACGATGTTGAAAATGATAATGCTCGTCGCAAGTATGAGGAGAGCGTGAGTGCCCTTGCGAAAGACTTTGATTTTGTTTATAATGATCACTATGGAGAGAATGCTTGGAAGCGGATTTTGGAACAATTTCCTGACTTAGAGATTGAAGAAACAGCTGACGATGACACTTTTTCAGTATCATTGAGTTCATACGACAGTGATAGTGACTCTTCTGTTGATAGTTCTGGTAATTATGAGCCACGTATATATCAATACATGGAAGAAGAAGCGCGTAAAAAGGCCAATAACGAAGGAGAAGAAGAAGAATACGACCTTGCCAATCCCCCGCCCAGGAATTGGACCGAATTACAGCAGCGAATAATCGCTATTAAGGTTGACATGGGATTGAATCCACACGAACATCGTGTTCGGGACTTTAGAGCAACATATTTCAATATTATCGACGACACCGAAACTGAGGATTCGGATACCGACGATGCTGATGACAGTCCAATTGATAAGTTGTTTAAAGAGTATCGACACTATTCTCCTTCTGGTATTCTGGATGAGTTGGATAATCGAGTACGGTCAATGGAGTTTGCCGGTGATGTTCCATGTGAGCCTGTTACTTATGAAGATCGTCAAAAATTTTTAGAAGTTTTGGATGAAATGGATGATGAAATACTTTCGGATTCAGAGTGGTTTGCTAGTTATGATTCTGATCATTTGTCCTTTACTGATGAGGAAGAGGAGGAGGAGGTTGATGAATCAGAAGTTGCAAATGTCCAAGCCCAACACCCAATTTCTTCGAATGAACTCATGCGGAAATATGTCGAAGATCATCTGGACATTGGACTGTCCACTGTCAATAATCCACAAGTAATCATCAACCATAATCGTAATCTCGAGGATCAGAACAATATGGAGGATGACAATTCTTCGGATGTGATTCTACTCGATGATCTCGATGGATCAGTTGAATTCAATGGTTCATCTCATAAACATGAAAAGTCACTTCAAGGAGCATCGGTCAGGGTTAAAAGAGAGTTTATCGAAGGGCAGCAAGCGATACTTCTCACCAACCATAATCTTCAATCAACTTTAACCGACCTTGGCTCCATTAATATTCATCACAAGGACAGCAGGAACCATGATGATCATAACGAAACTGTCTGCAGTGTCAGCAGCTCTATCAGTGGGCATCAGCATGAACGGCTCGACGTATCCCAGGGAGATAACATTCCCATTGATGTTAGGATTGAGGAAAAGTTGAACAGTATTGCATCGTATTACACTGAAGAGCAAGACAACAAGGACGGTTCTTTAGAAGTGATCATGCTCGACGATCTCGGTGAGCCAGTTGGTGACTATGGAACTGACGATCATCTTCCAGCGAAGTTACTTCAAACAGAATGTGTGGATGTCAAAAATGAGATCACCAAAGATCAACAGGAAACACTTTTCACTTATAATAATCGATTGCCGACTTCAAGTGACCCAACCATCGATGATCTCGATTCGTCGAATACTAAAAGCATTTCCAGTAATGATCGTATAGATGACAACTTGAACATATCTGAGAACTCTAACCCAGATGGTAACAACTTTGTATCAATCGTACGCAACCAAGCTCATGACGATGTTCTAGAAATGCCTAAGCAGCAGTTGAATGCTTCACCAAGAGCACAAGTTGACAACTTGGAGCCTTGTATAGAACATCGACAGGTAGACTATGCCCACGATGGTCTCCTGGATGATGCCAATCTAGATAATATCGAGGAGAATCTTTTGGTAAGTCATTTCAATCGTCTTTATTAGTTCTTCAAAGCTAATTCTCTATTCTACTTTAGGGGAATGTGTCCAAACAAAGACACGAGAAAGAGGAGGATTCACGTGATGTCATTCTATTCGATGGTCAATGTGGATCAGTTGGCGCTAATGACTACGATCAAACAGTTTCTGTGATGATTAAGAAAGAGTCTGTTATGGATCGAACTTTGAGTTCTCCTCCTCCCGCGAATACAACTTGTCCATCTGAACCATCACTTGTCCAAAGCTCGTCATCATCGCATGGTCAGCCATCGCTCTCAAACCAACAAGACCTGCAACTGGCATATAACTTGAATCCATACCAACAACGTATATGCTTCCAGAAGTACCTAAATAACCTGGAACTCAAATCCCAATCAAATCAAACAGATGAACTCAGGCAATGGGCCACCTTATTGAAAAAGACATTCCGTAAATTGCGCTTGCCCGCTCGTCCATTTGTAAAGTTTCGCTTCGACGATAACCGAGAATTGCGCTTTTGGTTATGCAAAAAGGATCCAGCTGCAGATTTATACTTGGATTGTGAACCCTGTGGGAGAGAGAACTTTAGGGAGGTAAATCGTTTGTCCAATGAACTGTACCTCAAAATCTATGAGTCTATTAAAGAAGATAGAAAGTCGAGACAACAGAACGATAATCGAAAGAGTCAACAAGTTGAATCAAACTGCCCTGATTCAGCACACTCCTCAATTGGCACTGTTCAACTCGTTTCTACAATGAAACTTAAACTGTCTGCTTCTTCAAAAAGACCATTTCGGTATTCTTCGTCTGACTCTCTTGAACATGCTTCACCTAATTCACTTAATCGTCCTTGCTCTTCGAAGAGAGTTACTCCATCTGGGCCATCACTTGACCAAGGTTCATCATCGCTCATTCACTTTTCGCGTTCCAACCCACAAATCCCCCAAAATGAAGATATATTCTTTGATTTTAACTATCAACGAAACTGTTTGCAAAAGTGTCTGAGCGACTTGGATCTCGAATCACAATCACATCGAGAGAATCTTCTCATGGACTGGGGCATCTACATTAAGGGGCAATTGAGGAAAGCGCTCTTGCTGAAAGAATTATTACTGCCCAAACAAATTTATGCAAAAATTCGTTTCGCCAAGAACGGTGTTATATCTTCAGAGTTTTATAAAAGAACTGTGTTCGCTTTTCCACGGTATGATCGTCTTCTGAGAGAAGACTTTATTGAGTTGGAACGTCTTTCCAATGAGATCTACTCAAAAGTGTATGAGTTTGATCAATATATGAAGCAACAGGAAGAAAATGAAGAGAGGCTTTCCGTCGAATCAAATAAAACTGGTTCAGCAGTCCTCTCAATTGACCCTGATCAAACCGGAAATTCAAAAGGTTCTTCTTCAGCTTTTTCAACAAAGAGGATTACACGATCTGCTTCTTCAAATCCACCATCATCACAACCATCACCAAGAAAAGCTTCTTGTCCACTGTTGAGCGCTAGACTACCTTCAACACTAAAGTCAAATCGATCGGTCAAGCGGCAGCTGCCAACCAAATCTGATAACAGTCGAAGTGGTCTTTCACAATCCTCGAACTGTGTTGATGCTATTAGGAAGCGTCTTAGATCACCTTCTTCTTCTATGATCAGTGATGCCAATGCCACTTCAGCAAATGTACCTCGAACTTTGAAAAAGAACCAAGCAAAGCCAAAAAACGACACTTCAGCTCGAGTGAGTCGTCGTGGAGCCACCATAAGCAACGGAACTCAAACACATGATAGAAAGACAGTTGATAACGATAGAAAATATGCCAAATGTAATCTTTGTAGTAAATGGTTATGGAAAAAGAATCTGCCTCGACATATACGGGCTAAACACGATAAATTGAAACCGAATCAATGTCCCCATTGTGATGATTTTTTCAGTGAGAAACATCATCTGGTTCGTCATATTCTGACGAAGCACGATAAATTGAAACCGAATCAATGTCCCCATTGTGATGATTTTTTCAGTGAGAAACATAATCTGGTTCGTCATATTCTAACGAAGCACGATAAATTGAAACCTCATCAGTGTCCATTCTGTGGTGAGCGTTTCGGATTGAAACAACATCTGGATCGACATATAGGGACAAAACATGGAAAATGGAAACCTCATCAGTGTCCAAATTGTGCTAAGTGCTTCGGATTGAAACAACATCTTGATCGACACATTAAGAAACTGCACGATAATTTGATATCTCATCGGTGTCCAAGCTGTGTTGAGCAATTCGACCTGAAGGATCATCTGGATGAACATTTTCAAAGCACACATTCCAACTTAGGAGTGCATGGATGCTCAACTTGTGGTCTTTGTTTTAACAATCAAAGTAGTTTGGAACGACACAAAAGAAAACACACAAATGGGTCAAGTATGGCAGATATCATTCGCATGTATTGGTATCGTTCTGGATGGTTAGATCAAAAAATTCCAAAAATTTTAAAAATCAAATGATTTTCAAAGTAAACAAGAATAGAATATAATACATTGTTCAACCAAGATGCACTTTAGTTGCACTTATACCTTTTGTATATCTTCACTTATTGAATTCATTGTGTTTCTCATTGATTTTCTATCACAACAACTCCTATGACATGTTTTCATTTATAATTCAATAAAAAGTGCACTGCTTTACATTAGTTTGATTATTGGGCATTCACCCAGACAAACATAAAGAATAGGTTCGAGTGTGCATTCTGCCAGTGGCCATTAGCATAACAATTAACAGCGTTCGTTTGTGACAGTGATTATGGTGATGTGATGTGTTCGGAGGCGTACGTAAGAATGAGTCAAGTTCCACAAGTGAGTACGAAAAGTAGCAAAACAATAGGCACGTTCACTAGGAAAAGAAGGTAGTTAACACGTGCAGAGTGATGTGTGAACGAGAGACAAAGGGCAAGACGTGGGCAAAGGGTGACAAATCTGCGATAGGTGAAGGTACCTGTCAGCTGATGCTCACTGCAAATCGTCATGATTGGTGCTGTGTTGAGGTGTGTCGAGTGGTTTGCGTGTTCGGTGTTCGAGACAGCACCATCGAGAGGATGAGATGATGTCCTTTAAGCAGTAAGCAGTGACAAGTGAAGTGCATTACTCACATATACAGCACACACAGTCGCAGAAAAATTTTAGCCTAGGCATTGGGCACTACAAAGACGAAACGAACTGAACACTAAAATGAAAAACACACACCCGAATTTGTTTGATTTAGACAAATCAATGCTGAAATGACACAAAACTCAAGCTTAATTGTTACGAGGTGATAATTGGACTTGGTGGTGAGTAGATCTGTGTGTACTGTGCCACTCTGTGCTTTGTCTAGTTAGTGAACGGCCCAGTGTCACTTGGCTTGTTGTATTGCCCAGTTGTACTACGTTGATGGATTGTATCACACTACGAGAATAGGGACCGAGCTTTGGACCGAGCAGATGAGGCTGTCATGCTGTGCATGTATGCGAACAATAGAGTTGTGCCATATAAATTTGTCTAGTGGAGGAAGTAAAATAGTCAAAAATCACTATTGCAATAGTGTTTAGTGACTCGCTTCAGTCGAATGTATTATGATCGAGGCAATGGGCGCTCTTGGTGCCTGTGTACCTCAATCGGCAGCACGCTGGTGCCGTAGATGCACAGTATGCCCGACCTTATAATGCGTTGTTTTGTTCTAATGTAGCAGCTGCTACTGAACCGACCTGATTGAATAATCGTACGTGAAGTGAATGTGTAATTCCATTGTGTTCATTTTGTTGTCAACAGTCTAATGGTGCAATGGTTCGTGGTAATAGAATATTAATTGGACTGTTCAATTCCAACAATAAACTGCACCGACTCTATGGTATGACTCAACTGTAAGATCGAAGTAGACCACTTGGTTCAGTGGAACACAGCCAACAGTTATAGTGTGGTTGTCATTGTCATAAACATACACAAAATAACCCGAACGAATTTTGAAAACATCGAATTCTTGGGTATTAATTCCCAAAACGTAGTATTCAAAATCAATCATTGATAATCGTCTTACCTATGACATTCTTAATAAATCAACAAGTAAGATTGAACATTTTTAATATTACTATTTTAATAATTAATTCAATTAGTATCAAATGGATATAATGACAAATGTATTGGAATGATTTCTTTCATGAGGCACTCAATGGTCGGTTGTTGGCTGAAACCCTTTGTTGCATCATTTTGAAAACCATTTTAAAACGGTCAAAGTGTCTGTACAAATTAGGTTTGCTGTACTAACGCACACAAACTTTCCATTGAATATGACACACAACACAATCGAACGCATTCAATGTAATCGAATGGATGACAATGAGTGCAACTCTCTGCAGTCATTCATTAGCACGCTAATTCCCAAACAAAGCAGTCGATACAGACTTGAATCAAACTTTGCTATTTTGTACAAACTGACAAATTAAAAAATGGCGGTTAAATTCCCGTTTTCTAAAGCTAAACTAAAGGTTTGGCTGTTTTGGCTTTCTTGGGGTTTGGCATGTTGATCATGCAAAACTCTGTGTTTGCAAGCCCACGAAATATCGGACCAACTGTTCCGCGGTGCGATTCGGATGCAGATTGTATGGACATGTTTGTATGCATCTACAACAACTGACTTCCGCTGTATTGGCGTTATTCACCTGATCAATGTGCCTCTCCTCAAGTAGTAGATCCTTTGGTGGCATTCAACTCGAATTGACCAGAAGATGGCCTAACAGTAACAACATTGGCTCACAAGCGCCAATTTCTTAAATTTGTAATTTCAAAAGTATACTTTCAATAAAGTGATATAATTTTTAATTGATTTGTGTTGAAGTTTGTTCTTAAGTAATTTGGATAATAAATTAGGCGTGCCATATTTCGTGTACGTGTGGGCAGTATGGAATGTTCACTTGCGAATGACCTTAATTGTCATGCCTGGAGTGAACTCGGCTGTCTCGTACTAAGATGTGTCGAACTGTCTTTGTTTGGTCTCTACTGTGAATGTTTTTCCCTCGATTGTGTGAAGACAAGTTGGGTTTCACTTTAGCAGGTTTGAGGACATCATTGGTGAGATTGAAGCAGTTGGCTTTGTGGTCGATTATGACGATTCTTGTGAGGTGGAAATAGAGTGGAAGTGTCCCTACTGATCATTGTGTTCCATTTCAGGAATATACTCAAACTCTCTCTCTCTCTCTCTCTCTCCCTCTCTCTATTGGACTATTAATCAATTGCCGGACTAGTGATTATCGAGTTGTGCAAGCTGTCAGTCACAAAAGGAGATAAATTTCGCGCCCGTTTTGTTTCAGCTCATACAGACATTCATGTCGGACCGACAATGTCGGTGGTGGTGGTGGACCTTGTCCTGGTTGAATCAAAAACTACAGTGTTGTCCGGTGGCAATTGTGTTAAGCAGTGAGGTTATTAGTTCGAATTGATTTTCCGCGTGCCCACACAGACAAACATAAGGAATAGTTTCGATCGTTAGAGTGTTCATTCTACCAGTGGCAATTAGCATTAAGATTAACTGTGTGCTCTTGTGACAGTGAAGATGGTGATGTGATGTGTTCGAAGGACGTATGTGAGGGTTAGTCAGTGTTCCACAAATGAGTAAGAGAAATGTTAAATCAATGTGCACGTTCACAAAGCAAAAGAGGCAGTCAACACGGGCAGTCATGCGTGTGCATGGGACCGATCGGTGGACGAGTAACCAGCGAAATTCAACTATGACACGACTGAGCAGCTATTGTGAGTGTTTGTAGGCACACACACACCGCACTCGACTCACTCCACTGTGAGTAGTGCTTTTGTGTTGACTGGCGATGACCAACAACAAGCTCAATACAGCGGAACTCACACAGTCTCGCTCTCAACATCATCGCCAACTTGCAAATCAAATGAAGAAAAAGACTTTAGCGGGTTTTAAAGACATGCATTTACTGTACAACAACAAATTGAGGTAAGTGATGCTTTTGCTGTTGCATGCTGAGCACCTTGCTCAGACCATTAATCCAACTACGCCTCACTAATCGCCCATTTCCATTACTATGTTTGGCGGCTGGTCTCACACCCGATTCAGAGCAAACAAACTTTCCTCGCCAGCAAAGAGTGCCCGTATGAGTGCGGACAATACAGACATTGGCCGACAACAGATCGAGGAGAAGAAGATAGCCGACAGGATGAAGCGTGCCCAAATCCGAGCAGCAGGGCTTGACCCCGCGATCTATGATTATCCAACATCGTCATCTGAGGAAAGCACACCACTGCCCACAGAGGACAGCAATTCCGAAACCGAAGAGGTTAGTCCCATAACAGTGTTCCTTCTATGCAATGTGTCGCTTACTATCTGTCTGCTCGTAGGAGTCGAATCTGTCAGCCTATAATTCAAATTCCGTCGGTTCAATTAAGGGCAGCCAGCTGCCAAGTAGCGATGAGACTCCCCAAGAAACCGAAACTGGCTGCAGTTCGGCGTCTACTTCTGTCACTCCCACACGCAGTGACCAAAATGTCCGCAAGCCCTCTGTTTGGATCCAAACGGATCTGAGGAAGCTGGCCTTAGCACTTCTCATGGTACCAAACGTGCCAAGCCTGAACCGTCGAAGTCACCGCTGAAGAAGAATGCTGTAAGTATTAGGATCATTATTGATTGGCTTAATCGATCTTTGTCCATCTGTCGAGCAGGTTCAGGCAGCTACTAAGCCGAACAAGCAGGCTCGACGTGCTCCTGCTGGCACCATCGAAAGCTCGAGCGCATCCAATAAAGGTTCGAAGCCTGCTGCTGCCAAACCGGTGAAAAAGACTTCTGCGGCTGCTGCATCCACCAAACGTGCAGCACCAATGTCAAAGACTACCAAAACTACTCCAGTGCTGACTGAGGGTGGTAGCGCTAATTCCGAGGATTCAACTCAGGTAGCTTCGAATTCTACTGCAAGACGCTCAAAACGAACATCACGCGCCTGTATGACCAAGTACTCGGACTATGTGGTCGAATCATCTGCTAAGAGTACGTGACTTGCTTGTGTGAGGCCAACTCAATTGCCTGTCTGCTTTTAGAATATGGGCAGGCAGCGGCTAATGTCAGCCAAACTAAAGCAGTTTCTGCACCAGCAAAGGATGAACAGGACGAAACTGAGACTCCGATGGAAACTCTAACCGCCACCACCACAATCGGCAGGAAAACTTCGATCAACGAAAGCGCTTTGAAGTCACCCTGCAGCAGCTATACTCGTGCAACCCTGCTGCCCCCAAGCCACAGCCATCCAACTCTGATGACAACCAAATGGCTGGCCAAATCGATTCAATCAAGATCATCAACAGCTTTTTCGATTTCCAAATGGAGGGCTCTCGTGAGGACTTTGAATGGTACGAGGCACAGTTGGTGAATGGGCTGCGATCAATGGAAGTAAACAACAAGATGATCAACATCCCAGTGGAAGGCATAACTAATGGGAAGCACGTGCAGCAATGGTTCGCCACTTTGTTGGTTCACAAGATGTAGGGCGCACGACTTGCGGCTGTAAATGCGGTTTCGGCTGCTTGCGGCTGGCGGGGGAGGTTACCATTTTTGCGCGTGCATCGAGGACGCGCCCACAGGCACACACAACGCGAAAGCGCGACAGCAGACGAGAGAAGCAGTGCTAGCGCGTTGTTTTTTTGTCGCGTTTGAATTGAATTTGAATTGCAATTGTAAATGGCCAATTGTATTGTCTTATCCCACAGTTGGGTTGCTGGTTTTTATCCACCAATTGGTTGCTGGCACATTTCCCACAGTTGGGTTGCTGGTTCTTATCCTACAGTTGGGTGGCTGGTTTTTATCCACCAATTGGTTGCTGGCACATATCCCACAGTTGGGTTGCTGGTTTTTATCCACCAATTGGTTGCTGGCACATATCCCACAGTTGGGTTGCTGGTTTTTATCCACCAATTGGTTCTGGCACTTATCCCACAGTTGGGTTGCTGGTTTTTATCCACCAATTGGTTCTGGCACTTATCCCACAGTTGGGTTGCTGGTTTTTATCCACCAATTGGTTCTGGCACTTATCCCACAGTTGGGTTGCTGGTTTTTATCCACCAATTGGTTCTGGCACTTATCCCACAGTTGGGTTGCTGGTTTTTATCCACCAATTGGTTCTGGCACTTATCCCACAGTTGGGTTGCTGGTTGCTTGTTGTTCGGGAATCATCCCAAATGGTTCTAACCCACAATTTGTTGTCCGGGAATGATCCCAAATGGTTCTAACCCACAACTTGTTGTCCGGGAATGATCCCAAATGGTTCTAACACACTATTTGTTGTCTGGGAATAGTCTGGTTCATTACCCAAATGGTGGTTCGGATTCATAGCCATTTGTTGACCAACAACCAATTGGTAGATAAGAACCAGCAACCCAACTTTGGGATAAGTGCCAGAACCAATTGGTGGATAAGAACCAGCAACCCAACTGTGGGATAAGTGCCAGAACCAATTGGTAGATAAGAACCAGCAACCCAACTGTGGGATAAGTGCCAGAACCAATTGGTGGATAAGAACCAGCAACCCAACTGTGGGATAAGTGCCAAAACCAATTGGTGGATAAGAACCAGCAACCCAACTGTGGGATAAGTGCCAGAACCAATTGGTAGATAAGAACCAGCAACCCAACTTTGGGATAAGTGCCAGAACCAATTGGTGGATAAGAACCAGCAACCCAACTGTGGGATAAGTGCCAAAACCAATTGGTGGATAAGAACCAGCAACCCAACTGTGGGATAAGTGCCAGAACCAATTGGTAGATAAGAACCAGCAACCCAACTGTGGGATAAGTGCCAGAACCAATTGGTGGATAAGAACCAGCAACCCAACTGTGGGATAAGTGCCAAAACCAATTGGTGGATAAGAACCAGCAACCCAACTGTGGGATAAGTGCCAGAACCAATTGGTAGATAAGAACCAGCAACCCAACTGTGGGATAAGTGCCAGAACCAATTGGTGGATAAGAACCAGCAACCCAACTGTGGGATAAGTGCCAAAACCAATTGGTGGATAAGAACCAGCAACCCAACTGTGGGATAAGTGCCAGAACCAATTAGTAGATAAGAACCAGCAACCCAACTGTGGGATAAAAACCAGCAACCCAACTGTACAACAATACAATTACAATTCAAATTCAATTCAAACGCGGCAAACAAAAACAACGCGTTAGCACAGCTTCTCTCGTCTGCTGTCGCGCGTTTGCGTTGTGTGTGCCTGTGGGCGCGTCCTCGATGCACGCGCAAAAATGGTAACCTCCCCCGCCAGCAGCAAGCAGCCGAAACAGCATTTACAGCCGAAAGTCGTGCGCCCTAACAAGATGACAAAACGAATCTCTTGTTTGGAGTTTGCTAGTGCCAATCAGCGACTGCTCGCATTCATGAGCGATGAGACGCAAAATGTCTTACAAGCTGCCATGAACAAACACTTTCTGGCACAGAACCTGTACGAGGCATTCTACTTTGTGGTGACCAAACTGGTGGACTAGGCTCAGAAGTGGAAGGCCGAGTACATGCAGGTCCGCCGTCCCAATCGCAAGGGCACTCCGCTGGAACGCATTCGAAGCATGTGGGACAGTTGCTGGGCTGAGTTGGTGCAGTTAACCACCGAGATGCTTGGACGTATGCCTAAGAATCCTCGAGCTTCGGACAACAGTGTGAGGTAAGTGACCACCGTATTGGCACATCAATGTGGTACTAACACTTCACTTTCAGCTTCAGCAACTTGTTCTTGTTCACTTATCTTTGTGGCCAAGTTCTGGTACGGAAAGTGGCTGCTTTCGAATGAAATTATCACGGTGGCGAAGCTCAACTCGAACGAACCATCGCAAGGCGAGATGAACGATGAGTTCGATCCCTCGGTGAGTGCTGTGATCAAGTTGGCCAGCTTCCTGCTGCAGTCGCCAGTCTACTCGAACACGAATGAGGCCATTCCCGAGATCGCTCGACTCTTGTACCAGCTGGCCATCTACAAAGAGAACGGAAAGTTGGTGTTGACCTCAGGCCAGGCACTCGATTTGGCGCAGCAGTTGGTGGTGATTGTGCCATCGGGTGACAAGACTGCTCACATCTCTTCTACCTTGGTTATGGTGCATTGCGTTACCATCTTTTGTTCGACAATGGCGCAAAGAACCAACTAGGCCGATTCGAACAGCTTGACTCGAAGGTGATTGACATTTGGGAGCAAGTTTGCCGCAAGATGCAAGTCCCGTTGACTGTTCCAGGCGCAAACAACAACACAAACCAGATTCAGTGGGACAGTTTGGCTGCCACCGCCGCCATCGATGCCATCATTCGACTGTTCAATGCTGTGTTCGCCAAGTACATAGCCAACAGAGAGCTGGTCGAAACTTGGGAGGTAAGCTAATTGGTCTAATGAGTGGGACTGACTGTTTGTGTTGTTGCAGTCAAATGAGTTGGATCAGATGCTCGACTACTTTGATGCCATTCGTCGTCCTGAACAGTTTCAGGTAAGACATTCTCATTGTTCTATGACCTTAAGTCTAACTCAATCTAACTCACCAGGCTCTGTCCACTTTGTGTTCGATACGCCAAATCATCAGAGAGGCAGTAAGCTCTCCTTAATAATCGGATTTCAATATACTCTACACTTGATCTCGACTATTTATGAACCAACGCGATGCTCCACCAAGCTCGGTGACTTCATTAACATTTGCTTTACATTTTGCTTATACATGGGACATTACACTACAATTTAATATAGTCACAACAACAGCAACAAGGCCACCATGTCACACCTTATCTACTTTATGTTCATGTTAGCCATGTCGGTGGCAAGCATAAATGTCTGGACTTGGGTATGAAACAACCGAATCAAACCCAAAGTAAAGGTCTAGACAAAAGGCCACCATAAAGGTAAGGAGTATAAAATAAACGAAAAACACAAACAACAATCGTTGCTTTTTAAATAACCTGACACCTCCACCAAGCTCGGTGACTTCATTAACATTTGCTTTACATTTTGCTTATACATGGGACATTACACTACAATTTAATATAGTCACAACAACAGCAACAAGGCCACCATGTCACACCTTATCTACTTTATGTTCATGTTAGCCACATATTAGACATTGGTTGGCACTTGACATATTACACAAACGCATTTACATTTTATGATTCGATTACCTACTACTCCACTATTCTCCCGATTTGCACACACACCTTGGCTTTACCTTCGATTCGGCAATGCCACACTAATGCTGCTATGCTGGCTAGCTAATGTAATCTCGTTCATTTAACTTAATAAATTGCATTTATTTTATCTTTGTGTTCGTTTTGGCTGTGCACAAGCACACACGGACTGTTCTCATTGCCTCAGCATTAAGCAACCGATCGATACAACCCTTCGCCTTCTCCTGTCATTCGCTTTATGTTTTAGTTGCCTCTGTTTGTTATGGCACAAACTATTCTACTGTTTGGAGAAAGCATCGAGGCTGAGAAACTATTCCGTGGCCGAACAGAGCAAACTGGCTTGTCAGATTGATGTTGTAATCGGTGATACGGAGATGGCACTGGAAGAATAACAAACCAATTTGCAGAACAATCTAGTTTCTGATCATTATGATGGCGATGTGATGGACTTTCATCATCAATTGGCTTTTAAGGTGATTCGCCAGTTGGGACTGGGAGTTTGTGTCGACACCATTGCTCGCAACTGTTCGGGCGGTCAGAGGAAATGAAACTCGATTGCACTCGAAATGATTTCGAGGTAAGTATTGATCGATTGTGTGCCTGTTCTTACCAATGTGAGCTATCCATAAACCGAACATTATCATGTTTGACGATTCGACTAATGGACTGGACAGCTCTGCCTGTTAACAAACAGTGTCCGTAATGAGTGCAGTCTCGGAGAATCCTCGCAATCCAATCGCAGTTGTGTGCACCATCCACAAGCCCTTGGATCATGGGTGCGCAAACTTTTCGAAGCAAAGTCCAACAGGGTGGACATTCGATGTACTAAAAGTCCACCCTATATCTGTCATTCAAAATCCAAATACAATGTTTTTACTAAAAAGTTTCGAAAGAAATTATACCAGTCAAAATGTTGAAAATTGGCATTTTTGAAAATTTAGATTATATTATGGTTGTTATTCAAAGAACGTTTAGCCATACTACCTTGAGGATCAGTTTCAATGGTCAATAGAGCTCTGAACTTATTTTCAGGTAGTGGAGTAAAGAATAGGTTGATTCCCAAATGATTGTTGAACCGAACATGGCTATCAAATTTTCCATAACGATAAGAGTTGTTGGACGCTATGTTAGATTGAGTTTTGTGTTCATATTTTCTGCTAACAATTCAACTTGTCTCATTTAAAGTAAATCAAACTTCGTTGATTGACTAATCAGCGGAATGCCCGCTGGAATGGCGAATTCAGCGGGCATCTTAATAATCCTTTTAATCACAATCCATTTATGTATTTCCACATAACACTTCGCTATTTACAGAAAAAATTGATTTATTTTTTCAATTTGAGTTTGAAGTTCTTAAAATGATTGGTCAATGAAGTTCAAACTTATGGATAATCGTTTGTTAGGAACGTGATGAATATGTGCAAGAATTTTGATTCTGCTCAGATTGATAATGATAAAAACAGATCCACTATGTGAGCTAATGTGGCTAAATAGTTTTAAATTATAATTATGCTTTAGTGGATATTTCTTTGATTAGTTTAAATCAATATAATATGAAGTAGTAGTTTTTGAAGACAATTTTAATTGGTCATCAAAATTAAGTTGGGAAAACCATTTGTTTGCTTTTTAGTTTGTTTGTTTTGTTTAATTAAATGAAAGAATTGTTTTAAAACTTATTCATTTTAAATCTCTTAGTGGACATTGGTGGATATTCTAAAGTTTCAAAATGTCCACTGGTGGTCCACCCTTTGCGCATCCCTGCCTTGGATCGTGTGTTGAGTCTAATCGTGTGTCTCGTGGTATGGCTGATTGCATTACACTTGGGTGCACAAAACCATAATTGGGAATGAGAATGAGATTGTGAAAGTGTGGCGCGATGAACCGTAATGGCTATGGTAATAGTCAGCCAATGCCAAGTGAAGTACAATTAATTAATTGAGCATGCGATCAGTGCCAAAACGTTTATTGCTTCAACTAGTTATCAGTAAAAACATAATTTAAATTAGCATCATTGCAACTGTGTTCAATAAAGAAGGATTGATTACAATTAAGTCTGTAAGACATTGGCGAATAGAATACAAATAAATGTGTTGAATTACATGTTATATTGTGAATATAATAAAATTACATAAAAAAGAAATCATTACAGTCTAAAGAGCAGTTTCCATCATTTGTTTTTTACCACCAATGGTGACTTGTAAAGGATGACAGAAGGCTCTTCCACAAATCGAACGCGAGGCAGTGACTTCCCTTGGCGTGCACGTTGAAACAGAATTTCCAACTCAATAACATCATCAGGTAATTCTGGATTCAGTGATTGAAGTCCAAATTCGTCCAAATTCATCCAAATCCTTGTCCTCGTTCAGATCATCAAGGTTCACAGAAAACACTGCATTCACCTCAGTGTTTCCTGGTTTTTCAAATGGTGGAACATTGGGCACCGATGCTGCTACATGTACCCAAGCATCAGTAGCACGTTCACGATAAAGCAGAAGGTCCAACTCAGCCATACCAGGAGTCAGCTCTGGATCCGATGTTTGTTGTTGTCCTCCAACGATCTGGTCGCCGAGCAGACCGCCACTACTTTGAGGCAACCGAGCATAATGATGATGCGAAACGCTACTCAAACACTTGATCAAACAGTACACTAAGCAAAACAATATCAAGCACAGAATGATGACGAACAGTGTTAAGAGAAAGAACACAGAAAGTGTGTATGACCAGGAGAAACAGCCATACTCAGAGTCAGGCTTGAAAAGCACACAATCGTTGGCAAGTTCAATCACCCGGTGCGAGTGATTGTTCCAATGTTCAATCTCATCCAATGTGCACGTGGACAGAGCGCTGTCCATCAGACATTGATGAGTTATCCACAGTTGGCAACACTGGTGCGAGTTCAATAACAGATCAAACACATACCAACCACTACAGTCATCGAAAGCGGATCGAATTTGTCTGTTACAAATGGCGTAGGAATGAGGTGACTTTTGGGAGATATTGGATGTAGTAGAAGGCAATCCGATCACTACTGCAGGCTCATTGTTGTCCCCGACCATTTCTACATTGATCACAGATGAGCTTCGATTGCCTTGAGCGGCATTAGAATTATCAACAAACATCGGCATGACTGTGTCACCTACGGTGGCACTGACAAGAGGAGAGGCGGCGGTGGCATTTACGATCGGCGTTTGAGGCACATCGACGATGGTGACAGCATTTGGCTTCAAAATTACACGCTGACTTGGGGTGGTGAGAGTCGAAGTCGATATGACGGTCACATTAGCCGACGACGGAAAGAGCACGGAAAAGTCGGTGGCAAAAAGTGGACTACCATCACCACGCTGGTTGCACTCTGTTACATTGCCCATCATGGTCAATGCCACCACTAACGAGACCACCATAATCGAAAACATGGTTTCGTTAATCATCTTGAGTCGAACAGGAAGTACAGAATTGTCAATTTTGGATTGTTTATCTTACTGCATTGGTTGCAATGCGATGCAATCAACTGAACAGGGAAAGCGAGAGAGGCAGACGAGGAGCGAGTGAGTTTGGTGTGATGGTGCTCACCGAGGCAGACAGACTGAACACAACACAAACTGTCACACAGCACACAAGCAAACAGTGGTCGTTGTGTGCGAGTGTTGTGAAGAGCGAGCGAGTGAGCGAGCCAACGCCAGGCGCCACATCGAACGCACCACGAGAGAGAGAGAGAGAGAGAGAGAGAGAGAGAGAGAGAGAGAGAGAGAGAGAGAGAGAGGAGCACAAAATTCAATGTCATTTGGTGGCTGGTGTGAGTCACACTCGGTGGCAGCTTGGGGGCACACAGACAGGCACGGAGGGAGGAAAGAGATCGAAAGAGAAACAAATAAAGCGATGGATCGAATACATTGCACGGACTAGCACACACACACAAACACACAACAAATATATTTTAATTTGTATAATCCATTAATAATGAAATTAATTTAATTGTATTAACTTAATATGCTAAATGATTGCTTGGTCATTGAATCTCAATAATATGGCTGTAAAGAAATAAAAACAAACGTCTCTTAGGCTGCCCTCTCAGCCTCTCCATTTTTGTAAAAACTGGCCAGTTTTTGGTCAACTCTCCACTTTTAGCCAAACTTTCGTAAAGCTGCACATCATTTTCAAATAAAATATGACCATTCTGATTTTGACTGGTAAGTGGATGAACTAAGAAGGGACGCATAAGAAGATAAAGATAAAGGCACCATTCAGTAATGATGCACATAAATTACACTTTATTTGCCTGTTTTAGCTGAGCGCACAAACAACAGTTGGGAGTGTGAAAACAAACGTCTTTAGAGTGTTCCACGTCTGATCAAGGCGGATCGAAGGCGTCTTAATAATTAAGAAAACGAGAAAACAAGAAGGATATAGGATAATGCATTAACACAAATGTGCATTTATCGGCCAATAGTATAAAAATGTTTCAATTGCAGTGAGAAACTTAATAACGAGTAAGACAAAAGTGGAGTGTTCACATCATGACTGAGCGGTCTGCATACACAAACACACATGCACACATTTTATCACTTCATTAAAGATTGACATGTCAGTTCGAGATGTACAAAGAAATGATCAATCTGTGTTATGTTCGATTGTGCGACTTCAACCAGCTCCTTGTGAATGCATTCAAATCTTGGAATTCTTCTGTATTCACAGCTTGACTAGTGCACGTTTTTCGGTATGCACTACCAAATAACGCTATGTGTAGGTGATATTTTATGATCCAACATTTCAGTGTTAGTTGTGATGAGTCATAAGATGACGGAAATTACTGAGTCACCCTCCACTCTGTGTATTGTTATGTTGTTGTTGTTCACCGAATTGGAACTTTTGTTCAATTCAATGGTGCAATGCACCTATGAATGCCTATTTTATTAATCCAATCTAGTCAACCAAACAATAAAGAATTTTAAATGTTAATTCCCATATGATTTTGAAGAAAATGATCAATGAAATGTTGACTGTGATGATGACGACGATGTCAATTAAGTTTATCATTAGTTTGACCAAACCAGTGACTCTACCACCACAACTACCACCAGAAGCAGACAATTTAAACCAACATAAGTGCTAATTTTTTCTGAGTTGTGAGTTCTGTGTCAGTGTTTGTGAGTAGTGCCAGTGAAAATCAAAACAGCCAATCAGTGAATGATTTAATCTTAAAAGCAACCGAAATACTAGTCTACCTACAACATCATCATACGCACAACAACTCAATCTCCGAACAACAATGGCAACAAGGTAGGTTGTAATGCTATTGGCATCTTTGCTTGTTATTCGTTAAATGTTTGTCATGCGTGTCCCTTTTTGGACCTGATCTGTTTGTTTTGTTTTACTATCCAATTTGGGCTGTGCTTTGCACTGAATGGATTTCTCACATGGATGTTGTCTTTGGTTTGTATCCGGCAGAGCCACGTGTGGCTCGTTCTGAGCCACCATAGTGCCAATATATCTCTGAATGATAAGAATTTAATGAAAACTTGATTGAAGCACACCATGGCAACGATGTCTTTGACGTTAAGGATACAACAGATAAGAGAGGTCTAGCCAAAACTTTTTTGGTCCGAGTTGTTCGTAGATCGAGGTGCATAATGGAATAGGCCTTTGATGGCAGAGACATTTTTGCTTTACATCAGTTTGACATCAGTTAGAGGATTGAGTATTTGATTGAGTTGATCATAATTTACAGTGATGATGATGACACTAAAATAATGTTTTGTAGAAAGCGATGACGAGGACGACGGATAAATGGAAAACTCGGCCAACGAGAACAATCAGAACTATGAAATCCAGGACAACTTTGACTTCATGTTCCCTTTGGCTTAGATGAACAATCAAATGACCATATTATCATAAGACTAACAATGTTCACATTATATAGAATACATTCAATAATAAAGTCAACAAGTAAAGAGGTAAACGACGAATCATTGAACATTACCGTAATCCTATGTATGAACATAGATATGAGCGTGTGTAAGTAGCACTAGGCTAAGGCAATAAGTAAAGTTGTTCTGGTTTACTGTATATGGTGGTAGTGGTGGTGTGTGTGTTGCAGATTGTTAAACGCATTATGAGTGAGTGCCTGGCCATTCATCATTTGGTCACTGGCCGAAGAATGTGGGTGAGTTAGTTAGCTAGTTGACTGCATTCAGAGATCTGGGATATGACGAACCAGTGCCGTTGCAAGCTCACTAGGCGCTTGCCGCAGAACAATCCTAGGGCCTAACTTTTTGTTTACCTTGGTCCCGTTTGGCGCCTATTTGACCGTCCGGTGCCTTCGGACCTGACGCAAGTGCATCACTTGCGTCTATTACAGGAACGGTGCTGTGACGAACTAAGTAATACAACAACAACCACAACATGAACAATAACTAGGTGAAGCTGCTATTGAGGTACACAATAATGGGGAATGTTGAGACATTGCACCTGACAGTGGACAATATCACAAAGTGTAGCTTGTGCTAATCAGTACTCCTCGTCCGAGACCGTTGGTGCGTCTCATGTTTGAGTTATGCAGTGGGTCGTAGGGCTCGTCCTTTGAGGGTATCTCAAGAAAGGCCGTATTTGGGCAGTGTGAGCATCGAAATGATGGCGAATCTGCACGGCAATGTTCTGATTGTTCAGAATGATTTCAATTTTGCCCAGGAAGCCCTGAATGGTGGTCTCCACCTCGGAATGCTGTTTGTTTCTGTCGACCACCAGAAAGTTATGCGATGTTGTCTTGGCTCGGTTCACCTCACCGATGCCGCCATGCAGAAATCCAACAAAGGTGTCAGGGGGAAAGAGAAAAATTAGGCATTAGAAACTAAACACAACACAACACATCAGAGCAAGAGAGAGAGAGAGAGAAAGAGAGAGAGAGAGAGAGCGAGAGAGAGAGAGAGAGAGAGAGAGAAGACGGGTGAGGACAGACAAACGGACTTATCTCATCACCAATGAGGTAAGAGGTCAAAGCACATATCGAATGTATGAGTTCATGAAGTGAAAGTGTATATTCAAACCTGTTAGCATGGTCACTTGGCGCGATGAAATATTGCACCCAATCGGAACAGATGGCACGATAACTGTCCCCTCGTCTGTGCACTTCTCTAAAACTCAAGTGTATTGGTTGTATGTGCCTTGTTTGGTTGTTTGTCTGGCGTTCAGTCTTGTGTGCTTGTGCTGTGTTTGCCTTTCAACATCGGTGCTACCGATTCGGTGGTGATCTGTTCTGTTCGCACTTACTCGTTGTGTGAGTCTTCGTTTTGGGTCTTCAAACTCGATGTCGATGGCCGTGTGTGCTTGTGTGCCGCCAAGAATGACTCTTCACTTCTTTACTGCTGCATCTGCACATCTAGACATCTCCTGGCCTGGCCTGAAGACGATAGCGCGCGCCAACAAAGTCAGTACACTGGTCCGTCCATGTCGATCTGTGCACCGAGATCGAGTAAGAGCACCACAAATGGACAACACACACCCAGTAGAAGGTGTAGAGGAATGTGAGGTAGTGAGTGAGTGCTGGATAGCGCACATTGTTGCCTCCGACAACACTCACAACACACAACTCACAAAGCGTCCGGCTTCGGGAAGTCCTAACAATGAATAAACAACTGGTCCAACCAGCGCACCACCGCACACCAAACCAACCAACACCACAACCACCATCTTCGAATGTCGATTGTGATAAGTAGTTTTATCGAACTCAACAATTATCCGCTGCAACCTCATTCATGCCTACCATTGTCTCATTAAACCAGACTTGGGACCTCACGACCTTCCGACTCGCTTACATGAGATCAGATGTGGTTGTTTAACTGTTCCAATACCGCTCCAAGTCTACTCCGAGGCGTTTCATCAGAAGTGGTACCTTTTGTAGTCTCTTTTGCTTAGTGTTCTTTCCCATACAACTCCCTTTTCTCGCCTAACCAAGAAACCCAAGCGCCCTACCAATTATCCCAAGGCCTCACCTGTGATGGATCATCGGAACAAGATCTAAGAGGCTACCAAGTCTGACCGATATCAATATATCAATATCAACCGATATAGACAAGCCGAGCAAACGTTGTGCAACTACGACACGGACTTAGATGAAAGTACTATGGTACAGAATTGGAACGATTTCTAGCGAATCTATGAAGAGTTCAAGGAACTGGCAGCCGGTAACTTAGATCAGATCCGGTGATCTAGAGTTTCATCAAGTGTACTTGGTCGCACAAGAAGTGGAAAGCGAATACGTGCTGCACCTTGAAGACTTCCATCAAGTGAGATGTAGCACACGTCTGTGTTCAACTCAACAAAGGCAAATTCGTACATGATCGTCCGAACGTTTCTACTACTTCTACGTCTTCATTCCTGAACATCCTCGCGAGACCGAGTTTCAAGAGATAGGGTCTGAAGTTGACAGGTACGATGGTCTTTATGTATTGTATGCCGACAAAACCGAAGGCACTCTACTTCTTCTGTACTGGCAAACGTACATACAGAAACACAAGTCTTTTGGTGTCATGCAACTCACAACACAAACCTCATCTTTTCTATCAGATAGTGGAGTCCCATAAGTCATCATCCCATCTAGTCAAACTATCCACACCGAAACATATAATCTGTACTACTACTAATTAGAAAGCACACGTAAAAGTAGTTATTTCCTATTTGACTTAAGGCTTTATTGATTAACTAAACACAAAACGCAATTCACTCAAAAAAAGACAAGAACATCGAATCGATAATGAATAGTAATCGTGAGTGAAATGTGTGTCTCTGTATGGAAGGAAGTGAGCGCCCCATATGATCAAGAAGACGGCAAAAGTGTACATAATACAAAACTAATGTGTATAATTTGAATATAAGATACATAACATAGAAGAATATATAACGTTTCTCTAGTAACATGCCAACAAAGACTACAACAACAACAACGATGAATTGAGATTATGAGCTTGGTGAGTTCAAAGTTCTATGTATGAGTGACAAAAGATGATGATAGTTACAATTGTGTCTGGCAATTGGTTCATTTCGTTGTTGTGTGCTGTTGATGATGATTCGATGTTGTTGAATTCGAACTGATGATGTTCTGCTGATTGAAGCACTGGATCTCATTGATCACACCAATCAGTGTTTCCATCAAGGCGACAGACTGTTCGGACAGTCCACGATCTACTGCTGGGTCTGCCGGGATGAGTTAATGGTTTGCATCGTCAATCAAATTAGCTTCACACAGTGAGCCCAACTGATTGATAAACCGATTCACATACTCGGTCAGTAGGTACTGCATCACTTCAATGCTGATCGAGCAAAATTTGCAAAGTAAGATACATTCAAGTGGTTGGAAGGCAGCCGGCTCTGATGATTATGAACATTTACCAGATTCACATCGTCTTTGCCTAGTTTGGATACAAACTGAGCCGACAGTTGGTTCGAGTTCTAAATGGACAATGACAAGATAAATAAGTGACCAGTACACACAAAATATAGTTCATCGACATTACCTTGATCACATGCCATTCCAATGTTCTTGCCAAACTCGAATTCCAACATTTGTGCTTTATGGCTAAAGTTGGCCAGATAGAAGGCGGACTGCAGTGAACTGGCCACCAAATGGCCACTCGTGGGGTAACTGTAGTTGATCAGCTTGTTGATGGATTTGCGTTCGTCTGTTTAGATCGCTTAGTTAGTTAGCAAACAACATTAAGTTGCAGTTGCAGACTGAAAGTGGGCACATCGTAAAAGGACTTGTTTAGAAAGTAATCGCCCAGCAGAATCCACAAATTATACAGCCACATCTCGTACGAGTTCACGTCCAAGTGGGAGATTGTCGTGAAAGTAGAAGCCATAGCTCATCATGTCGTTGCACTCGGCAAACTTGACCAGATCGGACTCGAGCTTCACGAGTTCAGGCCTGAAGTGATTCGAGTATAGGAACAACTTTGTGAACAGGATCGTGACCAGACCGGTCAATTGGTATTTGAACGGGCGAAAGATGTGACTAATAAACGAGGAAAGTGAGATCGTAACCGCCTTACTCAAGGGAAAGAGAGAGGGGGGAGAGAGATAGAGAGCGAGAGAGAGAGAGAGCGAGAGAGAGAGAGAGAGAGAGAGAGAGAGAGAGAGAGAGTGAGAGAGAGAGAGTGGGAGGGAGAGTGGGAGAGAGAGGGAGAGAGAGAGAGAGGGAGAGAGCGATAGGGCGACAGGGCGAGAGGGCGATCACGATGAACGAAAAGAAGCAAACACTGCAAAATGGACAAATCCGTGACGGGCGCAATCGATTGTGGACATGGCCGAGCTGATCAACTTGAATCGAATGCTAGTCAAACATTATCGTAATACCACCACCAACAAAATGATGCGATAATCTGTGATTTCGAGTGATGACCGCCAAATACTCACTCCACTGGAACTTAATTTCGGCGTGATGGGCCTGGCGCATTTTACCTTCAACACAACTTTCACACCTCGGCGTGTGCCGGTTATTGCATGGACTTAATTGACCCGGTCAATAGTCAATAGGCAACTCGCGCGGACCCACTCACCGATTGAGTGACTCGTTCACATTAAAATCGAACAACTGTTTGCTTGTTTGCATCACATTTTCGGTCATGGATACAGTAGATACAATTTAATTGGCAACAAGGACACACCTGTTGAGCCAGTACCTATGACTCCACAGATGTCGGGCAGAAGTCTAATTTTGGAGAGTGATCGCCAACGTTCATCAGTGACATTCGCGCATTGGTGCCTTTGTATCCGAATCATTGGCAATAACAATAATATTTCTTAAAGTCTGTTTGTGTTGACATCACTTTCTCCAGTTCGGCATAGTCTAGTCAGAATTGAAAGGCAGTGTTTGAAAATCGCGAGGATCGATCACTGGTATCTGGCCACCGATCTTGCCATTCACCTTTGTGACCCGAACATCAAAGTAGTCCGGCGGTGGACTCTCCATGATGTGGCACACGGTGCACACGAGTCAGGCATTTTCGTGTTAACAAACACATTACGGCCGATGGAGTTCGACTGTTTTAGAGGCAAAAGAAATCGTTCCTCTCTCTCTCTCTCTCTCTCTCTCTCTCTCCCTCTGTGTGTGTGTGTGTGTGCGTGCAGGGTGTCCGAGGCAGCAGTCCGAGACACAATAACTGATTTGGAGACTAAATAAATTGTGTTTCGCACCAATACAGTGACACGCTATCGAGATCAACGAAGCAACCGCTCTGATGGTTAATGGCCAAGCCATTAATTCCATTGGCCGTACACACAGACAAACACAATCCGCCGTTCGACAGTTGTTGTTTGAGTGTTGGCTCGGTGGCGCGTGTTTGTGCGAGGGATAAGCTAACAAACTAACAGTGTTTTATTTGAGTAAATCATTTATCCAATTCGTTTAATTCGATTGATTTAGTCACTCGTAAGCCAATGACTGACCATTCGGCCAAGCGAGACAATGCAGTTGTCTTCTGCCTTACGAGGGCCATAGAACTTGCACCAAGCATTACTGGCGCTGCGGTCCCACTGAGGCTCACCACGTCGCTGTCTGCTATCTGAGCCGGCCTACACGCGATGCTCCGGTCCAGGAGGCGCTGGTTCCGGACCCAGAGGTGAGCGTCGTGGAGCAACCCCGGCTGCCACCTCCTCGGTTCATCGCGTTGGCCCGCAGCAGTCAGGGAGAGGTGCTGCCGATAGCCGGTCTTACTCAACAGTGAGTTTCGACGATCTGCACACCTATCTGCCGGTGGCTGAGGTACAGGTCTCCGCTTCAGCTGACTAGCGGCGATCGATATGACGAATAATTGTTCTACGGATTCGTATGTGTCGAGTGCCGTAGCCGAGGAACTTCAGCTCCACCGAGACCAGCCACTGCCAGATCGGTGAAGACCTTAAGCGGTCGACTACGGTTGGTGTGGGGCTCAACCATTATCGCAGCATCGTTAACGAATGTGTCCTCGGTCGTCGCCGCAACGGTCCGGCCTACAGTCCTCTCCCGTAGTGTCGAGTTCAAGCTGGCCGCGAGTTTCGGGTCGTGGGGGTCGATATCTTTGGACCAATCTACGATGCCCCAAAGGCCAGAAGGGGTCGAAGAAAGAAGACTCAGCCAACCAAGTACTATGAGCTCAAATTTGTTTGTGCCGCCTCGCGCGCGGTTCAAATAGAGCTCATTATATCGCGATCCTACGAACAGGTGGTGAGTGCATTCCTGTGATTCACCAGCAGAAAAGGGATGCCCGAGCAAGTGTAGTCGGACCATGAGAAGTTGTTCGGGAAATGGAAAACTGTGAGCGTGTACGGCCAGCTCCAGCGGGCACGCAAGGATCTCGCGCATCAGAAGCCGGGGATGACCAGTAGACCCTGAATTCCCTAGCATCTCCATGGTGGAGTGGTTTCTACGAACGGCTGGTGGGCTCGGCGAAGAGAGCGCTGGTTGGGTTTATGCCTCCCGGGCCACATACGACGAACAAATTACAGACCATTTTCGCGGTTGTCGATGCATTGATTAACACGAGACCCTTGCTGAAGAGTAAGATTAGCGGACCGACGCTCACCCCCTTTCATCTAGTCCTGGGCCACGAAATGCTGCTGATGCCAGAGACGCCCTGGCCCGAAGAGAAGCATGGCCTGACAGATTATGCGTTGATCAACTACGCGGGTTTGGTTCAGAAGATCAACAGATTCTGGCGGGTCTGATCTTTGGATAATCAGACTCAGTTGAAGCGCATTTCAAGAAGGTTCTTTCCCTTGTGTGCCCGCGTGTGTGCAACAGGTATCACTAGTGATATATTATGTGTTTGTGTCTGTTTATGTTTATGTTTGTGTTTTCTTTATTTGTGATGCGCATTGTCCAACAACCCAATATCGGCAGAGTTTTAAATACCTAATAAAAGTCCATCATTGAACAATTTGATCAAAGTAACAGCAGAAGCATTTGTCCAACTGTCACATCATCATGGGAATGAAAACTCAGCCACCGAACAGATCTCGAACAGTAATGCACAACAACAACAGCCACAACAATAACAACAGCAAAAAGGTAAGTTGAATTACTTTTGCAACAATATAACAACTTTTAAATAACATAAACATAGCACTCACTAACGATACATAAACAATAAAGTAACGCTTTATGTTCTGTTTCACTAAACACTGTTTACGCCTCTAAATAGATATAATAAAGTAATATTTTTGTTGATATTACTCCCCGACAGCATATTAATTATGGTTTTATTCAAATAGGCTCACCAGTGCAACTTGTAAACTCATTTTTCTCTATCAATTGCAATTGTCAGTGTCAAGTGGCCACATATATTATTTAGTCAGTTATGCGATAAACATCTATGCTCGCAATTGCACCACAATGCACTGATGCGAAGTAAGAACACGGAAGCCAATTGTGCAGTCGTTGTGTGCCGCAGGATATATTGTTAGATGTTGTTAGTGTTGTTGACCTTTTTGTAGGTGACATTTGCCTGTCTGACCTCGATGGGTCAATCAACTGACATTTCTGTTTAATAGATCAATTAGCTATTCAGTTTATTCCTCGTAATTGAACCACTATTGAGTTCAATCACCACTCGACAACGCCGCAACGACTTCACTGCACATAGTGTTATCGATCCCAGAAATACTTCCGGCTCGCCGAGCAGGTTTACGTTCCAGCTTAATTAATTTAATTCAAATCTAATCGAATATATCGGCTCTATGATTTGCCTGCTACATTATAATTTTAAAATCCGATTAACTGCGATCTAGGCGCCATATGGTGCTTCGGATTTAAACTAAAAGCGAGCAACGCTGTCTGTCTGTGTCAGCCTGTCAGTCGCTCTCTGTGTGTGTGCCTGCCTCAACCGTCATTTTGCTTTCACCAAAATCAAGTAAGTTTTCATTGTTTTTCTTTATCAATTTAGTGTTATCTACTTGAATTAAGATAGATTAAGTCCATTATGCCAATGTACCTTCGTTATTAGACAGTTATTAGACGATTTTAATAATCAATTTATTCATGATATATTTTGCTTGCTTGTTGAGTGAAAAGTGCATTTAAATGTTGCTATTTCGGTCATTTTTTGGAACTTTTAAGTCGCAAAACTTGTTACCACGTTGTGACGAGTGCTGTAGTGATCTAGTAATATAGAATTCATTAAAGTTTAACTTGAATTAATCTGATAAACTTGTGCACACACCCTGTGCACTACATTGCCATTGAGTGTATGCGACGTCATCACAAAGTAGATCAAATTTCTCAATTGTGTTTAATCATGTAAAACTAACTTTTAAAGATTGATATTGCACAATTGGTTGTTTTCAATGTCACTCGACATGATACTAGGACAATTGACCCATAATAAGGAATTTTTGAATCAACAGGTTCCAGAGTTAAGTTCCTGGAAGGTTGCTTTACCTCCTCTCCTACGCCATTTGCTTATGGGTTTGTCTGAGTTTGTTAATTTTCATTTTATACATTTGTGGAAATTATTAATTTTGATAGCCTTTCAGTGTATTTGACTGCATATTTGTTAATAAGCTATTCTAACCGGCACTTAGGCACGGCATTTTTTACAATTGACAGATTGCAACTAGTATGAAATAGCTACCTAAATGTTCAATGTACCTTGTTCGTTAGTTGTTTCCTTGTGCTTTGTCTTGACCAATTAGTAGACTTACGCTAAGTGTCTGTTTGTTTGTACTGCAGCACCAACACTAAGTCGAGATGTTTCGAGAGTTTTTTGGGTCACTTGTCTCGTTTCTGCGTCGGCGCCGTCAACCGGGACCCCAACAACTAGAGCGTGATGTGGAACAAGGCACTATGGCTACTGAAGACACTTTTCGAAGTGTCGACCAGAACATAAGCCAACAGGAGCAGCAGCAGCAGCCACCGCAGCCGATGCTGATTCAGCAGCAGCATGTTCATATTGGCAAGCCGATCAACATGGTCACTGGTGCATCAGCTGCTGTCATCCAGGCCATTAATACCAACACTGCTGACGAGGATCATTACAGCCTCAATTCGTTCAACAAGAAGTACCGAATGGTTCACATTCTCGGCTCTGGTGGCTATGGCTTTGTTTGGAGTGGATATCAACTCAACAATCGAGTTGAAGTGGCCATCAAGGTGGTCAGAGATATCAAAGCAGTTGACGACGACAACCATCTAATTGTTCCAAAGGAGGTTCAACTGATGCAGGCTGTAGCCAACGTTCCTGGTGTGATTCGTCTTCTCGATTGGTACCTCGTCGAAGGCAACTTGTACATCGTGATGGAGCAGCCCGAGAGGGCCATCGACATGTATGACTATCTCAGAGATTGGATCGTTCTGTCCGAGGACAAAGCTCGTGATATGTTCCGACAAGTGGTCCAGTCAGTCGTTGGTTGTTACAAGCTTGGTATAGTTCATTGTGATGTTAAGGACCAAAATTTGTTGGTTGCTCGCAATTCGAATGAAACCACACTCATTGATTTTGGCTCTGGTTATTTTGTGCACGAACTTGTTGGCCGTGTGCCCTTCAAAGGAACTCGCATCCACGCTCCTCCCGAGTTCATCGAATTCAAACGTTACTTGGCCGTTCCTGCCACTGTTTGGTCGTTGGGTACTTTGTTGTTTACCATGGTTTTTCGTCGACCACCCTTCGTGAACGACGATGAGATACTTGAGGCTAAGGTCGAGTTCCCTCGAATGATCTCTCCCGAATGTGGCAGTTTGATTCGCAAGCTTCTCACCCGTGACCCGAACAAACGCATCACTCTTGAAGCTATCTTACAAGAGGATTGGTTCAAAGCCGACAACTCTACTGGTAAGCGTCCGTTTGTTGGTGCCAATCGCCCGGTAAACCCAGCCTAACCAGGTTTGAGTTCTATTACCTGGTCTAGTACAAATGTCAATATATACTTGGTTAGCTACTACTATTTGACTGACATTACATAATCAGTAAGAGTTTACATTTTGTGCAATTACAAATCTTACCAATCCGACTGAATTTACTATTTTGTTAATTTTATTTTATACAAGAAAATGCTCGGGTCGCAAGCGACCCTCGCAAGGCGCTCTCGCGCCAACGCCACCCCCCACCACCACCCCACCCCCAACACCCTCTCCCAACCACCGCACCACACCCCCTCTCCACCTCAGCACCCACTCCTCATGACACGATCAATCTCAAGACATCATCTCATTTCACTAATGCGTATTGATTTAAAAATTGCTCATAGTTCATAAACCAATTATGTCAATAATACATATAGCTTTACAGTAGAATTCTGATTGCCGTTCACTGCTATTGGTTGCTACACTGGCTACTGGTAGTAATCTCAATATGTAACCATACAAACAAAGTTGGTTTCTCTCGATCCATAGTAGCGGTTCAATTCCAATATCCGCGCGTTGATTGTCGTTTTTTATTTTGTTCTTCCAAGTTACGTACACTAATCTTGTCAGGGATCACAGGAATCTTAAGACTGTATATGCGATCCTGTCGTGTCCCTTAGAATCCACGTCTCATATCTGTTCATGAGCATTGGTATACCGATTTGAACACTGTTTGGTTGGCCTGCTCATTTCGGCTTTGTAAACGGCCGTTTGGGAAAATGTTTTTATTGCCTGTGCGTTACGTCGGTCCTAATCTCATGCTTGTCTTCCATAACTTTCAAAAGTTATTCCAAAGTATTTGAATTCGGCAATTTGTTCAAACTGGTCTCTCCTATACTGGTTTCTATCTCCTTACATTTGTACTTGACATGACACTTGTCGTCTATAGATTGATTTTCATTCTGTTTGAGTTTGAAGTCAATAATGAGTTGATAATTCCGAGTAAAATGATTCGTTTAATCACTGGTAAAATAAAGTTGGTTAGTGTTTATAGTGTGATTCATGTTGTGACTGTCACAATCACTCTGACATAGAACAGATCATAGATCATCAATTGGTTTGATTCATTTGGGATAAAGATGATGTGAAATTTGATGACTATGCAGGCGGTTTCAAAAGATTCAAACTTTAAGAACAATCATCACTATCATCAACACTACAGACAAAACAACAACACAAATACACACACACGAATCGTGTGACACGATTATAAACTTTAACAGGTTGTAATTACAAAATGTCATTAAGAATGCTGTAAACAACGATGTGGTGCAATGGAATAATGATGGAATCATTATGGTTGTGATTATTTTGGTGGAGTTGATTTTAAGATGGTTTGAGTTTGGTTGGTTGAGACGATAACAACCTGAAGACTTCGTTGTTTACATTGAGATGCAGTACAACGCGCTGTCGTCTGCATGCACAGCTGTGTGTGTGTGAGCGTGTATGTGACTGTGCACTGCTGCAGTACAGTACAGTGGGTGATGAACGATTCGATTAAATGGGCGATTTCACCGGTGAAAGTATCACGGAGAAAACTACTGTATTATTTTAGAGGTAAGTAGATTTATTTTCTGATTTATTATTTATTTTGTTTTTATACATAATTTTATCAAATTCTATGTTAATTCAAAGTGCAATTGCGGCTAAATAAACTTTCAATGTGGCCTAAACAATGTGTGTGCTCTGCGTCGATTGAAGTGTGCAGCCGAAGGAGATTCAACTTCGAATGTGATGCAAACCGAACAGCCGGACTATGATAAGTCAAAGCCCCTTAAATCTATTCTGAAGGGAAGCGAGAAGATCGATATTCAACCCTCTGCTAAACTGTCCCAGGCCGTCAAACCGAATGATGGCAAAGATGAATGTAGTCGTGTATCGAATGTTGCCAATCGTTTCAAGCCTTCTCACTTTCACGCAACTTCTAACTGCCAAGGCTTCTGTTTCGCTGGACACTCAGTTGAAGGATCTCTATTCGAATTTCCGGATGTGTAAGTCAACTCTCAACAAAGCTCAAGTTCCAGAATTGAGTCAAACTACGAAAGGTGCTGCCGCTCAGCCAAATCCATTGAACTATGATGACAATGCCAACCAAATGTCTAACAAAAATCGATCCAATCAAGATCATCTTCAACTTCTTTGATTTTCAAATGGAAGACACTCGTGAGGACTTTGAATGGCTAGAGTCGCAGTTGGCTGTGAATGGACAGCGATCAATGAAAGTGAACTACGCAATGATCAGAATCCCGGTGGAAGGCATGACCGATGCCAAGCACGTGCAGCACTGGTTTGCCACTCTGTTGGTTCTCAAAATGACTAAACGAATCTCTGGTCTAGTGTTCGTCATTGCTTAACAGCGACTGTTCGCATTCATGATTGCAGAATCTCGAAGTGTCTCTCTGGCCGTCATGGATCACTTTCTGGCACAGAACTTGTACGAGGCATTCTACTTTGTGGTGACCAAACTAGTGGACTTGGCACAGAAGTGGAAGGCCGAGTACATGCAGGTACGTCGTTCCAATTGCAAGGGCATTCCACTTGAATGCATTCGAGGCATGTGGGACAGCAGCTGGACTTAGTAGGTGCAACTCACCACCGAGATCTTTTTACGTATTCCTAAGAATCCTCGAGCTTCGGACAACAGTGTGAGGTATGCGACCATCGTATTGACCCATCAATTTCGTAATAACATTTCAATTACAGCTTCAGCGCCTTGTTCTTGTTCACCATCTTTGTGCCTAAGTTCTGGTAGGGCATGTTGCTCCTTTCGAATGACATTGTCTCGTTGGCGAAGCTAAACTCGAACGAACCATCTCAAAGCGAGTTGAACGATCAGTTCGATCCCTCGGCGAGGGCAGTGACCAAGTTGGCCACCTTTCTGCTGTAGTCGCCAGTCTACGCAGACACGAATGTGGCCATTCTCGAGATTGCTCAACTCTTTTACCGACTGGTGATCTACAAGGAGGACAGTAAGTTGGTGTTGACCTCTGGTGAGGCACTCGATAAGGTGCAGCAGATAGTGGTGATTGTGCAATCCGCGGACAAGACCTCACTTCTTGTCACATCTTTTCTATCTTGGCTATGCTTTGAGTTACCATCTTTTGTTTCACAATGGCGCAAAGAACCAACTTAACCGATTCGAACGGGTCGATTCGAAGATGATAGGCACTTGAGAGCAAGTTTACTTCGATCTCGGACCTTTTCATCTTGCATTCTTGGTTTTTGTCTGTCTTTTGCTAGAATCACTTTCAAAATGAAAGAATCTTTATTCAATGAGCATTTCTACGACCGATCTCTCAGTAGCTTACCTTTGCCAAGCGGCTAACAAACCGATTCGCCAGCATATCTCTACATGGCTGATGATAATCAGCCACATCCTTATTCACCTGAGATTCCCGTAATACGTGTGCCACAGCACATCTGTGTGTCCTGGCGCAATATGTACTATTGTGTGGAGAAAGGTCAACCTCTCGGGATACGAGTGTTCACTCTTGATGAGAACGAACGCAAGCCAGTGATCAAGCGGGTCATACTAAATGGCTTAAGTGGTCAGTTCTGTTCTGGTGAGTTAACCGCCATGATGGAACGGGCCGGTTCGAGCAAGTCTACACTGCTTGTGTAAATCTATGCAAGCGAGGTCTTGCAGCTGACATCAAAGTTGCTCAATGAGATCCGGCACAAAAGATCAAAGAGGTCATTTTCAATCAGCAGGCCTCGGATAAATGAAAAGCCCCGAACTACGTTGTGTGGAAAACACGCTTTTTAGGGTTGCATTTTTGCATTAATTCGAGCCCTGTCAATCAGATCGACTATCTCACTGACCCTTTAACGGTGCACGAAATGTTGGTCTATGCATAGAGGCTGAGAAACTTTTCGATGGCAGAGCAGAGAGTCTTACGGAAGGGAGTCTTACGGGACATCTGACCCCTGACGAGAACACTCTTCTCGAGCAGCTCTTCCGGGTAGTGAATGTGTTCCTCCTTCTCGCCCTCGAGAACCCAAAGCAGGTCGAGAATGTCTTGTTCGGTTGTGGTCTCATCCAGCGAAATGCCAACATGTTTACCGTCAGGATAGTAGCGCAAATTGATTCGCTGGGCATCGGCTCTCTCTCGTGTCGATCGGTGTGACTGATCACTGATCGATCAGTCAGAGCGCTAGTGAGTGAGTGAACCGAATCGATCGAGTTCTGTTTGTGTGTGTGTGTAGCTTTCTGTACTGCAAACACAAATCAGAGAGTATAAAATGCAATTCAATTCTGGTTGAGATGTTTATTCGAGCTCAGACCATTGTAAAGCATAATCGTGCGATCACTTGTTCTGTTGGCGTTTGTTTGTGTTTTGTGGCACACGACGTTTGGTTCGGCCACTGGCTTCACACTACCCAAGAAACCAACCTTTGAGCTCGGCTGCATTGGTGCGTACAACCGTGCTAAGTTTGAGCGTCTCAACCAAATCTGTGAGCAGTGTCACCAGCTGACCGATGATCCTGGAACCAAGAACGGGTGCCGAAAGGCGAGAGGGAGGAAGGGAGGGAGGGAGAGAGAGAAAGAGAGAGAGAGAGAGACGAGCCCAATTATAATAATAAGGCAAATAAAGAAGATGCACCTCGATATTAATGAAATCGAATGTGGAAAATGCCAAGATTAGTAGTGGTGGTGGCTGGCGGACAGAGAGAAAGAGAGAAAGTGAGAGAGAGAGAGAGAGAGAGAGAGAGAGAGAGAGAGAGAGAGAGAGAGGAGAGAGAGGGAAAGAGAGAGTGAGAGAGTGAGAGAGAGAGAGAGAGAGAGAGAGAGAGTGTGTTCCTCCAATGTGGTGGAGGTTTGTGTCCGTCTGTTTGTGTATGCGTGCGTGTGTCTAAGGTTAACTAGACTGCAATCATATTCAATCAATTGACGGTGATGCTAAACAGGCAAACAAAATTACTTACTTCACTTATATTCGAACATTACAAGTAGAAAACATAAATAAGAATAAGAAATAAAGTTGAAGGTAATTAGGATAATTTGACAACAATTAATTATTCTTGGCTGCTGATGCCCAACTTGCATCATCACACTCGACGATGACGATGATGATCAACGACTTGTGTGGACATTGGACAGTGGTTGTGGTGCCATTGGTCGGACAAGCCACAGTCTTGCATAGATTGCATTGATTTGTGCAGCTTCGACAGTGGAAAAAGTCGACAAAGTTAATTTGCCAATTTGTCGATGTATATGTAGTGTACAATACCGGTCTGCATATGTCTACGTGCAACCAGTGGTGTGTGTCTGTGTATGTGCAAGTGAATTGCCAATCTGCATCAACTCACAGACAAACTCAACATACATGCACTCGCACACAAACAGACAAACACTGACGGACACTGGCGAGGTGTAATCTCGATCTTGTGTGTTGTATGTGTTGTATTTGCTGTTCAATGCTTTCTTTACTGCTTTCTGTGTTTGCTTTACTTTGAATTTGGCATCTGAGTTTTAGTTTCGTTTTGTTCTATTTGTACTTGTCCAGTGATTGACTTCGGCTGTGTTAGTGTGTTTACTGTTTGACATGTTTAGATGATTTGTTTAGTGTGGATCGATGTCTTCTTCAAATGGCTCGCGTCTCGTAATGTGTGGACATTCGCTTGTGTGAGCACGTTGCGGAGTTAAACGATCGACCAAGTCTGTTATCGCGTACTCACAAACACTCACTGCTGCTGCTGCTGTTGCATGTGAATGACTGAATGAGTAGCACACTATGCATTTGTTGTTGTTAAGTTGAATTGAGCAGTACGTGCACTTTTTGGACTCTCTATTCTGTGATACATTCCATTAAACACGTACTCGATCTACAATTGTCCTGTTGTGTCCATTTTCCCCCGTGCCATCTTATGTCAATTCACCTTTAATTGACATCATCATCGTTTAATCAGTTACTTTAACTTTAACAAGGAGTGTCCATCATCATCAGCAGCACCATGCACACCAGCGAGCACCACCGACACAGGCACCACCACTCACCATCACCATTCGTCGTCGACTTGTCAGCCACATTGAATCGAATATGTGTGCTCAGTGTCTTGTGTCTATGTCTGTCTGTCTGTCTGTGTTCATGTGCTCTCGTTGACAGTGGTCTGTTTGTGTGAACAAGTTGACGGCAGGTCGATCTCTGTATGATGATCATTAGCACACTGAAAACTAATGAAATTAACGAGACATCACCGCCGTGTGTGCTGAGTGTCACTTGAGACGATCGCTCTATCTGCTCGACTCACTTTGCTGTTCTCCTTATTATTATTATTGTCGTCTGTCACCAAAACAGTTCTCCTTTCCTGTGCACCTCAATCTACATTACAATTTACTCAATCTACGCTCAACGCACTTCAATCTTTCGTTCAATTGAGTCAGTAAACACAGCACAAAGCACACAATCCTTTACCTTTTGTCTCATTAGTTCCAATTGGCCAACAACGGCACACACACACCGTATGTGTTGTGTTGTGCTGTCCATTGATTGTTGTCTGCTTCCCTCCAAAACCGTTTTCTTTTCTAACTTTTTGTTGTTTTTGTTTTGTTGTTCCTTTTACCTCCTTCTTGGCCTTCTGTGTGTGCAGGTAGTGTTCGGATTAGTAGTGTAGACTGAACGCAAAGCGTATAATTTATAATATTACATAATGCCACCACTTGCCGCCTGTCATGCGTTCATCATCATAGTAGTAGTTCGCACATATATCCAACGAAAAGTGAAATGATGTGAAGGAAAACCACTGCTCCAAGTACAAAAGCGTATACAGTAAACAGCATTCAGTGGACACACCACCACGAGACCAATCTCATCGTAACAACTCGAGGAGTACATCGAGTTGTGACCGCTATTCGGAGTGATTGGTCATTGTGAAACTGACTAACATACAAGTATGACTAATCTGAGGTGTTATGTGAGGTGGTGTGGGTGAGTTGGCCGGTGTAGAGGCGCCGCTAGTGGTGTTACAAATAGTTTGGTAACAATCGGTGCAATTGTTGCCGGTGCAGACAAGTGCTAACCAGTCGCCAGACAACCACCAAAACATTCCATCACCAACTGTTGTAGCTTCTTTAGCACTGGTTTCGCTTGTTATCATGATAACAACTTGGACAGCAGCAACCAGCAACAGCAACATGATCATTCCTCGGTTAGTCACTCATCCTCTTCCACCAAATCATCAACCGAACCAATGTTTCTCCATCGTCTGTTTGCCTCTCTGCGTGAACTCGAATCCTCCGTAGGGTTCAGTCAACGTACCCTCCAAAGTAAGCTTCATGGCTCAATGTCACTGTTTACAAAGTCATCGAGTGAAAAATCATCCCAAGATGGAGACGATATGGTACAGTCACTGCAGCTCAAACTGGCGCTCACCTCGATGGACTCGGACATGTCATCGAAGCCTTTCTCCAACAAGTCATATCTCGACGAGATTCAAAAACGAATGTTCGAAGAGCAGCAAGCCCTGTGTAATGAATTAGCAGTTTTGGATGATCCTTCCAATGTTCGTTCCTTTGGGTCGGTGAGACCACGAGAAGCTTTTCTGGTTCTAGTAGTGGCACACATGATGAATCCTCGATTGCTAGCCACAGTCGACCAGCAAAGCGAACCCGTTCGGAAGCATCTGTTCATGCTGTTGAACATTATCTAATTGACCCGCGACGGTTCCCACATACGAATTGATACCGATGATGAGTACCCAAGTGAGGACATGACCAACGCGGACAACCACAGCGAATAAACAGAGCGCTATCGATGGTCAATACTTAAAGGCAACTTTTACTTCTACAACATGACCTATAGTCTGCTGCGACTCAACATTAAGAATGTGACCAACCTGATGAGTGCTTCACTGCAGGACATCACCGCCATTCAGTACTGGCTCGAGAAGAAAGCCATCACCCGACACACGAGACAATTACAACAACCACAACCACAACAACAACAGTCATCAGGGATCAACAGTAAGCAAGGCCAACAACAGCTGACCACCACCACGACTACCATGACGCCGTCCGTTCGCGTACATCTGGTCACTGGCCAGTTAATGTCCGTCTGGAAGTGGGTCGTTGCCAGCCGTGACGGCAGTCTACTGAGCGATGGCTGCCAGGCTGCGGCTTACTTGCTGGGCAAAAACAGTCCTACCGAGTACCAGGTGGCAAATCAGCTTGGTACAATCCTGGCACCATTCTCTCACTGGTGGACGACTACTGTTACCTAAAAACCGAATGTAAATCTGATCACTCTACCATTGATCACCACCACGACCCACCGGAACAATGGTCACCGACAAGGCACTTTAACTTTCTCCTTCGACTGCCAGTGCTGCTGTACCTGAAGGAGGCAAACACCAACACTGAGCTGCATTTGCCTTTAGCCGAAACGAACTGCAGTAAAATAGTACGCAATGTAAGTATTCATAGTACTCTTTGTGTGTGTCTGTTTGTGTTTGTATTTGTGTTTGAGTGTTCTCAAGAAATAAATCTCGCTTGGTGGTCGTAGTTGCCGATCGTAAAAAATGTCTAACACATAAAGCATCCGCTCAATTATGTTGACACAACACAGCACAATAAGTAGTGTTGAGTCTAATTGGTGTTGAGGCAGAGTCAGACTTATCGAACGATGTGCGCGATTATGTCCATTTTTCCTATCACCTGATGCTGGCAGATGGCATCAATTCGAATGTGGTATGATGGCACCGTCTCATTCTTTGTCTTTTTTTCTCCCACTCACACACTCACAAACACAAAACAACACAACACACAGATGATTGAGCATAGTGAAGCACTGGCCAAGACAGAGGCACTAATCGAGCATCACGTTTCGATGGGTCAGCAGTTGGTGGGGCTACACTACGAGCCAACCAAGGTGAGGCAAGACTTCCTGGCATTGCTGCACACCTGTGCCAGTATTATCAGTGATACTAAGCGACACCACAGGACAACATTAGGTCATCTCCATAGCAATCAATCGAATTGAGTGAAAGGATTTATTTCCGCTATTCGACAGTGTGACACAAAGGCACAATCGATCGATAGTGTAAAACACGCCAGAGAAACAAAACTAGCCAGAAGAAGAAAAAACTCGACAGAGGAACTAAAAACTCGACAGGAACAAAAAACAACAGGCATTTCCCAGTTCGAGTTAAGTTCGTGGACAATCTCATCATCATAATCAAGAACAGTAGTAGGCATAATATCTCACCCCGTGACACACAACACAACACATGTGATATACTCATCATTTTACTGAATCGCCTTATCCAAATCTTATCTGCTCATCTCTCTCTCTCTCTCTCTCTCTCTCTCTCTCTCTCTCTCTCTCTCTCTCTCTCTCTCTCTCTCTCTCTCTCACCGTTCTTACCCTTTAGCAATTCACACACATCTAGTCTCATTGTCTATCATATTCAATTGTCAACAGCACAATATCTCGTTCATTCATACATTCATTCGTACATCTTAGAGCCATCAACCTGTTCATCCATTTCATTGAGCTTCACTTATACTATACTATACATTCATACACATTGGACAGCTCTCTATTCTTTGATTGTTATATTATATATTATATGATGAAATAATTAGCTCAATTAAAGATGGACAACTTTGAACACTTGACTTGATTGTGTGTTATCATTTGCGGGCTTGATATTACTTTTGTTGTTTGTTATTGTTTGTTTGTTTGATGCGTTCGAGTGTTCGAGTGGTGCAAGTTTGTGCTGTACACCGCCACCTGTTTCAGTTTGACACCCACCACCTTCGTGGACCATCCCCCTCTCTCCGTTATGTGTGATAACGTTATTTGAATGGCGCCCATGGTATTATTATTCATAATTAGATAGAGGAACAGAAGAATACACGGCGCGTCACTTTCGAGTGTCACCCTCGTCTCATTGTCCTCGTATGGTGGTGTCTGGTCAGTCGAGTCACAGCAACAGAAGCACAGTTCAGTTCAACACTAACCATTGAGTGTGAGTTGAAGTGTGGAAAGTCATCGCGCGCCACCGATCATCATCATCGTCGTTCTGGACTGGTTGGTGCACATCACGAGTGTGTTGTGTCTCTCGTCTTCGAGTTTCTGGTTGTCAGCATCTCATCGGCACACACTCGCCCTGTGTGTCAGTGCCACTCGCCCGTTATTATCCGTCCTGTGTCCGGACACAAGACACAAGACAACAATTCGATTTGGTGGCTCAGCTGAAGTCGTCGTCGTCGGGCAGTACCACGCACCACTGCAATCGTAGTCGTCAGTTGTTGGTGTGCACACACTTCGAGACACAATCGTCGTTCACTCGTCGAGCCAAGCCAAGCGCAGTACAGCCAGTGCACCACCACCACCACTTCTGGCCACCGTACTTCGCACAGTGCTGGTGTGCATTGAATGTGTGACCTTTGCCGAAGCGAGTGGTAACCGTAACGGTATAATACAAGATCGAGTCTTCGAATCGCCCACCAAAGGCACACCACCACCACACCGACACCGCCATCACCACCGAGAGCAGACACAACACTCACAAGTCAGTCACAGTGCCCACCATATGATCGTGCACACACACAACTGACGTTAACTAACTAACACACTCCACTCCGTACTTCATCGTTTGATTTCGTCCGCCCGCGTGAGGGCTCATTCTAGTTGTTGCCTCGAACGAGACAACACAACACACGCAACAAAACATAGAGCACCATCACTCGGTCACTTGGCCAGAAGAAGTTGTGAGCTGGTGTGGACTGTGTTTGGTGGCCGCCACCGAGAATCGTCGATCTTCTGTGTGCCCACTTCTGTTCAACCTCAATGACAAGAACAACACACTGATTCGATTACAATCAGCCTTCAGTGTGTCAGTGTCTGTATCAGTGATGTCTTTGTGTTGTCCCCGAGTTGTTGTGCCATCTTTTTTTTCGTCTTCTTGTTATATCGCTTCCTGATTGGGTTGGCCTGTTTGCACTGTTGATGATCTCAAGTTGCTGCTGCATCTAAAATCGCTAACGAATGCTAAGTGAATGTTGTGCAGCATCAAGTCATTGAGCCATCTCCCACTACTAGGAATCACTTTCGTCTGTGATATGCCACACAAACTATGATGATGCCATGTAAGTGAATCAGTTTGTGCTCTCGTGATTAGAGTATTTGGGTTTATGTGTATGTCTGTATCCGTTCGCAATTGTTCACAGTCGAATGGTTCGAGTGCATAATGCCACAGACTGTTGCACCGAACTGATCATCATCGATTGCACCTCCACGAATGTTGTGCCTCCAAATTGAAGTCGCCATTACCGATGCAACTCTACCAGCACCACTCAACGATGGACAACTCGAGTTCCAACTCAAACAGTTTGTCATGTCCCACCAAGGTGATAAGGCACCCAGTCTTTGGCACTCTGTCCCACTCGATTGCCTCCTCACTCACCACAACCACTGACACCACCGAGTCGGCACCCTCCTCCAGTCTGTCCAACCACCAAAGCAGTCACTCGAACAATACCACCGACGAAAAGTCTTATTACAACCAAAATGAACACCATCACCAAAATGGTGACAACCACCATCACCTCAACCTCCGTGGCCACTACTGTACGAATCGGTCAGTGTTGATGACTATCTCGAGCGACGGAGCAATTCGTTCAGTGATGGCATCGGGACTGCGTCCCCATTTGAGTTTAACGAACCCCATCTGGCCAGTGGCCACTTTGGTCATGCGGGTCCTCTCTCAATGATGGTCCATCGGCCTCACTCGGTGCTCGGTCTCAGTGAGAAGCACTTGTCCCACTCGTCACTACGACCAATGTCGTCCTCTTGCATCAGTTCGAGCACTTCTCGCTCCTCTGCCTCATCATTGCCCGACTATAGACTACAACCACAACATTCAAACTATACCTAACAACAAGTGTTTAACAACAATCGTCCAGATCTGTTCCCCAGCAGCAAGTCCCGTGCCAATCATCAAAACCACAATCACAACCACAAGCAAGACCGTCGAGGAGGCAAAAAAGAGCATTCAAACGGCATTCGAGTGCCCGTGATGCCACTGCCACGGTCAAAGTCCTTCCACCAAATACTCCGTCCCACGCACAATGATCACATTCAGGCCAACAATGGAACTATCCGTGGAGCCAACAGCAGCAGCAAGCCAAAACTGAGCACACCAAAAGCCCAAGCACCAGTGGCACCACCAACACCACTGGCCAGTAAGGTGAAAAGCATCTTTGGTCATTAAAGTGGCAAGCAAGACTTGCTGTCCAACAAAAAAGTGAGTAATAGCGATCGAGGAGCAAACGATCGAGTGCAGCAGATTGATCAATTCCGTTAATGGGCCAACCATTCTCATTGAACATATATCAGATCGTTAAAAATCGATTCCAATTGTAGATGGTTCGATACAATAGACTTGCCTGTTTACATTTGAATGTGTTCTTTTAGGTGTTCGATTGTTGTTGTTGTTGTAGTGAGACATTTCATGCCAATCTCAGTCTATCGATGATGCTTGTCAGCAGTAGTAGTTATCATCGAGCCACCATCGATCGATTGGTCCAATCGATGATAAATATAGCAGCCGATGCTTGTCTCGGCCAGAACATCACCTCTTTCAACTGACCATAATATCACTTGTATCAGCACATTTCAATCAATTTGCTCCCCTCCCTTCGATTGTCCACTCAAATGAAGCACTGCACACAGAAACACACTACACAATCTCTCACCTGTTGACATCTCTCGTGAATTTGTGTCTGTGTTTGTGTTCGACAATCGCAATCGAGCATCTCTTACTCATTGCATCTATCTATCTGTGCCCCGTAAATAGCAATTCGAGCATGTGAGGCATTTCTCAATCAGAGTGCAAATGTGCCTTGTCTTTGCCAAAAAGTACACATTGGGAGCCATCAAAGACACGGACAGACACACTCAACATGGTCATATAATAATCGATACTTCGACACACAAACTCTCTCTCTCTCTCTCTCTCTCTCTCTCTCCCTCTCTCTCTCTCTCTCTCTGTGTGTGTGTGTTTGTGTGTGTATGTTGTTATAATGGCAGTGATGAACGTGTGCGGTGGTGATGCCGAATGGTGATGGTAGCTATTAATATAACCGACGACGAGAGTGGTGGCAAAGCCAAAACGAGACGTCCGGTACGGTTTCTGTCTGTGCATGTACGTCCTGTGGGGGCTAATAATATAACACTCGATGGGCATGGGAAATCACTCTCAGACTGACCGAGAGTGCCACAACCAAACACAACACAATCTACCAATTTGTGTGTGTGTGTGTGCGTGTGTGTGTGTGTGTACGTGTGTGTGTGCGTGTGTGTGTGTGTGTGTGTGTGTGTGTGTGTGTGTGCACTGCACTTTACCTTGTCTTATCCTGTCGTCCCCCCCCACAGCACCGACACTAGTCAAAGTGAGCCGAACTAGACTCGAGTTCGTGTGCTGATGGTTTCGGTGGAATGACTGGTGCAGAACGCCCACTCAACCCATGGATGCTACCTTGAGTCTGCTTTCGGCCTCCTGTTCACAATTCGGCGGTCGTGGATTGTGGCGGTGGGTCGGTTGCCTTGATGGTTGAAGCACCAGAGGCCGAGAGAGAGAGAGAGAGAGAGAGAGAGAGAGAGAGAGAGAGAGAGAGAGAGAGAGAGAGAGAGAAGTGAGAGAGAAAGAGAGAGAGAGAGAAAGAAAAGAGAGAAAGAAAGAAAGAGAGAGAGAGAGAGAGAGAGAGAGCACTCGTTCAGCCCGCCAACCAGTGAACAAACAAATTAAATAATAATGATGCTGCAAAGACCCAAGCAAATAGTGAAGCTATTAACTGACTACTGCACTGCCCAATCAATGAGGTTATCGAAAAGACACGACCAAGCACCGAGAGACAGAACCGAGTAATGTCAAGTAATGTCGATGCAGTCGAGTTGGGCCACCAGTCAATGCGCGAGAGAGTGAGTGTATCGATTCGATCGACTACGGTTTGTGTGTGGTTCTTTTGTCCGGTGCTTGATCAAGTTGAACAGATCAAAGGATAGATTGTTCTGTGTTTGTGGCACAGCATTGGTTAATCTGTGCACTTATGGAATTGTACCTTTATTGATTCTTTGGTGCGGTTATAAACGCGCGCGGTCACTTAGTAATTGCTTAGCAATAGCTAATGATAAGACAATTGACACAAGTGAAAGTGCTGCAACTCATTCTGACCACTTCATTACTCGCCACTCGAATTAAGCTCAATGTGACACTTCGAGCAGTGATTACGTAGACAGCCATTTGGCCAGAGAAGATGAAGCCGTCAGGCTAACACAACAATGGCTCAATTCGTGAACGTGCACCACTCCGAACAGATCACACTCACTAAATCACTCACAAACGAGCGTCAAAATCACCAAACTAAACCAATTTTGAATGATGATTTGAGTGATATTGATTGTGATTAGTTTCACTCGATACTTGGATCGAGTTGTTGATTGTCGTATCCAACACAATTGATGAGGATTATTACTGTTGATCCATCATCACCACGGTTAAACACTTATTAATTGCCTAATGACAATCTCTATGCATAATGTTTGGCCGATTCTACTGTCGTCGTCTTCAAGTTGTGATTCAAAGCTTGCCACTGCCACTACCATCATTCCTTCATTGGCAAATCAGTCATAAAGTCAACTGTACCAATCAAAGAGGCACGACACGTTAAAGTTTAGTCAATGTATTCATTAGCCGAGTAGAAGCTAATCACGGCACGTGTGTAACTTTACTGGACTGACTGGCGAGGAAAGCACTGCCCGAGATTCGAATAAAACCGACAACCAATAATTAGTTGCATCCTCTAATTGAAGGATGCTGTACTGCAAACACAAATCTGAGAGTATAAAACGCAATTCAATTCTGGTTGAGACGTTCATTTGAGAGCTGACGACTGAAAAGCATAATCATCATGAGAACCCTCGTTCGGTTGGCGTTTGTTTGTGTTTTGTGGCACACGACGAGTGGTTCGGCCACTGGCTTCACACTTCCCAAAAGGCCAATTTTTGAGCTCGGCTGTATTGTTGCGTACAACCGTGCCAAGTTTAAGCGTTTCCATCAAATCTGCGAAAAGTTTCACCAGTTGACCGACGACCCTGAGACCAGGAACGAGTGTCAAAAGGCTTGTTTCAAGAATGACATTTTCCTGACTATCTATCTATGTTACATAAGTGGTTCATAATTGTTTATCAACGGGACAGTGCGTATACTCGATATGTATGTGCGCATGTTAGTGTAACATAGAATAGAGTATTATGATTAGTCTAATAGGCAGATCTGTGTGTTTGTGTGTGTACGTATATGTTTGCTAGAATATAACTGGAACTGATCAGTGCTACGGGTCAAAACAACATGTCGACTCTGCTTTTTTAGTTGCTTTATTTGAATTGGACAATATGGCCTCACTTGACCATTCGATTGCTTTCGAATGGTAAAACAACATGTCGACTCCTCTTTTGGTTGCTTTATTTGAATTAGGCAATATGGCCTCACTTGACCAATCGATTGCTTTCGAATGATCAAACAACATGGCAAGAATGTACTTTTGGTTGCTTTATTTGAATTGGACAATATGGCCTCACTTGACCATTCGATTGCTTTCGAATGGTAAAACAACATGGCAAGACTGTACTTTTGGTTGCTTTATTTGAATTGGACAATATGGCCTCACTTGACCATTCGATTGCTTTCGAATGGTAAAACAACATGTCGACTCTTCTCTTTTAGTTGCTTTATTTGAATTGGATTATATGGCCTCACTTGACCAATCGATTGCTTTCGAATGATCAAACAACATGACAAGAATGTACTTTTGGTTGCTTTATTTGAATTGGACAAAATGGCCTCACTTGACCATTCGATTGCTTTCGAATGATCAAACAACATGGCAAGACTGTACTTTTGGTTGCTTTATTTGAATTGGACAATATGGCCTCACTTGACCATTCGATTGCTTTCGAATGATCAAACAACATGTCGACTCTGCTTTTTTGGTTGCTTTGTTTGAGCTAAACAAAATGGCCACATTCGTCCATTTGATTGCTTTCGAATGGTCAAACAACATGTCGACTCTGCAAGAGACATTGTCTTAAAAAAAGAGATGACTTAGCATAATTTACTGTAAATTTCAGAAAGACACCCGATCAGTAGCACATACTAGGCGTACTATGATTTGTCATTTAGGCATGCTTGATTATAAAGACAAAAAACGCATCAAAAGCCTCAACCAGACGACTATGTTGACTTTGATGACTGTATGACTAACTGACTTGTGACCACTGACGATTGGTGATTGACCGTGATTGGTCAGTTGGAGTAACTCGTCTTAACATACCGTGTGTTCATTAAGTAACAATATAGTTGACCGTCAAAAAAGTTGGAAAACCGAATGTTGCAATTTTTATTTTCGGTTTTGGTTTTGAGACCCCTGACCCTCGTAATGAATAATAGTAATGGTATCCGAATTCCTGGAACACCTACAGGGGTTATACGATTAATCAAATAATCACAATTTTGAGTTTGATAATTATCTTCAATATTTCATCAGATTTTACTGGATAAAAAATTATCTAAATTTTTGTTTATGCTGAATTATCATTTAGGTATCTTATTGAACCGTCCCGAGCGTTCCAATTGGAACAATAAATGGTCATAAACAAATTTTTAAATCATATGTTATTTCAGTTGCTATAATTTTTAATTATTTATTTTAAAGAGTAAATTAGAACACTTATGTCTTTTAATTGTAATTTAAAACTTGAACAAAAATATAGATAATTTTTTATCCAGTAAAATCTGATGAAATATTGAAGATAATTATCAAACTCATATTCATTATCAAACTTCTAATATAACTGGAACTGATCAGTGCTACGGGTCAAGCAGATTAGAAGAGGTTTGCGCGTAAGCCGAGAACAATTAGTTGAAATGAGCGAACAATTCGTTAGTATGAAAGGTATTGAGTTCTGGAATTACTTGCAGTGTTCGATTGTGTCCTTATAGTCATGTCTTCATCTAGTCTCGAAGTCTCCAGTCTGGCCATCGGATGTACGCCTTCCTTGCCTTCTTAGTGTACACCTTGATAGTCTTGGCAAGTGGTCCTTTTAGTGGTTTTGGTCAACTTTTTATTCGCCTCAATGAATGCAAACAGTGTCAAAGTTGTTGTCCGAATTGATCACACAGAACAGCTGTTCCATGCATTATGCAGTAACATAATAAGTCAATGATAATGCACGTGGTGGTCGTGGCGGTGGCGGCGGTCATTTTATTGTTCGTGCTTGGCGAGGTGGCTTGACACAAAAGCGGACATTTCAGTGGTGGTGATTGTGCCCCGATGGCAGCTTGGTTGTTGTACTCGGTGCACACTACATTACACTTACTACACTGACAAAGTGAGAACATGTGCGCTTGCATTGCCGCTAATTTGGTCGTAGTCCCGCTCACTCAGTCAGTCGAACTGTCAGTGGATGTACTCGAGTGTGTGTGTAGTGCTGCTCGGCTGACCCAACAACAAATCGATTTGGTTCAAGGCCATTGGCTCTATCACTAAATTCATTTATCACGGAACAGACACACATGTACTGGCTGATTGAATTGTACACCGCTCAGTAAGATTTGTCTAAGACACAGTTAGCAACAGAGTGCAGTGCTCTCACTCACTTCCATAATAATGTCCAAAAGCTCAGTTCGATTCGTTGAGCAAGTGGTGCACCTGCATCTCACACCAAAACGATTTGCAAACAAAAAAGACACAGACTAAACAAGAAAACCAAATTTAATTACAAAAAAGCCAAAGTCAAATGAAACAAAACATCGTTTATGATTACATTGGATTGAAGTGAAAAGACATGCAGGCCATGAAAAGTGTGATCGATGATCACTACTGGTTCGACACTTGCACATAATTTGATGGATTGACTCGTGTATGTTTACTTTTGATGTGTTCTAATACACTTTGCTTGCCATTAGAAGAAAAGCTGCAGTCCTGCCATGCTCACCGAAATGGTTTTCTGTTCTGGTGAATTAATAAATGTTTGTTTAAATTTCCTTTGAAACTTGTTTCATAAGCACAATCGGTACAACTAAGAGTGGGTTTGTGATGAACCCTGAAATGATTGTAAATTTTATGTCGAAGATCAAAGATAGTGTCACAATTGGGAGAAGCACATTTATATTGACCCTTCAAATGGTGTGCTAAGTTGTGTTGATATAAATTTTTTTGGTGTTTAAAGTGGCTAGGACATTTGCTACATTGCCATTTGGTGATATTTGAATGATCTCTATTGAAATGCTTCGTAAGTGCAGCCCTAGGACAAAGTAAGGTAAGATAGTATAAACAAAAAGATAAATTACTTACTTCTTGCGAAATGATCGATTGCAATCCTTGAGTAGACATCGAAATGGAAAGATGCCATGTTTGGTGCTCATGTGGTCATCGAGTTGGCATTTTCCCTCAAACGACTCGTCACAACCCGAACTGACACATTGAAGACGGACAACGATAAGTTGAGCATCTTCATTTGCAGGTACTTCATCGTCAAGACGAGTCTGCCTACTACTGTGTGGCTGTTGCCTTTCGAGTTGAGACTGGGCCGCTTGACTACTATTCACAAGTCTTCTTGACTGTATGGCCAAACGCGACTGTAAGTTGTTTGGTTGTGCTGTGCTCACTCTTCGTCTTTTACAAGATGGTTGTTCAGTGTCCACAATTGTCTCTACATTGCCACCATTACCGCCTTCTGGGTCTGTGTTAGGTCTGTTTCCGTTATCCACTGCCGGATGCCCTAATCCATGCACAGATTCGTCATGCACAACGTCTCCTGATTCAGCCCAATCCATGTTCACCAACAGCTTGTTGGATAAGCTGAGGAACAACGAATTGACCACTCTATCCAAATCTACTCGTATCAATCTATTCGTTTCCTCCTTCTGTCCTTCAATCAAATGACACAACTCGGACACAGTCGAACTGTGTCCAGGTGTAACAGTTGCGGTAGATGTGATCAGTCTGAAGAAGAGCGAAGTAATCATTGGGTCCGCGAGTTGAACCATCTCGCCACAAAACCACAACTTTGAGTTCACGCTCTCAGCTGCTATCAATTTGAACATCAATTCGGACACATCAGTTTGGTGTGGATTGAAGGATGAAGTTGATGTTGATGGTTGTGGTTTGGATGATTCGAATTGATTAGATGTGTTCCCCAACTGTGAATGGTCACCAACATCTCCTGATCGATCATAATCCATGTTCATCAACAACTTGTTGGTTAGCATGAGAAAAAGCGAATTGACCAATTTATCCATTTCTTCTCGAATCAATATATTTGTCTTCTCCTTCTGTCCTTCAATTAATTGACGCAATTCGAACATAGTCAAACTATGTTGAGGTTCAACAGAAGCGTCAGACGATGATAACATGATTAGTCTGAAGAAGAGCGAATCGATGGTTAATTCCGCGAGTCGTTCCATTTCACCACTCAACCACAACTTCGTTTTCACGCTCTCTGCTGAAATCAATCCGGACATCACTTGTAGTTGGTGGAAGTGAGGATTCAAGTAAGAAGTTGAATCTTGGGAAATGAAAGTGCCTGAGTGATCCATTTGGAGATTATCTTTAGCCGTATCATTGCTTGAAAATTTTCTGATCTCGAGTGCCTCAGCTTCCATGATACAATCGACGTTATCACAAAAGCTTTCATTATTCTCCTGTTCCTCCTTGATCTTGATTTTTGGACGGATGTTGAAAGGTACAATTCGTACTACAAGCTTTGTATCTGAATGTCTGCTGAGATGTTTGCGCAGAAGTTTAGGCGAAGAGAATGCTTTCTCGCAACCATCTTTTCCACATCTAAATTCAGCCCTATGTATTTGAGCATGTCTGCTTAGGCTCAATGGCTTGTTGAACACCAAATCACATTCGCCACATTTCAATTGGCTTCGCTCCCTCTCTCTCATTTTCAAAACATACTCAGCAACAGCAATCGCGTAATCCTTGACAATCTCTGATGACATTTTTGATTATTAAAGATGAATTTGAACTCGAGTGGATGAGAGAGTTACAAATGGTGACACTATTTGAAGTGGCTAAAAGAGAAATAGGATTTAGTTGTACAGGAAACACAGAAAAAACCAAAATTAATGCAAAATTAAAAATTTTCTCAGCACAGAACAAAGCAACTGAACTGAACTGAACTAAATGTACTACCACGCTTGGGTCAAAACAAACTCGTTGTGTGATTGTGGTGTACTGTGGTGAAGGGCCCCCCTAAGTTTGTCCACTGTACACATCAAGACTCTATGAATGACCCCCGAAGCAGTGGTAGAGGGACAGTGCACAGTGAGGGGTAGAGGCAATGGCGATATTATCATATTCATATTACGCAGCATTTCAATAACCACCGCAGTATCTATCGCAGTATTTTTAAGCCCTACTGCCTATTCGTTTGCAATTTGCGGTAATCGAACACAACTCGTTCATTTGCCAATGCGAGCTTCGAACGCGAATTTAGCTTGTTACTGCGACGCTTATTTCGCCATCTATTGCCTCAGCTCACTATTATTACTACACGAGAGCGAATGCGAGCTTAGTTACGTTTTTGGCGCGCGCTTTTGGCGGCCATCTTGCACGACCGCGGCAGAGAGAGAGAGAGAGAGAGAGAGAGAGAGAGAGAGAGAGAGAGAGAGAGAGAGAGAGAGAGAGAGAGAGAGAGAGAGAGAGAAAGTGAGGCATGGCTCGATCGGCGAGGCACAGGCACAAGTCAAAACATGCACGCACGCACGTTCGTACAAGACCGATCAAGACACCTCAACTCCTTACCACTCAACACAACACAGAAGACTGATCGGAGGGAGGCAAAGGGCCAAACAGGTTTCAAAGGGGCACTCGTGACGTGCAATGGCTACGTGACCGAGTGACTAACTGAGCGAGTGAGCGAGACACGCTGTATGTGGGCTTTAGTGCGATTTTGAGTGACTCGAGCTTGGCCCACTATGCACCACCAACAGACTGACAAGTGAGGCCAATATGGCGATCAAAGGTAGGCAAAAGCATGTACGGACAGACGGCATGACATGAGAAAGAGGAGAGCAACAGGAAGGCAGGTGGACAAAAAATATAAATCGTGTGGAAGCACGTTGTTGAGATCGATTTAGACATGGGAATGATCAGTTTGGTACTTGTAGGATACCAGGGATATAGGAAGGATGTGCAAGCATTATGATCTTCAAACAGAAGCATGCATAGACAGACGGAATGACAAAGGGGCTGAGCAGAACAGGAAGGACAGAAAGGACAAGGAATGAGTGTAATGAGATCAATTTGGTTGAACCTGAAAAGATTGATATATCTCAATCTGGCAATGCTCGTGTTGGTTCTCGAAGGATACCAGGGAAATACGAAAGAAGCGAATATATGGGAGAGGAAGTGCATATTGACATATCGGACATATTGCACAGTAACTTACCGAACTGGATAACAACGATAAAGCTGGAAAACTGGGTGCAGACAGTAGCCAGGGGGTGTTTCGGGGGAGTTTGATTGATTGGTTCGGGAGTAATTGGTTCGTAAAGAAACCAGACTGAAAGGGCCAATTTGCGAGTGCGGCAGTAGAGCGCGATCAGCGATGGGTGTTTGAGTGATGGTTGCCAGCCGATGACTGGCAAGCTGGGCGAGAGGCGAGTGTGGAGTGATGTGAGGCAGCTCAGTTCAAGGAGACCAATACTCAAATCGAGTGGCTCGATGTGCGTGTGTGCCAAAGACGACACAGAGTCGGCAAGCACTAGTAGATGTAGTGGCAGTGGCAGGGACTCACCTGAGTAACAATGTGCACAAGTAGGCATGCGAACAAGTGTGTTTCACTCGTGGCGATTGCGGTGATCGTCAGTGAGTGTGACTCATTACGCTGACTTGGTCGAGCGCCCCATTGCGCGGCGCTCACCCTCCCTCCTCTATTTGCAACTCCTCATTTCTAAAATGGCCAACCGTCAACCATCCCGTTCACAGATGACGCGCTTATTTTATAAAGCCAACTTTATTTGGTTATGCGATTTACACCGTGTTTAAGAGAGAGAGAGAGAGAGAGAGAGAGAGAGAGAGAGAGAGAGAGAGAGAGAGAGAGAGAGAGAGAGAGAGAGAGAGAGAGAGAAAGAGAGAGAGAGAGAGAAATAGATAAAATCAGAAAGAGTTAACTTGTGACAATCGGGTACTGAAGCCAACCACAGTTCTGCATAGCATCCACAGGCCTCATGAGGCGAGTTTGCGAGTGATGGCCACTGTTGGCACCGAAGATTACAAACGATATTGAAATGACACAGTTGGACAGTGGCACAAATGGTGTTTCACTAATCAAATATTCTCTTCGGCTTCAACTTTGGCTGTCTGGAACAACCAAATTGAAATTTTTTCTTAATGTATTGTCAATTGTTGCAATTGCCAGTGCACGACTAGTGCATTCTGGTCAACATGATTAAACTTGGTTGGGCAGAATAATATGCACTAAAATATGGCGAGATATAAACGAACAACATAAGTGACTGCTTCAATCGAGCAGCAATATTGCGCGCAAATGAAAGTGCACTGCCGATGCGAACTGTATGAGGCGGACGAGTGGTGGCCAATGACCAGTCAGTCGGTCGGTCAATTAGCACTTCTCTCAGGGCGTGCACTTCACCGTTGGTATCACCATCACCGGCGTCTTCTTCTTCTTCTTTTCTTCTTCTTGGTGCATCAAATCGACATAATTTTCTTGTCAATTAGTTACTCTGCTGGCGAGTGCTGGCCACCACCAAAGTGGCACAAGTACACACAAATCGAACAGGCACAATTGGTGTATTTATTATTGCCAAACGAGTAATGGCCACCACCAAGCAGTGAGTTGTGCCAATCACTTACTCGAATTGCAAGTTCTGGTCAACACAAAAGTGTCACAAGTACACCCAAATCGAACAGGCACAATTGGTGTATTTATTATTGCTAAACGAGTAATGGCCACCACCAAGCAGTGAGTTGTGCCAATCACTTACTCGAATTGCAAGTTCTGGTCAACACAAAAGTGTCACAAGTACACCCAAATCGAACAGGCACAATTGGTGTATTTATTATTGCCAAACGAGTAATGGCCACCACCAAGCAGTGAGTTGTGCCAATCACTTACTCGAATTGCAAGTTCTGGTCAACACAAAAGTGTCACAAGTACACCCAAATCGAACAGGCACAATTGGTGTATTTATTATTGCCAAACGAGTAATGGCCACCACCAAGCAGTGAGTTGTGCCAATCACTTACTCGAATTGCAAGTTCTGGTCAACACAAAAGTGTCACAAGTACACACAAATCGAACAGGCACAATTGGTGTATTTATTATTGCCAAACGAGTAATGGCCACCACCAAGCAGTGAGTTGTGCCAATCACTTACTCGAATTGCAAGTTCTGGTCAACACAAAAGTGTCACAAGTACACCCAAATCGAACAGGCACAATTGGTGTATTTATTATTGCCAAACGAGTAATGGCCACCACCAAGCAGTGAGTTGTGCCAATCACTTACTCGAATTGCAAGTTCTGGTCAACACAAAAGTGTCACAAGTACACCCAAATCGAACAGGCACAATTGGTGTATTTATTATTGCCAAACGAGTAATGGCCACCACCAAGCAGTGAGTTGTGCCAATCACTTACTCGAATTGCAAGTTCTGGTCAACACAAAAGTGTCACAAGTACACACAAATCGAACAGGCACAATTGGTGTATTTATTATTGCCAAACGAGTAATGGCCACCACCAAGCAGTGAGTTGTGCCAATCACTTACTCGAATTGCAAGTTCTGGTCAACACAAAAGTGTCACAAGTACACACAAATCGAACAGGCACAATTGATACATTAATTAGTGTCTAAACACTCATTGCTATTGTGGTATAGAGATCACAGACAGAGCACTTGTACAGCCGAAATGACCTATCAAGTGTTTGCATATGAGCACTTTGACAGCATTGGACTACTGCACCAAACACCACTGGAAGAAATGTGTTTGGCTGCACACTAAGACCCGAAAAGTGGTTGAGGGCAACTTCAAGTAATCTGACCCAAGCCCTGTTAGGTTGCAAACACACAAGCAAATGGCCATGATGGCATTGGGTTCCTTTCCACTATCCAATCGTCACTCTCATTCTCTTCTCACATGTTTGGGGCATAATTGTGTTCTCTGGAACAACCAGTAATCACCCGCACCACTGTGCAGTTCATCATCACCGTTCAGTTGTCGATCTCACTCATGATTTCGCTGTTATTATTAGACTAGTGACTACATCACCACTCCAAAACATGAATGTATGCCTCGTTTGACTGAAGATGCCACTAGTAGAATAAACTCTGGTACATCTTATCCCGAACACTCTGGTTTGGTTCGAGTATGACATTGCACACAAGCGAGGTCCGTTCACTTTAGCCGGATTCGTGTTTTTTGTGCAATTGGATGTACGCTTGCTTATGTATTGATTCTTATTACTGCTTCGCCATTTCAATAATGACACACATTAATGGGTGATATGGTCTACAAGGGCAAAATGGAAATACACTACAAAACATTGATCTCTGCGCCGTTATAAGTCACTCTCACTTGCATTAATAGGAATGTGTGTGCTGCTGCTGCTGCTTGAAGTGTGGTTTTGATTTGTGTGAGCGTACCTTGTTTGCGCACTTTGGAACTGCAGTTTGATGTAATGGCGAGCACTTCTGAGAGGGACTTGGTTTTTTGAGAGCAGATAAACTGTCTTCTTCGCGGTCACTCATGATTGGTTGTTGCTAAGCAAACAGTGGTCAGTGGATATGGTACGGATGTTGCCGAGATGGTATGAGTTAATCACGTGAGGGTGTGGAGATTGGCTGAGGACAACGAGTTTAGGCAAGAGTGGGTGAGCCAATGGAGAAATTGTATCGATAATTAAAGCTCGCGAGTTTATTAAGAGACCCAAGACGAACAGGCAGAGATGCTCATGTGTGTGGTTAGTTGGCCAAAAGACTCGAATCGATCGTGTCACTCGATGTGTTGAGCAGTGCTGGTCAGGCTTGGCTGCTGATCGTGATCAAGATATACCAACAAGTTGACCAGAAATAGATTGACTGGAATTGGATTTGGTTGATATGAACAGTGTGGTGAGTGGATATAACTGTTTTGGTGAGATTAGCAGAGAATGACAAGGAGAGTTGGGTATTTGTGGTTTGACACTGGCCTGTTCTTCGAGTGTTGAGGCATGGAAGTGAGAGGCAGTTGTGGTCGAGTGAGTGGTGAGATAATTGTAAAAGTCAAGTAACACTTAATTACACGAAACAAAATGTTGGCTTCAGATTAGGCGATCACCGGTGACACGTCAACACGACATAAGATGTGACACACGAACAGACGCGGCCACTCGCACTCTGCACGTTCGGGGATCGGTTAGTGCATCACTGCTTAAATGTCACATTGAACTCAACAACAATCTACAGTCTACACTGTCAATCTGATATTAATGACCAATTGGAATTTTCAACCAATTGTGGGGAATTTGTAGAATTGCACATATGTTGGTCAGTGTGCTTGTGTGTGTCCGTGTGTGCTGCGTGAGTGAGCCAATACTGGAACAGATCTATCTCGACATAACGTTCGTGGAAACATGTGCTCGAATGTGTGGGGACATGTGACAATGGTCATGCCAAGCAAGTCACAACCATTTCACCATGCCACATTCACTGAGCAGTGAGCAAAGCCCCAGTGGTCATTGCAAGTAGTGACAATCATTTCAAAATTGGCTGAGAGACTGAGATTTCAATGTTCATTACATGTGGCTTTAACAGTTTATTAAACTGTGGGTAGAGTGCGAGTTGGAGTGCAGTCTCAAACATTTATTTACATTTTGATATGCACTTTCTGTTTGTCGTGTATTTTATTAAATATGTTCAGTGAATTTTGCAATCAGTTTATACTTGGGAATGGATAAAGAATGAATTTGCTGTAGAATGTGTCACACGCGCAATTAGACTGAGGTTGACCGACACCGGTGGTGGTGGTGGTGGTGGTGGTCTCAGTCAGACGAGTGTGTGTGCGCGTTTGTGTTTGTGTGCCGCACCGAACGACTCCGCAGTGGACAGATTGACTGTGTGGCAATTATATTTATTCTACTCGAGTGTTCCTCAAAGCATTGACACGTTTTACTATTTGACATATTCTTAATTTGTTTGTCATTGGTCTGGTGGAACTTTCTGTGAATAGAATCAAGAATAGCACTGACAATTGGCCTCTGGTGCTAAATTTGCTAGTGACAACTTTGTTGGCTGCAATAGTAACTATTTATCACCGAGTCAGTCAGTGAGTCGATCACAGCGATCGAATGAGTGGTTGCTGAGCGGCACATCACCGAACAAATGTGAATGTGTATGAGAGTGTAATCTAGTTGATTTGAGAACCGAACACCACTACACTCCGAGTGTTGTTGCCGAGCACTGTTGGTCTATCTCGTTTGTTTGTGCGTTTTCTCCGATCAGTGCATCAGTCCTCATAACAAACACACACTCGACATTTGGATGATTTAGTTTGAACACACCCATCGACACAGACCTGTGGAATGTATGTCCACACTCATATTCGGCGATCTCCCTCTCTCTCTCTCTCTCTCTCTCTCTCTCTCTCTCTCTCTCTCTCTCTCTCTCTCTCTCTCTCTCTCTCTCTCTCTCTCTCTCTCTCTCTCTCTCTCACTCACTCACTCTCACTCACTCACTCTCGACTGTGCAAGCTGCATACACAGTTCGTTGTACACCTCGGCTTCCTAAATATCTGTCGATAGTTTCTCTCAGTTGGTTTGCAAGCATCAGCATCAAGCAATGCTTCACTCAAACCAATCACCAACCATTCCACCATGTAACATGCACACAATTGTACACAATTAAGACGAAAATGACAAACCGTGCTGGGCAACAACACTCGGTGTGCAGTAGTGTTCGGTACTAAAATGCGCTCACAACACTATTATACACATTCAAATTAATTGTTCTGTATATTGCCACTCGGTAACCACTCGATCGGTGTGAGCCACTGACTGACTTTGTGGTCGGAATTCACAATCACAGCTAACTGACTCACTACGACAATCGTCAAGCATAGAACAACCACTCCACCACGTCACATCACCACTGACTACATTAAATAACTGTGAAAACGAGAAGGATAACCCGGATGGTCATAGGCCCGTCTACATTTTCTTCATCTTCACCAAATGGCAACATACAGCTTTGAACCATACATTGACCAAGCTTGATGATGGTGAGGCTAATTGAATGGAAAATAGAAACAAGGAAACAGTAATCGCGCGCGCACACTGCCATAGTTCATCCATTGGATAGTCCCAGTGCAGGGCTACTTTACCACACATCATCTTCTTAGATGCGTTGGCCGATTTGACCATCTCCATCGAATAGTACTCACATCGGCCAACACAGATGCTGCATGTCGACTTTCTTTTTTTGATCCACCCTTCCACTGAACTGCCACTCTTTTTCCCTTTGAATTTTGAAATTGCCAGATGGTTCATTTGTGACGGGAGTGGTAGTGAACAGAGACAGAAGGCCACGAAGGCAACATGCAAATGACTCGGTGACGCATCACAATTCACCGAGGCTAATAAATTGTGTCTAGGCTAATCCGCGCGGTCATCTTGAAAGGCAGCAAGACATACGAGAGACACCAGGGAGATTGAGCTCGTAAATTTAGATTAGTTCCCAGAACCCGCAAAGTCACTTTTTATTATCTACCATTGCAAAGGATCCATCTGTGCCCTTTTGCGATTTAACAATCAAAGGCGCGCGCGGTCTATTTTGGTTGGCTTTATTAAAGCAATTAAAACATCCGGCCTGTCCATATGGTGGAGGGTCGTAGGTTGAGAGCGGTGAGAGGCCCACTTAAATCTCATCTCAACTCAAGTAACCACTCAATGCCTCAATGGTTCGTTTGATTAGCCACATTCGGTGCCCAACAGCATAGGGACAATATTGAGTTACCTTTCCACATCAGAATGACATTTGCACAATGACACTAGTGATAGCACACAAACTGTACTATGACGATCCGAGTACACATCAACTCGCCGATGGAATTGAGCAGAGCAATCGAACTAGTGCACGCTGACCTTTCCGGGCCATTCGTGCAATCGTTTGCCAAGACACCAAGCTCAAACAGTATCTGCTTGTGCTTGTCGATGACTACACTCGATTCTCCTTCATCTACTGTTTGCGCCATGGCGAGACACTGAACAAGTTCATCAACAAGCATCATCACAACCCGAGACGGTCTCGCATTGGCATAGTTTGATTCTGCCCTCTTATGCACGAGTTCTATCAGAAGTACAGTGTCTTGCTGAAGATGAACAACATTGGACAACAAATTCAACAATAAATTGATTGAGGACTAAATCGAACAGACCCAATTGGTGTATTAATTAGTGCCTAGTGAGCAATGGCCACTGCCGACAAGAGAGTAGTTCCAATCTACTGGTTACTCAATTGGCAAGTGCTTGCCACCACCATTGTGACACAAACACACACAAGCCTCAACAAGCCTTACGCCACCACAAGACACTACTAAGCCAAATCCGTGACCAAACTAGTCATTTGTCCACTATACCGTCATTCTGTTTTGTGTTTAAACTTTAATTTTATTAAAATTGAAGTCATTTGTGTATAAGTAAAATGAACAATCTTTGTGGTACGGTGGGGCATACATTTGTATATAAACCCACAACCGACATACAATAAACCAGACTTAACCCGACGGCCTTCGTGATTAAAACTTTATTGAATATCCGTTGGCTAGTGTTGATGGGGTCGAGATTGAGCCATGTCTCGTTTGACCACAAGCAGTACAGCACCACTACAGCGCACATTACACCAGTAAACTCATCATCACCACTGCCGGAGAGCACTTTCAATGACTATCGTGCCCAAATGAACAAAATTATTGTCAGTTTGTAAGTGTAGTTTGTCTGCACTCTGGTCTATCTCCAATTTGTAACTTGCACAAACATTGGTATAAATGCTTGTCCGATCAGTGTGTTGCAACACACACACACACACACACACACACACACACACACACACACACACACACACACACACACACACACACACACACACACACACACACACACACACACACACACACACACACACACACACACACCGGATGTATGTAATGGGTAACCAGTGGTCATAGAATGGATGCATTTACTTAGGAAGGATTTGTTGAAGAAAGAAGCATACACGACCAGATCGAGTTCAATGCAATCGACGATGCTGGTGGTGGTGTGTAGGTGTGCATGTGTTCATTTCCGACACATTCTCACAAGCCATTCACTAAATTAATTGATTGTGTTGAGCACTCAGTTAGCATATCTGTCTTTGATGTACTTTATGCAGAGATAGTTTGCAATTGCTTATTTGGGTAATAACAGTTAGTGGAAAGAAACATTATCGTAACCAGTCAGTTCGCACAAATCATTCTCCATCAGATCAGCAACTGATAGCCTTTCGTCTGCGACGGTGGATGATATGGATGGATTGAGGCAAAGGCAGGCCACGAGCAGGGAATCATCTCAGTGGTGGCATTTAGTTTCATTGTGCAACAACCGAGTGATATCATCGAGTGCACCAGTGAAATGTCCTTGTTCTCGAGCTTCTTCATGTACCGAATCAGGTTTGTCTCACTGTGATATTTGTTGAACAGTGGATGCACCAGGAAGGGAGTCTTACGGACATCTGACCCGAGACGAGAACACTCTTCTCGAGCAGCTCTGCCGGGTAGTGAATGTGTTCCTCCTTCTCGCCTTCGAGCACATAAAGCAGGTCGAGAATGTCTTGTTCGGTTGTGGTGTCATCCAGTGAAATGCCAACATGTTTACCCTCAGGATAGTAGCGCAAATTGATTTGCTGGGCATCGGCTCTCGATCGTGTCCGCTTCGCAATTGGCACCTCAACCTTGAGTGTGTCGAACGGATTGTAGGTGACCACTTTGTTCACTCCGTGTTCCTCGATCTTGTGTGCCAAGTACAGGGTCTTCCGATGAATGTCCTCCGCAATCGCTTTCAAGCCCTTCGGCCCGTGAAAGATGGCAAACATTGCACTCATGTTGGCCAACAGTGCCTGGGCAGTGCAAATGTTCGAGGTAGCCTTGTCTCGGCGAATGTGTTGCTCACGAGTTTGCAGTGCTAGTCGTAGGGCATGATTGCCGTGCGAGCCCTTGGTCAGGCCAACCACTCGGTCCGGTATCAATCGAGTGAGATACGGCACACGCATACACAAACTAAACTAAACTCTAAACTAATAAAATTCTCAAATGGTGCGGATCGGGTGTAATGCACTTAAAAGTTTTATAATTTCATTTGACATTTTAGAAAATCTCATCTTATCTTATCTGCTAATCTCTCTCTCTCTCTCTCTCTCTCTCCCTCTCTCTCCTTTTCCTTCCCTCCATCTCTCTCTCTCGCCCTCTCTCCCTCCCCTCTCTCTCTCTCTCTCTCTCTCCCTCTCTCTCTCTCCCTCTCTCTCTCTTTCTCTCTCTCTCTCTCCCCCTCTCTCTCTCTCTCTCTCTGATCATCATCATCGTCGTTCGGACTGGTTTGTGCAAATCACGAGTGTGTTGTGTCTCTCGTCTTCGAGTTTCTTGTTGTCCGCATCTCATCGGCACACACTCGCCCTGTGTGTCAGTGCCACTCGCCCGTTATTATCCGTCCTGTGTCCGGACACAAGACACAAGACAACAATTCGATTTGGTGGCTCAGCTTAAATCGTCGTCGTCGCGCATTAACACGCACAACTGCAATCGTAGTCGTCAGTTGTTGGTGTGCACACACTTCGAGACACAATCGTCGTTCACTCGTCGAGCCAAGCCAAGCGCAGTACAGCCAGTGCACCACCACCACCACTTCTGGCCTCCGTACTTCGCACAGTTCTGGTGTGCATTGAATGTGTGACCTTTGCTGAAACGAGTGGTCACCGTAACGGTATATAATACAAGATCGAGTCATCGAATCGCCCACCAAAGACACACCACCACCACACCGACACCGCCATCACCACCGAGAGCAGACACAACACAACACAACACAACACACACACCACTCATAAGTCAGTCACAGTGCCCACCATATGATCGTGCACACACACAACTGACGCTAACTAACTAACACACTCAACTCCATACTTCACCGATTGATCACGGCCGCGCGCGAGAGGGCTCATTCTTGTTGTTACCTCGAACGGGACGGCACAACACAACACACGCAACAACACATAGAACACCATCACTCGGTCACTTGGCCAGAAAAAATTGTGAGTTGGTGTGGACTGTGTTTGGTGGCAACCACCGAGAATCGTCGATTTTCTGTGTGCCCACTTCTGTTCAACCTCAATGACAAGAACAACACACTGATTCTATTACAATCAGACTTCAGTGTGCCAGTGTCTGTATCAGTGATGTCTTTGTGTTGTCCCCGAGTTGTTGTGCCTTCTGTTTCTTTTTCTTGTTATATCGCTTCCTGATTGCGTAGGCCTGTTTGCACTGTTGATGATCTCAAGTTGCTGCTGCAACTAAAATCGCTAACGAATGCTAAGTGAATGTTGTGCAGCACCAAGTCATTGAGCCATCTCCCACTACTAGGAATCATTTTCGCATGTGATATGCCTCACAAACTATGATGATTCCATGTAAGTGAATCAGTTTGTGCTCTCGTGATTAGTGTATTTGTGTTTATGTGTATGTCTGTGTCCGTTCGCACTTGTTCACAGTCGAATGGTTCGAGTGCATAATGCCACGGACTGTTTCACCGAACTGACCATTATCGATTGCACCTCCACGAATGTTGTGCCTCCAAATTGAAGTCGCAATTTCCGATTCAACTCGACCAACACTCAATTCGACCAGCACCACTCAACGATGGGCAACTCGAGTTCCAACTCAAACAGTTTGTCATGTCCCACCAAGGTGATAAGGCACCCAAAGCACTTGGCACTCTGTCCCACTCGATTGCCTCCTCACTCATCACAACCACTGACACCACCGAGTCGGCACCCTCCTCCAGTCTGTCAGACCACCAAAGCAGTCACTCGAACAATACCACCGACGAAGAGTCTTATTACAACCAAAATGAACACCATCACCAAAATGGTGGCAACCACCATCACCACAACCTCCGTGGCCACTACTGTCCCGAATCGGTCAGTGTTGAGGACTATCTCGAGCGACGGAGCAATACGTTCAGTGATGGTATCGGGACTGCGTCCTCATTTGAGCTTGTCGAACCCCATCTGGCCAGCGGCCACTTTGGTCATGCGGATCCTCTCTCTATGGTGGTCCATCGGCCTCACTCGGTGCTCGGTCTCAGTGAGAAGCACTTGTCCCACTTGTCACTACGACCAATGTCGTCCTCGTGCACCAGTTCGATCACTTCTCGCACCTCTGGCTCATCATCGCCCGACAATAGACTACAACCACAACATTAAAACTATACCAAACAACAAGTGTTTAACAACAATCGTCCAGATCTGTTGCCCAGCAGCAAGTCCCGTGCCAATCATCAAAACCACAATCATAACCACAAGCAAGACCATCGAAGAGGCAAAAAATAGCATTCGAACGGCATTCGAGTGCCCGTGATGCCACTGCCACGGTCAAAGTCCTTCCACCAGATACTCCGTCCCACGCACAATGGTCACATTCTGGCCAACAATGGAACTATCCGTGGAGCCAACAGCAGCAGCAAGCCAAAAACTGAGCACACCAACGGCCCAAGCACCAGTGGCACCACCACCACCACTCGCCAGTAAGGTGAAAAGCATTTTTGGTCAGCAAAGTAGCAAGCAAGACTTGCTGTCCAACAAATAGGTGAGTAATAGCGATCGAGGCGCAAACGATCGAGTTCAGCAGATCAAAGAGCAGTGATCAATTCCGTTAATGGGCCAACCATTCACATTGAACATATATCAGATCGTTAAAAATCGAATCCAATTGTAGATAGTTCTACGTACGATACAATAGACTTGTCAGTTTACATTTGAATGTGTTGCCGTAGTTGTGTTCGGTAGATACAAGTGAAAATTCAAATGATTTGGCCCCTGGAAAGTCTACCTCCACGCCTCGGTTCGGCGGCTGCATTCGTTTTCCCTCAAACTATCGGTGCCGAGTCGTTGCGTTACATCTTTTCACGTGGTGGGGATTGGAAAAGTATTCGGACGCGGACGGTGTGAACGGTGTGATGTGGTATGCGGTCAATCTTCCTCTCGCTACAATTGGTATGGTGCTCATTTTGGTGGTGGTTACAATAAGGTACTTTCATTAAATAATAAATGTTTTTATTTATTTTGTAAATCTTGTTGTTGTTGTTTTGTGTGGTTTGGTTTTCGCTGGAACTGGTTGTACTTGACCATTTGGAATTGGTTCAATCTTGTTTCACGATTGCGCCATAATCGTTAATACATAATCTTTTAATGGAATGCCAAATTGATTATGTGCATGAATTGTAACTAACAAGCGATTTCCGAGTGTTCATGAACACTAGACATCAAACGAAACACAAACATATTAAATAAACTCGTAAATGTATTATCTGAAACAACATGTGAAATGTTCATCATTTGTCCTCCAACTGTTACCTATCAAGTAGGTATTAAGTTGGTTGTTATTGATGACGTCTATCTAGTTGACCTTTATCTGGTTCTCTAAATCCATTTGTTAAATGTTTTGTTCAGTCAAATTCACACTGTCAAAAGAGTGCGCTTAACAACTCGATTTGATTTGGGATTATTTGAATCTAGAGTCCGAGGGACAAATCTTGGACATTTGTGTAGGTTGTGCACTTTTCGCAACTGTGCACTTTATCTCAAGAATTGGTACAATCATTGGTTTACGATTACGCCAATATTTTTTTGTTTGATCTCTAAATGTATAATCATGTTCGTCATTTGTCCTCTAACTGTGAATCATCGAGTTGGCTTAGGTTTGGTTGTAATCAATGACGTCAATCGTGGTGACCTTTCTGGGTTTCGCTAAATCTGTTTTTAGTTACTTTGTTCAGTCAAGTTGATACTATCACAATTTACATGTGCAATTGACATCGCAATTTGATTGACTGGATAAGTTGACTCAGTGTTATTGCGATTCTGAGGGACGAATCTTGGACATCTTGAGAAACTTTCCGATAATCGCAACTGTGCACTTTATCCCAAGGATTTGTTCAATAAATAGTTTACGATTACGCCAATAATCTTATTGTTTGATGTAAGGCCAATAGTGCACTTTACGCTAGGCAGAGAGTGTAAATGATAGATCGACTTGACTTGGTACACATTGCATCCGATGTTCTAATATAGGGAGAACGTGAACTCGAAGATGCTGCACAAGGTAAGGTCAATCTTAGCTCATGAATCTAACTAGCCTTTACATTCAGTGTAGTGATATCGGTCGAGCCTCACAAATGGCAGTGTTGTGGCGTGGTGACTGCTCTGAACATGGTGGAGAGGTCAAATGGCGGCCACCACGAAGATGGCACACAGATCGAGTTAGCAAATCAGTATACAGGTCTCGAGGCTAATTCCTGTGATTGCGGCATTCAATGTGCCATTCACTGAAGCCAGTGAAGCAGTGATACTACTGGTGGCTCACCACCAGCAAGGACGCACAATAGCCGTGAGTGCAGTGCTGATCCTCGTGGCCATCCAATGGTAACACAAATACAACCGAATGGCTTGAGTTACTGGTAAGGTTGTGATGGGCACCACAGTTGGTCCATCACCACCAATGATGCACATTGATGGAGAGTGCGGTGATTAGGCCCATGGCTGCGTAGCCATCCAAAGACAACGATAATGCATCCAAATTAGTCGAGATATGGGCATGGCTGTGTTGGCACAACTGTTGGCACCACCTCAAAGGATTCACATCGTCCTACAGTATGGTGCCGAGGTTCGTCGCATTTTATGACCCGATCACCGACTGACTCGGGCAAGTTAATCGCTGAAGGAACTACGTGCGGCACAAGCACCACAATCAGCAGCAGAGCGAGCGAGCGAAGGAGAGCGACAGAGAGAGAGAGAGAGAGAGAGAGAGAGAGAGAGAGAGAGAGAGAGAGAGAGAGGGAGGGAGAGGGAGAGAGTACCAAGTGGACGAGCAAAGGTGAACGGACATTAATGGAAGTGCATCAGAGAAAAAACAGTACAGAACATTAGTGTGCAACAACAAGACGTGTGTCTATAAGTAAAGATACAGGAGGATGAGGTCTGCTTCGAGAGATTACTGACTACCGGCAAGTGGTGACCACTCGAGTGTGTGCCTATTCGGTCTTAACAAAGTCGGCATTGATGCGATCGTACTTAGTACTTACTGCGATTAGTCGGGTTCACTGCTCACCACCACTCGATCACATTGCGTCTCGGTGTGTTGTGTTGCTTCTTTCGAGTGTTAGTTCTGTTGCGTATTTTTTCGATCTTCTAAATAAGTACAGTTTTATATGTTGAATCAGTTCGTTTGTGTATCACAGTTGGGATGTTTGAGGTTGGCAAGGTTAGCTGATATATGGGTGAGTGTGTGTTTGTGTTTGTGTTTGCCTAACTGGTCTGCTCAGTCGCTTCGGCCAGGTCCGTTCTTGTCTTTAGTTGTCACATTTTAACATTTTTCCGAGTACTCAGTATTATCCAAAACTGCACCAACATCAGTAACCTATAGCCGGAGTGGCCTTGAGGCCTACCAAAGCCAACGACCACTGACCACAAACTTGGCATATATCGTGCCAATGAGAAATAAGCCATTTGTAGTTATGTTCTGACTCACCAGAGGCCGCCACCGTAGCGCACTTTAAATGCATTTCATCAGATTGATAAGGCAGATTAGCATGATTCAAAGCAACATGCAAACTCAGTTTACATGTGGCCGCAATAATCAGTGTTTGTTTGAAATTGATTGGGCCTCGTTTGGCTGTATGAGAGTGGGACACATACAACTGGCAACAGAAGGCGCGCCACATCGAGCGCCGAACAAACCACAAACACTTGATTTTGGCCAAAAACATTTTAAATAACGCCAAATAATTTCAAATAATCAATGATTACTATTCTGCATTGTGCATTAAGTGTGTTGATTGCTTTGAATAGATCTAATTCAACTAATATACCTGATAAAAGCGTTAGTGTCGCGGTGTGGTCCCCTTCGAGCGCACCACGAGCCATGGCGAGACAAGCCTATAGGACGTTTGCCTATTTATCAAAATGGAAAATTTTGCTATTTGATTGCAAATCAATTTGACCAGAACGTTAATTAATCTTATTCAATGATAGTGTTGATGGTGGACACGAAACTTTGACACTACTTAGTGGGAAGAAGGACAACAGTGACGATGATGCTGCACCTAGAACCAACCGAACCATTGCGTGCCAATGTATGAGAATGCATTTGACATAACCAACTCATTGGTGACGAGTGACCAATTCACCAAATGGCCACAAGCGCAGTCTGTTATTGTGATATTATGCTCGGTGGTTGCAATGGAAAGTATGTGCCGACACAAAGACGATGACGATGACGATACACACACACACACGTGGCATTGCACACGCAGTGCACTGTCAATGCACTAAACCAATCGATCGAGCCAAGCGGGCGTAATGCATTCAAGGCCATTTGACAAGCTAGTCAGTTAGAAACATGTTAATTAGCCACTCGTGAGCGCACGTTCGATTATAATTTGTTTGTGGTTGCAGTCCACACGGTTTGGGAACAACTCAATGGCAACAGATGAAAGCGAGCAGGAGAGCAGTGTAACGAGAGTAAGTGCACGAATCGATCCAACCAAGCGGAGTAATGCATCCGAGGGAATTTGACAGGCTAAACTTTTTATTCAGGACAGAAGACATCAAATGATTAGTCGATTGAGTTTCCGATCGGTGGCCGTTCTCCGCACATTGTCGATCACACACAAAACAGCGACAATCACACTCACTAAAAGACAACAAAACCCAACATCATCACATCAAAAATAAATTTATTTATGAAAATTCGCTAGTTTTCCTACAATTTCATATAAAAATTGAGTACTTCTCTAAGCTAATGACAATATGCCAAGCATTTGAGTGTGGTGGTAGAATAACACGAACTGAACATTAATCAATGTAGTTGTGGTATCAAATTGAATGGTACAATGAGGATATTGTATTGGAACCGAAAGCCCAACTGATTGACAACACGATGTCAAATGACTGTTCGTATTGGCAAAAAGCGCAACAATCACAACCTAACTCACAAAAATGTGCTGTGTTCGGTGTCAGTCAGTGAGCGCTTGTGAGCCTGCAAGAGTATTCCACTCAAACAGCACAGCACTGCTGCAGTGACGGTTGCCTGTTTGCTTGATTCTCTCGATCGTTCTAATCGTCATCTTGTATTTGATATCTGTCCAATGCAACACAAATACTGAGATAAGAATAACAATTGACAACTGTACAAAACAAGCACTAGTGAAACAAATGAATGCAAGTCGGGCAAATGTGCTCGTTCATTAGTGGCGCTGGTGACTCGTTGGCCATTCTGTTGTGCATGAAAAGTGTGGCACCGAGCATTGAGCTGTAGTAGCCAGCCAAAGACAACCACAATGCATCCGAATGGCCTGAGTTATGGACATGGAAACTCAATTGGGATGAATATCACTGTAAGCCCACCATCAAATATGTTGTACATATGCCGAGAATGCAGTGCTTGTTCGTGGCAAGGTCGTTGGCCATCCAACGTCAACGATAGCTTTGGGCAACATTAGCATTAGTATGTCTACTAGATTGTGCTGTCTAATTGAATAGCAGTTGGCTCAGATTGCCTTGCAACAACGGTTGCCAAATTCACCAATCCACCATGTTCTTCAACCATTCCAGCAGGAACAGGATCTAAAGTGTACAACAATAGTAAGTGTGTTGAATAGATAGCCTTTACAAGTCGGTGCCGATTCGATTGGCACAAAAGCAACAGCAGGAGTCACCAATTGACTGCATTCTACATGAACGGCAACGAGATCTTGATTAGCATTAGCATTACTCTGCCAATTGGATCACTGTCTAAGTGATAAGCTATGACAAATACCAGTTGGCAATTCATAACTAGCAGGAATTCTAACAGGCAATACGCATCTCCCTCAGTGGACTCATCCGAAACGGTACTGGCGCTGCCAGTCATGTCATCGTCACCATATGCTTGATTCTATCAAAGTAAGAGACATCGTTAGTGCACATTTGTGAATGACCTCTACATTACCTCTTCCGCAGCCTGACTTTGTGCAACAGATTTCAGTATCTTCATCATCATCATCATCCGCATCATCCGAATCGATATCGATACACTCAATCACTCTATTGATAAACTCCTCTTAAACGTGCGAGTCTTTATCTCCACTGAGCACTTCGCCAAATTCTTTTCGCAGCTGACTCCATGTCTGGTCATACTGGTAATCTGATAGGTTCTCCTTTGTGATGATGTAGTTTTCGAATGAAAGCGATTATTTTCCGAAGAGTTTTCTGTATTCAGTAGTTCACGTATTCTTGCATTCTGTTTGTACATGGTGGGCGATTGTTGTGTGCTCGTCGGAGATCACAGTGCAATTGTGATTTTGTGGTATTGGATGCTTTTTTGTTTGTGGCACGGTGAGTTCGTTGAAGGTGACTGGTAACCGGAGTATCGGTCAGAAGAGTAGACACAACGCTCGAGCTCAAGGACAGCACTCACAAACAGACACACTGAACAGAGAGAACACGATGCCGATGATGGTGACTGTGTGCCTACGAAAAGGACGACAGCAGGCGAACAGACCTGCAAACAGACACACAGTGCGTTAGCGTGTGGCTCTGTAAGTAAGGCGACTTTCTTGAAGTTGGCTTGAGTTAAGCTGCGGCAGTAGTCGATCGGCACTGGGTGACGAGATAGAAATGTAATGTGTAAGTTATTCTCATATGTAAGAGTATTCTCATTGACTAATTAACTGGCGAATGCCAGCGATGATCGTTCACACTCGACCACAGTTGGTCTCGGTGTGCTGTGCTGTTTTGTGTGAGTGTTAGTTCTGTTGTATGTTTGCTTGGCCGATACGATTCGACACGTTGAATCAGTTCGCCTGTGTGTTACACAATTGGACATTAATGATTTTGCAATAATGGTCCATCAATGCACACACAAGTAAACTAATCATATGTGCCAATTGTTTTAGTAGCCACTGCAATGGGTCACTCAGTGGTCGAAATCCGTCGACGCAATTAATTAATTGAATATTAAACGAGGCAAATTATAAATATACTACTGCAATCTTGAATGTTGCTATAATGAACATCATGAAACAATGCTGAGCATTCAGTCGGTTTCCATAGAGGAAGCGAGCGGTGTTCGGTGTTCGGTGCATGAGATGAACCAGAGCCGGCGCGGGGGTAAGTTGCGCCCTTGCCCTGATAGAGTTGGCGCCCCCAAAAAAGTTTACCTTGGGGGACCCTTATACGTTTTTTTCAAATTTTCCCAAAAATGATCTATGTGAATTGGTGCCTGGAAAACATCCCCAAATGAGTTTTCGTTATAATGGAAACGGTCAAATTTATCTATGAGGCAAGCGAAAATACCACTTAACTTGACGTGTTACTTTTCATATAAACAAGTGAACAGAGAGACCCCAACACATAAGAATTTTGTTATAATGGAGACGGTCAAATTTATGCTGATGGTATATGAAAATACCACTAACTTGATGTATTACTTTTCATATAAACAAGTGAACAGAGAGACCCCAACACATAAGAATTTTCGTTATAATGGAAATTATGAAAGTGTCTATGGGACTGTATATCATAGTGTATAAGCCTCCAACTGGACAAAATCCACCAACGGAATTGGAGAATCTTCTTGACCAGAAAATTGGATCAGATCTTAAATAATTAAATTTGTTAGAGTGAATTTATCGCTAAAAAATCGATGAGAATTTTAACTTGATTTATGAGCTTGTCACTTACGCATTACTAATGCGGCATTACACTCACAGGTTGTCAGAGTAACAGGTTACAATCTGTATATTTCATTAATCTACCCGATGCTTAAGCAAAAACCTTGCTTGCAACTTACTGCTTGGAGCTTTTTTGGGTATTTTAGTGATCGGTCGATTTCAGACCACTGATTTGAAAGGAGGTCAAAGGACAGCGCGAGCGAATGAACTTCATTGATCTGGTTGAGTGATTGTACAACGAATGTTCGTGATTGTGGCTGGATGGTGACTGACTGATGAAAGCTCAATCTGATTGAGTTGAGCAACTCTTGTGGCATGCAGGAATGTGGTGAGTGTTGTGTGTGTTATGATCGCGATGTAAACCATCATGCGGATGATTTGTCTGTGTAGTGACCGTTTAGGACGACTTGGCGGGGACTTGCGATTTTGCAGTCGCAGGACCACGACAGTATGTTTTATTAGAAATTATTGTTGCAAAGGAATGATTCAATAAGTTAAGTTTATTAAGTTTGCAAATGCCCACCACTTCTAATCCCAATTTTTTCACAATCTAAACGTCACAAACTTTACTCAAAGTCACACTCCGCCACCAGACCCAACTACCACCTCAATTGCGCCAACCATTTGCCGCCCCAGATCCAACCGGCGCCACAAACCAAAACAGCTGCCGCCCTCACTAACCGCCGGATTGGCGCCCCTAGAGCGTTGGCGCCCTTGCCATCAGGCAAGAAAAATTGTCCTCCCGCCGGCACTGAGATGAACGGTGGTGACCACTTTAGGCAACTTCTCAAGTCTGGCACAAATGATGTATTTAGGGTTGCCAACTGAATTGTCCGGTTATCCAATTACGCTCTAATAATAGTGCGCAGCGTAGTAATGATTTCGCACTAGCGGTCATAATGGCCACTGATCGATTATGCTTTTCGGCGCGGATGCACCCGTTGTGCTGATGCTAAGTGTTCTATATGCCAAACCGTTTCCAATGTAGATTTGTTTGATCCAAAACAATACTCACAAAGTTCAACTGACTGTTATTGCACAATTAGACAATCATAATTAACAAATAATAACAAATTGACAATTTGTGCCAGTGTGTATGCATTGCAAGCAGACATGACGCATGGTCTTGCATGGACTTTGTGTTCCCATGTCGTGTGCCTTTTGATTATGGTGAAATAAAAAGTGGCTGGAAAAGTGAGAGCATTTTATTGAAACCTGTAATAATCTGCAACACAGTGCACTCGTTCTAATTCGTTTGATTTAGTCATTTGTGAACTAGTGACTATTCGGACAAGTAAGTGAATGCAGTGAAGTACTACAAACACATTATGGCCAATGGAGTTTTACTGATTTTGAGGCAAAGGAATTGTTCTCTCTCTCTCTCTCTCTCTCCCTCTCTCCCTCTCTCTCTCTCTCTCTCTCTCGTATACTTTCCCATATTTTCACAATCCGTACGTGTTAAGACTAATGTGATAATGAATATTCAATAGAGAAAATTATTGTTCTTCAACTGATCGAGAACTCCTCTGTCTGTCTGTCGGTCATAATATTCTGATGAAGTGTTAATATGCGTGTGCACACACTCATACGAGTTGAGCAATCCTCTCTCAATCTTCAATTAGCTTATTCTACTCTACATAGTTCTCTGCATTCTATGCCTCAAGTTGAGGCCCTCAAGTAAAGGCACTTCAAAGTAAACCACACAGAGGACCTTGTCATCATCAAATTCAACACAATCCACTCGGTTTCCACAGCTGTGTTGAGCATTAAATTAATTACTACAAATTGTGATGGAGTTCAATGTGCTTTACACCAGGAGATAATAGAGACCAAGTTAGTCCACTTAAACTCGGGCACAACCAGGTGGTGTGCACCAAGGGGCTAATCATTGTGACGGCCGGAATCGGCAATTTATTACTAACAGTGGGAACTGTGAATGGATTACTTGATGTCCCATTTGCAAGTTTGGTGCAAGATCTGAACAATGGCGGTCACTTATTTCACCGTGTTTTCGGCCGTGGCAGTGATGAAAGAACAGTTCACCGACTAATGCCATCGAGATATCAATAAAGCAATTGAACTAACTACCCAACTTTAGTTACACTCGGCTGTGAACAGTATAAATTGTCGCAAGTCAAATTGTGACAGGCGAAAGTTTAAATATAAACCAAACCAATCTTATTGGGGGCTTGCTTCACCGAGTCAAGCAATGTTTGCAGAGTTTGTCTTACTGTTTTGTGGAATTAGCCGAACATCAAGACTTACTCAATTCATCTGCCATTAACAGAAAAATGAATATAACAAAACTAATTAGCCATTGATGCCAGTATTAATGCAAACAGACAAGTGCACTTGCCTCAATTTGTCAAGCAGTGAGTGTGTTTGTGTGTATGTGTTGCCATTTAATGTGCCATTTGATCATTCGGTTTGCATGGATTCTGATGGAATGTGCAAGTGTGGTCTATTTTCTTTTCTTGCAGCGGCTGCCAAATCGATTCAAATCAGAAAACAATTCAAAGATCCTTCGTGGTGGCTCGTAACACATCTCCATCGCTGGTGGAGTCGGTCAGCAAAGTCAGTGCCAAAGGTGTCATATGCTCGCTCGCAACCTGCCTCGGGCAGCTGGTCTCAGTGCAGAATATGCAGAGTCAATTTTGCAACAAATAGATCAAAGTGACATCATTTTTGGCTAAATGAATTTACTCCAATGTAATTTCCTGAATTTTTTTACTTTGCAATTGGCAATTTGCGCTGCCACTCGGTGGCTTTTCGCTTTGCGACCGACCGACCGACAGATTGTAATGCAATGTATTTAGTCAGGAAAAGTCGGCAGCCTGGAAGACACATACACAGACACACACAAGCACAGGCGAGATCGAGCTGCCGCTCGCTCTCTCCCTTGTCGTCAATGGTTAGTGTGTGTGCTGTGTGTGCTGTGTGCGCCTCTGTGTCTGTTCTCCTCGTTGAGTTGATGATCTCGATGAATGTGCTGACTCGGCCGAGAGACTTTGTGACACACAGTGTGTCTTCTGTGTCAGTGTTGTAAGTTTGTTTGTCAAAACGATTGCTTCCGATTCTCATCGATCATTTCTGGTAACTCTTGAGTTCAATCGAGCCGCATCGAAGAAGAGATTTCAGTAGAAATGACAACAGAACAATGCACATATAATCGAATTTTGACGAAGAAACAAGTTCGACTCTATGAGCAAGTGGACAATATCATCAACGAGGTGCACAGAACAATAGTGTGCTGGTGGTTAAGGCACCTGGTGAAGTGCTCACCGAACTGGCACCGATGGAACCAGCACTGGCATTGGCACTGGCACTAAGAAGACCTACAGAAATGGCCCAAAGGACCGTTGGCCGCCACTCCAATCATACCGAACAGTATCACTCGTACTTATTCGAAGGTGACACTCGTCAAGAATTTTGAGCCACCGTTGTCGTTGATGTGTTCTAGTTCTACTTCTGCCACTGACAAACAACAACAATCACAACGCAAATCGGTCATCATCAAGAGGGAACCGTAAATGGATAGTCACAGTATCACAACAAGCCACCACTACGACTTGACACTGGACGACGACATTTCGGTGATGAATCTCATTCCAGAGGTGAAGTTAGATATGCTAGAGCATGATAATGTGGAGAAGAATGCTGCACGTGACGGTGATGGCGACTAGAATTATGGTGACCAGAATGCCCTTGACGATAATAATGAAGATTGCAGATTGCACTATGGCGAAGACATGGATCAACGGAAGGCAACAGCCCTACACTCGACGAGAGAGGCAAGCTGGTTGCCATCGATAATGATGATGATTCAACAACCGAGTGGCACTGCGTATAGTGCAGGCAAAAGCCGAACAGGGAGAATGTGAACTCTAAAAGAAAGATGCGGCACATCTAACTAAGAGTTGTGCTGTGGTGACTGCTCTGAACATGGTGGAGAGGTCCAATGGCGGCCACCAGGAAGATGGCACACCGATCGAAGTTAGCAAATGGTAGTCAGGTATCGAGCCTCATTTCTGAGATTGCGGCTTTCAATGTGTAATGCACTGAATGACACGAGAGTCGCCAGTGTGGAAGTGATACTACTGGTTGCTCACCACCACCAAGAACACATATTAGCAGTGCAGTGCTGAGCCTCGTAACAGAGTAGCCATCTAATGGTAACACAAACGCAACCTAATGGCTTGAGTTATGGGTAATGTTGTGCTAGGCACCACGGTTGGCTCACCACCACCAATGATGCACATTGATGGAGAGTGAAGTGATGAGACTCATGGCTGCGTAGCCATCCAAAGACATCGATAATGCATCCAAATTAGTCGAGTTATGGGCAAGTTTGTGTTGGCCACCACAGTTGGCTCTCCACCACCAATGATGCACATCGCCCGACAGTATGGTGCTGAGGTTCGTCGCATGTTTTGACCAGATCAACGACTGGCTCGGGCTATTTAATCGGTGAAAGAACTACATGCGACACAAGCACCACCACCACCAGCAACAAACAAGCCTCGCATGGTAATGATCAAACTAACCGACGATGAGCACAAGCAGAAATACAGAGAGGGAGAGAGAGAGAGAGAGAGAGAGAGAGAGAGAGAGAGAGAGAGAGAGAGAGAGAGAGAGAGAGAGAGATAGGGAGTGAGATAGGGAAAGAGATTGGGAGAGAGATAGGGAGAGAGATAGGGAGAGAAAGAGAGAGAGAGAGAGTGAGAGAGAGAGAGAGAGAGAGAGAGAGAGAGAGAGAGAGAGAGAGAGAGAGAGAGAGACGGACATACAACCACCACCTGATCAAGTGCACCCCCAGTGGCAGTCGCAGGCTAACACTCGCTCTCTCACTACTGATCAGTGGTGACTCATGACTGACTGGCTGACATGACTGGTGAGTGAGTTTGCAAAATCCTAAACCATGATCAGACTATGTACCCACGGATTGTGAGCGAGTGACTAGAGGCAAAAGCAATTGTATTTTTTTAAATATATTTAATAAAGAAATAAACCGATAGTAATTGCATAATATTGCAAAATTGTAATCATGACATAGGATAGATGATGTTGTTGAACTAGTAAACAGTTGACATTGTGAACATATTGTGTGGTATTGTTGATGCAATCAGTTGAAAAGCAAATAGAAAAAATTGTGACAATAGTAACATTAAATAGAATGTGTATGTTTATGTGTTGATAGAGATTTAAGACATCGAAACATTTATATAAGTAGAAAAATAAAGTAAGTTTTTGGTCTTGCCAAACATTGATAATTGCAAAACAGTATAGAATTGTCTGTTTGTTTAGAAGATATTGTGATTGACATAAGTAAGTTAGAGTAATACGTTAGAAGATATATCGGACACATTGGCACATGTTCCTTGAAGAGATTATATGGCTACGTCCCGTGGAATCTACCTTCAAGAGAGATTCAAATGTAGCACAGTGACGCTCGATTGACCAAAGACAAACAGTGAGGAGTGTGTTTGATTTGTGTATGACAAAGTGTGTTGTTGAAAATGAAAAATTTTGCTTCTTAAAGGAAATATACTCAGCAGCGTGGGACTCACTCGTTGCCATTGTGGGTTCGTTGATGTTTCCGAAATGCGCCTTTATCCTTGCACTTATATGCACAACCAGGATATTGGCATGAAATTTGTGGCTGGTGAACTTTATGGTAATGACTCTTCACGAGGTTATATAATTCTTTTGTGAACTCACATCGGGAACACTTGAATTCGCCAAATCTGTGAGCTGAGATATAGTGCGTATACAGACTTTTACTAGTGCTAAAGTCTTTAGTACAATAATTGCACTGCAATCTTCCGCTGTTCGGGTGATTCCGCTCATTGTGTTCTGTTAGATCTGGCCTAAAACAGTGTTTTAGTTTAAGGAAAGGATAAAGAAATGAACTTACTGCAATTTAAATGAACTTCCACAATCCTTGATGTAACATCGGTATTCATGAATGCCGTGATGCGCAAGCAGGTGTTTGTTGAATTCAGCAATTCCTTTGATCATATTGGGACACTCGGGACATTTAAGTTGTACAGTGATGATTCTGCTCTGACGTGGGTTCCGATTTTGGGCTACAAGTCTCAGTGGCTGTCCGCTTGCTTCAGGTTGGTCGGTTGGGCGATCTTCAGTTGCTTCAATCCGTGGATCTTTTTTTGGTGGACCTGACACTTCTTCTTCAACAACCAAGTTGTTGCATGGAATTGAAACGTCGTTCATTGAAATGCGAGGAGACTTTGATCCTAGTGGCACATCTTCAGCCGAAAGCATCGTGTTGTCCGTAGGGTTGGCTTCATTTTCGGGGACAACGTTCGATTCAGCGGATCTCACCAAATCAGATTGATCCTGCACAAGGTTGTCTCGGAGAAACATTTCACCAATGGGAAAAGTCTCGAGAAGACGCTTGCGTGATGGAGAATTCAACTGATGATGGTTGCCAATATCGATCTGTTGTTGAGCCTCAGCCAAGGCTACAACTCGATTGGACACAAGGCGTCCTTCAAATTTGCCAGTTATCGATCCGGAAAAAGTGCCATTGAGAGAGTACAGATTTTGACCTTTTTCTAATTGGATTAAACCAAGAAATAAGCCACTAAAATTGCCATCATATATGGTGCCATTGAAGGCTTGTGTAGCCTCTAGGGCCACTCCGTTGATGCTGCCTTGGTAAATGTCTGAGATAATGATAGTAAATGTTCCATTCCATTTTCCACTCAGTTTTCCGTCTAATTTGTCAATAGGCTTCAATGATTGAAGTGTGTTTAGGTCCATGAACATTCGTCCGTATAGTTTTGCACGCACTGTTCCATCATTGACACATGCATTTGGATCACTAATCATGCGTGGTAGGCTCGGCAAGATGTAAACAGTTGACTGTTGATAGTTTTCCTGGATAACAGGTTTGTTGGCAGAGTTTGGCACTCCATTGAGTTCACCAACATATTCACCAAAAAGCTTTCCGGCGAACAGACCATTAAGAAAGTACATATCTTTGGTGGATAGATCAAGTTCGATGGTTCCTCCAAAATAGCCCAAAAATCGTGCACCCAACACTTTACCACTGAATTTACTGTTTGATTTCTTGAGTGACATTCGGTTGAATGTGCCATTGTACCACGATGACTCAAAGTATCCATCAAATAAGCCAAAGAATTGCCCAGCCAGTTCATAATGGGCTTCATTGAATGAAGTTCCAATACTCAGAATATTCATACAACCAGTAAACATGCCATCGACTTGTCCAAGCTCAGATGGTTTTGGAACAATACTGAGCGAAGGTATGTTTGAAAGTAGCGAAATAGTTGTGCTATTAATAAAGTTTTCAGTTGGCGTTGAGTTGAGTTGATGGGAAATCGTTGGTGCACTCGAAACAGGCTGACCAAGTGGAGCTGAATCGTCAGGCTCAATGGATGCATGGTTGCTTGACTGATTCTGGTTGTCGCCATGTTGATTTTGTTCATTTTCACTCTCATTGGACCGATTCTCGTTGTTGTCAGAGATATGTGACTCTTTGCTGGCAACATTTTCTGTGTCTGCTGGTGACAGATGACCCGACGAGGCAGCATTGTCGATTGCTGAAAGTTGACAAGCTGGAGCGACGCCTAATTCGAGACGCTTGATAATCTTATGAATTTTATCGCCAACCATTTCAGTCAAATCACCAGAATTTGAAAATTCCTTCCCCAGTGGCTCATTTCGGGCAACAGGCACAGTGCTCTGTGAACCACTAGGCCCAGAATCCGTATCGAATGACTTATCCATCGTGTACTTGATGGAAAAGTGATCGGCACGTTCGTGAGTTTGGTTGATCAAAGTCGGCAGACACAAATTAAACCAATAGTTTTGAAGAAGCGATCTAAAGTGAATGTACAAAGAAAATTATAAACAAACATGTCATTTGAGTGATGTTACATACACTGGTTTGGAATTCACTCAAGTAATATGATTCGATTCAATGTTGACTTGTCCGAATAGGGTTCCGCCGAATGTACAGAATACGGCCAAGGTGTATTGAGGCATCAGATAGTTGAAGAAGCAAGAGACAAACGATGAAGATCACCAACACCAATCAGATGTTCAAGGACTCGTTCATGAAACAACGGTATTGCAAAATGCACCACAGGTCCGTTGTAATTTAGTTAGAAGAATAGAAGAATCCTATAGTAGGTACGAACAAGTTTAGTATAATCATCGACATCAATTCATCAACACAGAAAGCCAACACCATTACGCAAGTACCGGAAAGGACCTATCAACAATACATTCGGACATAATCCTTTCCCTACTAGACACATCACCTCCCTGTCCAAAATGGTCATGCAATGTTGAGGGAGCATATACCAATCGCCAATTTCGTGTCAATACTTGGCCCAATCTGTTTGTATTCCAAATGGGGTGGCAATGTTGAGTGAACATACTGACATTCTCGGCAGTGACAAAGACACAGAACTGTGTCGATATGTTTAGACAAACAGATTGATCAAATATGCATAATCTGTCGTAGATGATACAACACTCTCCATGGCTCTCCATGGTGGTCATATGTTCGGCCTGATCATCATCATCGACTAGGACACACGAAGAGGATAGTGCGAACGGGCGCAAAGAACAGGACCAGAGTGGGAAATGCATTTTAGTATTTGTCCCACACTCGACATAATTATCGAAGCACTCGAAAGTGCCCTGTGATCGGTGTGGTGAACCCGCTGTCTCGGTCGAACTGAACTTATTTCTATAACCTTTCTATCGTTCATTCTTACTCACTCTGCAGATTGAGCTTTCGATTTTGTACATTTGGCACTTTGTGTCTCGTATATCCAATCGAATTCAAATCTCACACTCATTTCTACTTGCAATTGGGAATATGGACCTATGCCCTCTCCTCCGGGTCAACAACAGAATGCCAGAGTCAGAAATCGACGAGGCCCGACCAGTGCCACCACCACCAGCTGGTCGACGGGGTGTTCACCTTTCCGCCGCCACCACCACTGGGCTGAAAGCTTGCTGCATTAATACATCCAAATAGCATGATTCGCAAGGCAGAGATGTGTCCCACGAATGGTCCACACCGGCCAATGCTGATTTTCGAACCGAGTACCACCGCCAAGCAGCCACAGCCACAGCAACAACAACAATCATCAACTTGAGTTGATTCGTTGAGTGCACTCTATCACCTACAAGTAAACAACTATCCAGCCAGTCCAGTGCCTGTAATAAATTACCGACAGAAACCTGTGAATGAAAGATGATTCATAGACCGCTCTAGAGATCCGAGAAGTCATCAACAACACAGTAGAACTAGTGCCGGTCCCGCTTGGTGGACAGTTATTGGTCAAATACGACAGTGAACACACCTGTCACGACAAGTTGCCAGAACAGAACCAAGCTCTACGTATCCCAAAAAGTCAAGGCATCTTCGATCATGCACAGAACATTGCAATGCATGTGCCGATTTTGATGCAATGGTGCCAGATTTAGTCAATCAACAACAGGCAAACATACTCAGATGTAATGTATTGTTGAACAAAATCGGATCACACATCCACTCTGCATCGAACAGACCAACGGTTCTTAAAACAGCCGCACTCAATACGCACTAACTGTGTGGTGCCACTCAGATCATGTGTACACTGTACAGTAACAGGAATTGACAGAGGTTTGTTCGAGATGTGTGGTGAACACAAACCAACACACACGGCACAATCACACACAAGCAACAGATGCGTCGATGAGTGGTCAATGCAGCACAGGAATTGATGATTGTCTTGTGGTTGGACAATTGACAACAAGGCGCCAATGTCTTAGTTCAAATCATAACAAATGCAATGGAATGGAGAGAGAGAGAGAGAGAGAGAGAGGGGAGAGAGAGAGAGAGAGAGAGAGAGAGAGAGAGAGAGAGAGACCCGATTCGGCTCGGCTCGTAATGTGCTGTGTGTGTGTGTGTCAGGCCACATCTGCCTCGTGTTGTTGGCCGGTCGAGAGTGTCAACCAAATTGGCAGGCAATACGAGACTCGATTGATCAAACGAGCAGAAGAGTGAAGCACCGTGATTCCGTCGAAGCAATCTATTTTACAGTACCTTCTTCTTCCTTCAACCAGAGCCACTTATTAGGGTCTAATGGTCAAAATATTGCGTAGCCTGCTCGGTGTGTGATCAGGCTTGAGTGCTAACCAAATCAAATTAAATCACTTCACACAAGGCACAATGCCCACGAAGATGTGAAAGTGTCACTGTCACTGACGGATTGGCCATTATGCCATCTTCATCATCTGCTCGGTGTGAGATGCAAGTGAAAATTGATCTCAAAGTGGTTTCATCGGCCCGTAAAGACCATTTAGACAACGAGTGTATACATTTGTCTACTCACAGACAAACCTTGTTGGCAGAAGGTTAAATCACACACAGACCACAGACATACACAGATCGCTGACCAGTGGCAACACGCCTCGGTGTGCCCAACAAACAAATTTTAACTATTTCTTCTCTCGTCTGCTTGGCCGACTCGTACGATGTGTAGTACTGAACGGCAATGGCCAACTCTGTGTTTGTCTGTGTTAGGTGTTCATTAAATGACATTCCACTGCACACCACAAACTATTCACAAGATAAGCTCTCAAAGTGACGCCCGATTCATGTGAACCAGCTCAAACTACAACGGCTGAGTGGGCCATTGGTGGTTGGTGTAATGGCGGTGAAAGTGCAAAACTCCTAGCGGCCAGGCCACCATCGTCATCACCACTCGGTTACTAGTTGCATCATTACCGTTGGCACCCGCTTGGTTACTAATCGATCGGTGCCACAATTCGCGCATACTTTGTCCATGATCGTAAGTGTGTGTGCGTGTGTGTGTGTTTGCACTGGCCAATCAGCATTTGGTCACAGCACAGTAGTACAAAAACGGATACCGAGAATCCCACAGTTGGAAGGCAGTAGATGAGGCCGTAAAGTGGCACTAGCCACACGGCAAATTGCAACAGCACAGCAGTACCAGAGAGATTGGAGGAGGCAGTGCACATCAAACACAAACTAAACAACAGTCCGCGGAACATGATCATAGCCGTTGGCAGCAAGACTTGTAATGAGACTTGACTCTTAATTAAGTGCTAAGTGTCTGTAATTCTGCCAGGCGTTGGTCCTAAGCGTAGGACCACTTGACGAAAACTGAACAATGGGAACTCGACAGAATCACACTAGCCCACAGTAGAATTGGCCACGAGTGCGTACTTCCCAGGAGAGAGTTGTCATCATTCAAAGCCGGTAGTTTTAGATTCGACTGGTTAAATATAGATCAAATATACCTTATCCGTCATAAATTACACAACACTCTCCATATCCCTCAATTGTGGAAATATGTTTCGGCTTGTTCGGTTTGATCGGATAGCACATAAGAAGAGGACAGTTGTCAAAACATTGACAGTGCCAGCGATGAAAGAGCATGTTAGTGTTTGGTCAAAATATCAATATTCAATTAATTACTTGCACCTACTTTGTCATCTCACATCCATTTACATTCTCGATCAGTCCGTCATGTTCGTCTCCCTATCCTGATCATCAACCAATTGTATCATTAGGGTCAATGTAATGTGCTTTACCGGCCCTCTACTTCTAAATCAGTTACAGAGAGAGAGAGAGAGAGAGAGAGAGAGAGAGAGAGAGAGAGAGAGAGAGAGAGAGAGAAACTCATAATAATAATAGTAATAATAGTCACAATCATCATCATCATCATCGCCATCTTTCCCTCATTCAACATTCAACAGCAATTGCTGAATTAATGCATCCGAGTGGCACGACTCGCAAGGTGGAGATGAGTCCCACGGATGACTCACACCGGCAATTGATGATTTCAGTTCCTACAACCACCGCCCAGCAGCCGCAGCCACTGCAACAACAACAATCAGCTAGTCAGCCTGAGATGTTTCGTTCAGTGCACTCTATCACCTACGAGTGAACAACAATCCAGCCAACCCAGTGCCTGTTATGAATTACCGACAGAAACCGGCGAATGAAAGATGATCCAATGACCACACAGGAGAACTGAGAAGTTATCAATAACACAGCAGAACCAGTGCCGATCCAGATAGTTACTAGTTAATTACGAGAAAGCACATGACCTTACTGGCAACCAGGTCACATGACCAGTCGCCACGAACAGAGCCATGCTGCACTCATCACAAATGGGCAAGACATTGTCGACCGAGTGCCAGTCACATCATTGGCAGAGTTCGTCACAATTAGTCTCACCCCAACGATCGTATCCCCCCAAGTTAGATTTGCAAGTTGGACTAAAAACGAAATGTCACTTACCGGTGAGCAAGAGGACCCGAATAGTGTTCAACAAATGCAGATAGATGTGCAGTTACCGATGAAAACGTTACCAGACTTGACTTAGTACGTCAACACCAAACAAACATACACATTGGTTGCATTAGTGTTGCACGAAATCGAATCACACACACACACACACTAGATGGAACCGAACATCGGTACAGGAGTTGGCAGAGGTGAAGGTTTGGTTGAGATGTCTGATGGTGATGTTTGATATGGTCACGATGAACACAGTGACCACAAAACAACACACTGCACAGTCACACACAAGCAACAGATGCATCGATGAGTGATCAATGAGGCACAAGAATCGATTAAAGTCTTGTGGATTGGCACTCGGCGCCACCGCGGTAGCGTCTTAAATTTAAATCAAAACGAGTGGAGAGAGAAGAGTAGGCAAGAAGAAGAACAGCGATCAGTTTGTTTGCGCTGAGGACATAAGCACACCGTTCTCGCGACGACTGCCGACTCTGTGCAGTGCCGAGTGTGTGTATTTCGAGTGGTGTGCTCACTAGCGAAAGAAAGAAAGAGGAGAGAGAGAGAAAGAGAGTGCACGTTAGCAGCGGCTGCGGCAGCGGAGAAAACGACGACGACCACAACGAAAATCTCCGAGAGTGCAACTGTCAGACTGACAGTCATCCAAACAATCATACAGTCAGATCGAGCATGGGGATTGTTCATAAATGACATTCCACTACACGCCACTATCCATTTACTAGACTCGCTGTTCTTAGTTGACGCCCGTGTCATGTCAGCCATCTTGAAGTACGACTACAGAGTGGCCACTGATGGTTGGTGTGATGGTGGTGAAAGTGCACCACAAGCGGAGTGCGAGCCATGCCACCACTGAGGCCACCCCTCGGCAGTGTTGTCACTCGCTCGGTCATTACTCAATCGGTGCCACTGTTCACTCTCACTCTAACAAAGATAGTATGTGTGTGTGTGTGTGTTGTGCTATCATGATGATGATGATCAATGTGCAATGCAAAAGAACAAGAAAAACCAATGTTGAGCACCCAAAAGGCGCTCGACTCGCGAGGCATACGAGCTCTAACACATAGACAATGCATTTCGCCATACATACACAAGCAAACAAACAACAAAGCACACATTATCACAATATAATCTTTATTACTTTGTTTAATATAATTAAATATAATATAAATCGAACAATAGTAATAATACGAGTGAGAGAATAATGATAATCAAAGATATAAATTAAAAGACGACGATGTACAAGATAAAATTACCCTTACATGTATGTGTGTGTGCAAGGTGTACAAGTGCAACAACAACAACACATTCGATGTGCTCTGTGTCACTGTTGTTGTATAAAGCCCTGTAGGGTGTGTGTCGCATCGTAAAGGGATAAAACATAAAAACAAACGATAATTAATAATAAATAAATAATAACTGAGATAATAAGGTATCGATTGAACCGAGAGAGGACCTAAAGCTTAAAGGACAAACCGAAGAGACATAAAGGAAGGAACATATCCAGGAAATGAGGATAAAGGAGGAGGGTTGGGAGGTTTGAATGAAACGAACGAAGATGAGAATTGATCCATTGATGTTCAAGATCGGGGGCGAGTTGGTGTAGGTCACCGGTTTGGGTGATTTGTACTAGAATGGAGAAAGAAGAGAAGGTTAGGTTCTGTCTCGTAAGAGAGTGTCACTACTACTCACCGAAAGGTAATTCAAAATACTGTTCAGAAAGACAACGTGAGGAATAAAGTTTGGAAACTGTGCACGGTTGGCTCGTGTGGGCACAGGGGACGATGTACTACCAGGAAGTGCACCAGTGCTGCTTGAGAGTGTTGGTGGCAAGGACGATGGCTGATTAGATCCACCGCAAATGGTCGACTCGGAGATGTGCGAGTTGAGACTCAAAGAGTCTAAGGCGGCGGTCGAATCGGACTCGTATTCAAAGTTTCACGCAGAATGAGATGAGTGGATGGACACAATCGAGGAGGGCTGACTGTCGGTTATGTCATCCATCAGATGACGACCAGAAATGGGCGTGGCATTGATGTTGTTTGCCATTGCGGCAGAGGATGCAGAGACTGAGAAGAGTGATCCGAGATCAAAGGAACCACTTGGAGAGTGAAAGGATATGGCATCGCCAACGAAGGCCCATCGATGTAACAGGAAGATTGGTAGAGTGTCCGACGGGAGGATCATGGCCAAGTCCAACAGTTTGCACGCATTCAGGAAGAGTTGCAACTGAGGGGCAGGGATCTTCGGTTCGAATCGTTGCTGAGCGGCCTGTTGGGCTGCGAGCTTTTTCGCTTGCTGTTAACTCAACGATGACGACTTGGTTGACTTTGTGGTGCCCGAAGTGGAGGAAGGCACGAGCTTGAACTTGAGACTTCCGTTGCCGTTGGTACCATTTGCGTTTCCAACACTACCACCGCCACCAACGCTGCCACCACCACTACCAACAGCAAGATCCAAGTGAAAGACAGAGGTTGAAGCAGTGGAAACCGAATCACCAGTGAAAGTGCTAATAAGGTCAGACGAGACGAGACTGAGTTGGTGTTGGTGTGTCGCCGGAACGGAAGCTATTGAAGATTTCGGTAAAGGCCGACAGGCTACTCTTGTTACTTTCGATTGAGTTGAGAGCTTTTACAAATCTGCGTCAAATGTCAAAGGTCAGTCAAAAGTACAAGCCCAACACTAATGTTACCTTTAATCGTTTGATTTGATGTAGTCGAGGAGTTGGTTTTCGATGTTGAGGAAGACTTGGAACTGGAATGAAGAGGAAAGTTAGTACAAATCACATTCCTTATAACTGGACAAACTCACCATCTCAGTGTAGATGAATGGCCAGAGTGAGGCCAAGTGGTGTGGTGACATGCGAAGGATGATGACACGGAAGGCCAACAGTGCCTGAGCCTGCACCAGTGGTGACTGAGAAGTTCGATGGATTTCAATCAACTTCTCCTGTATCTCGGACATGTATCGCTGGTACTGATCCTTTTCCGAACAGAACAGAATGAACGTCAGATGCTTCACCAACTGAGCCTTCAGTTCGGCCTCCTGATCCTTGATGATGGAACTCACCACAAATATCTTCAACGCATTCGACGGTGACAGGGCAAGGGCCATTCGAGTGAGAAACTCACGAAAAGTGTTCTTGTCGTGGGTCATCACCCGATCGACGATGGTGCGCCAAGCGGACAGACACTCCGAGGGCATTTGGAAGAAGCCATTGTCGAGCAGTAGATCGAGTGTCTCACGGCGCCAAGCTTTGCGAGTGTATTGATAGTCGGTGAGTGAGGCCAACAGGCGAGAGCACGGCCAATTGTGGGGCATGTGGGCACGGAGGTAGGGCACCACATAGGACATTAGGCTCACAATCAGTGGAATCATCTTTTCCTTCTCCTCACTGGGATAGACTACGTCCAGGACAGGAGCTGCAAACTGAAGGAAGCAAATGGGTGAGAAGGATTAGACTTCACGGAATGGGCAACAACAAGATCGAACTTACCTCAGACAGAGCGTACAATGCTTTGACGCAGAAAAAGTTATCAAACAACAATTGAGATGAAGTGGCTAGATCGGTGGAGCTTCCCGAAGATGTAGAACCGGTGATGCCCGACGAGGATGGAAAGCCAAGTGAGAACAGACCCGAGAAGAGACTGTCCGAAGAGATCGATGCTGAGAAGAGAGTATTGGCCATGGTGAACTCGCCATACTCTAGAATGTCACTCTGTGTGTCCTGTGACGTTAAAACTTGGAACGCCTGAAGTGGAAGTTCAAGTTGACCAATCGTGGAACGAGACCGAAACTTACGGTCTGAAGAGACTTTGTTTCATTGCCATCGACTGTTCGTATGTCTCATCGCAGGTTGAAGACTCCATCGTTTCGATACGACTGCCAGTGCTTGATCGATGACTGGCCACTGGTGACCCTCTAGAAGTAGTAGTGCCCACTTGTTCGGTAGGATTTATGTTGATCGGTGCCATAGCCTGACCACCTGTCATCGACAGTTCCTCGAGATTACGTCGAAGTGTTCACCTCGAGTGTGACATACAATAACCGGCCACGCGGGCGAGTCAGATGGAGCATCCATTTGGCCAAACACCTTCGCGTTGGAGGATGAGCCTGAGCCGGCGGCATTTGCGCCACTGCCCGACGATATGGTTGAGGCAAAGTTGAGATTATGGAAGATGGTCGATATGAGTTGCATTGGTCCGTTGGAGGAGCCATTGCTCACACCGGTGCCCACTTGATCGGCTCCACCTGATCCGTCCTGATCGTACCGACCTGAGCGCTTCTTGTGACGACTCGACTGAATGCCCAGTCCAAATGTACGCAACACTTCGTCGTCGTTATCCTCGAACATGTCGTGCAGGAAAGGCAGCAGTGGCTCGAGTGCCGACCGTTCCACCAAACAGTGGGACATCAACATGGGGATGCGCTGCCTGGTGAGTACGACTTGTTTCGATGTGAACTGTGCGAAGCTCAAACCTGGTCCACCACAGTTGCCATTGCCGAGTGCACCCGAATTACCAGAACGTTCAATGTCTTCAAATTCGGAATAGAGATTCCGACACAGTTGATTGAGCACACACAACACAAGACGAGAGAAAGCGGCCAGCGTACAAAATGAGACTGTCCAAAGAGATAGAGGCTTCGTATCATTGCCAACTTATACCTCACATTTGAAATGCTATGAAAGTTGCTGCACTGAGTACAGACACACATGCACAGTGATGCACAACACTTGACTCGCACATTGAATGGACAACTGCGTCAGGCACAAATCCTGCAAGAGGGCAGAGGGGTATAGGTGATTGCGACATTTGCCGGTGGTTGGCTCGAGGTGCACACTCGCACACAACGAAAACGGCAATGTCTACAATGATTAGATGACTCTAGTGGCAACAGTTGTACAGAGCTGTGTATGACGACAACTAATGAGCGTCCAAGTGAGCACTAAATAGACTTGACTAAGTGAGTAGAGTAGTGAGAGTGCACGGCACCGAACATACTGAGAGATCATAGTCACTGACTATTAGTCAGGTCACATGTCACAATTTAACACACGTCTTGTGCTGGTCGCTATGGAGACCATTGCGTTGACGCGCACAGGCTCACTCGAACACTTTCGAGCACGAAGCACTCACTTGGCCGCTTGCGCGCCTTCGCTCTCCCGTTGGCATTGCTTTAGTCGCGCTCATTGATGAGTTGCGCGCTCTAGTCCTTTGTCTTTACTCGATCACATATCACACCACACAAATTGAGGCGGGCTCAATCCGCCATCGTCGAGTTGAGTGAGCATGCGCGTCCATGTGGTCATATGACGTCATTGGAAGAGGCACACTCACTCTCGCCTTGTCTTGCCATCCACACGGTTGTCTGTCCGTCTCTCACCTTCTCTCTGTCAATCGATCCTTTGTGTCCCAAAACTCACATCTCTCCATCATGTTCGACTTCTTCAAGCTCGCAAAAATAACAGAACCATTAGTTGAAGTATTCTTTCGTAAAGAAGTGACTGTTACTGAAACGAATGAAACCCTCACCGTGCCCACTGCACCATCATCATCATCATCATCATCACCAGCAGAAGAAAATGCAGATCTGACTGATGTGAGTGATATGTTCACTGAAACATCATCCAACGACTCGAGTTGTGCAAAATCAAATTGCAAATTTTGCAAAATTAAAGATGACAATTATGACGACGACGACTACAACGAGGATTCTTTTAAAGATAAGTCAATGTGCAAAGACGAAGGACAATTGGATCAAACAAGCATGTCATCGATTCAATCAAATGAATTTAGTGAAATTAAAACCAAAATGGATGCAACTCCAGATAGTGCACAATTGGCATTAAGCTCATACGTGAGTCTACAGCAGAAATTGAATGCTCTCAGTCGGGACTTTCAACAATTGAAGGACGAAACAAACAAGTCACTCGAACAGAAGGATGAACGAATCAAAGTGCTCGAGCAACAACTGCAGGATTATGTCAATGTCAACTATCACAATGTCAGTGGACTTGACATTGGAGAACCTGAGGTGATGTTGTATGAAGACATAGCGCCATTGATGGATCCTCCAATGGGACAGAATCAACCATCTACCTCGGGGCAGGCACAGGCACAAGTCGTGTCCGTTGACCAGAACAACTCTCCAAATGGATTCAACACGGATTCTCAGAATCAGGACACTAGTCCACTTGAGATGAGTGCACCAGCATTGAGTGGCCGATCGGCTCATAGTCGTACTCTCCTCAGCAGTGTCTCTCCCCGAGCCCCGTCAAATCGTAGATCAGAAGAACCGGGTAAAAAGATGAAACAGAAGAAGCCCAAAGAAACAATCACTTGTCCCGATTGTCCCAAAAAGGAATTTAGTAATAAAAGTAACTTAGAACGACATATCAAGTCTAAACATACCCAATTTTATGGTCGATTCACTTGTTCACACTGTAACAAAGACTTTCCTAGAAAGGATTCAAAAGATCTTCACGAACGGACACACACAGACGAGAAACCTTATGCCTGTGCTGATTGTGGAATGCGCTTTACCAGAAAGTGCAGTGTTGGGAGACACCAAAGGAAAGCATGCAGTAAAGAACAAGCTTAAGTCAGCCGAGACTAACACACAAACTTACCGAATCTGTATGACACCAAACATTACACGCACACACACACACACTCACACAACAGACATTAGCACTTTATACTTTAAATTAAACGATGCAGTTAGTTTAAGCTAAAACTGTCATTTGCCGATACGATTAGTAGGAAAATGAACCTTTGACCCACATATATCGACACTTGCACTTAAAGTCTACACCAATCTACATAAATGACCACAACCACACTACTATAATGCTATCATTTACTTTAATAAATAATCCAAAATGTACTTGACTTTTACTAATCTAATGCCAAATGGCAAATGGAAATCAATCATTATCCACAAATGTATAGTAGTTCAATCATCATCATAGCAGACAATTGAGGGGGAGATACATTTGGCCTTTGAGAAATTCGATATACCAGAGTGTGAGATATTCTACTTTGAAGAGTTGTTTCTGCACTTGCTGTTGACAATGGTTGTCGAAAGACTCGATCCATGTTGTAGTCTGAGAAGAGAAAGAGATGCGACTCGGCCGGTCAGGCACGGTACAGTTCCGACTTGGCCTTCAGTCCGGCACAGTTGATGTAGCAGCCAATGATCGGATCGCCGATCAGTTCAACACACAGTTGTTTAAGAAAATTTGTGTAGCCGCGAGTTCATGTTATGCATCTCATGCAGGTTCGACTCCTCCATATGGAAGCCAATAGTGTAGCCATTATACTTCTTGGCTGCAAGGTTGTTCTTGGCGTGATCGACACTGTCCGCCATATGTTCAATGTGTCGATCAGTTTGTCGAGTTTATTTTCGACCACACGTTGCAGTGTCTGGGACTTGACCCACAGTTCGTTCAGTTGAGTTTAGAAAGGTACGCAGAATGGATGTTGGTGCAATGGCGTGCTGCCAGTGACTCGGAAAGTTGAGACACAGATGCTCTCGGTTGCAAGTGGGTCCGCGCCCGAGGATATTCACTTGAAAGGTGTCCAAATTGCAAGGACAATACTACTGCCAGTAGACCCGATCTGTCGGTCACTGCTCGATCGGGTGCGCACCATCAAGGACAAGTACAATGCCTCGAACCGGGCGCTGCTCACCCAACTTATGGCTGATCAAATGTAAGTGGCATTGTGTAGCGGAAGAGCTAGCTCTCCTCATGACAATTGTACCGACGGAATGGTTCCAAAAACTCTCGTCCCTTTGCACAGTACCGAGACAAATGCAGCAGTCCACGCTACACCATCGAAGACCCGTGCTCGTAAGCGGCCAGTGTCAAAGTCTTCAACAGTGAACAAGGTGATCATTTCATGTTCGAAACGGAACTCAGGAAATCGAACTACTGCTTCCAACTCGAATAGGCTCAAATGAACTCAACTCGTGGCAAGACACTGTTCCGTGGTACTTGATCAAAGGGGCAAACCACCGATGACTCGACCAGTCTTGATGCGATCGCGGACGAGATTGAAGGATGGCAGGAAGCACTCGATCTTATGACCTTGCTGGTTATTGATCCGAGTATGTGATTGTCTCGAGAAGTCCTCGAACATGCTAGTTGTTCCTTCTTATTCCACATTTCCTTAGACACGACTGTCAACAGTGACAGTGATGAAGACACGTTCTCGTACTTGACAGGCCAACAACACTATTGTCCCGAATAGTGCAGTCAACAGCCAGCGTGCTACTGGTTCTACTTTGACCGCTTCTGCATCCAAGAGTAGCCGAACCGTAAGGTCACTGGCTAAGTGATTGCTGCTTCACTCAAGTCGGTCTTCAAGTCTGCTGGTGGATTGGCCATGAGCAAGAAGTCTTCTCTCACAAAGTGCTTCGAATTAGAATGTCACACCGTCGAAGCCGCATTTGGTTGATCTTTCTTCGTCGGGTAAGTTGATTGATACGAATTGGTTGATTCTTCTACTAATGCTTTGTATGCTGCTCTAGGTCTGAAGAAGCTGGTCCGTTGAGTCAACTCGCCACCGCCACTTCGGCTACTTCCTCCAATCGAGGTTCATCGCATAATTCGACACCAAAACGAATGCCTCGCCGAGCCTGTGCTGCATCTCCAGCACTGCCATCAACTCCATCCTCGTTCATGGTTGCTGCCCTTCGTCAGTAGTTGGAATCGGCTCGTAATGAGAAGCTGTTTATGTCAGATGACAAGCGTAAGATGGCAGAAGAGATCAAGAAAGCTCTCCTCGAAACGCGTATCAATGCAATGAAGAGTGAGCGCGAAAAGCGAATGAAAAAGTTCACCAATATCAAGAAGGCAATCGAACACGAGAAGGAGATCAAGTTGCGTGGTATTGTTGATGTTGGACATTTGATGGTGCCAGTTCCGTCTGGACCGACTGCTGCCATGACAAAGGCTGAGGCACCCAACGCTGAGCGTCGTGTCAAGTTGGCTCAGATGAAGTTGGAACAGGAAATGAACAAGGAGAATGAGGCCAAGTTGACTGCAGCTGCAGCAATTTCTGCACAAAGTTCTTCTAGTTTAAAGGTAAAGAGTGCCAAGGCTGCGGTCACTACAAAGGCGACTAAAGCCATGACCAAGAACAAGTTCAAACCTAAAGGTTGTAGCAAAAAGTCTCCGAAGAAAGTGGAAGTTGCGCACGAGCCCATGGATATCGAGCATTATTTTCACTAGCAATTTCCTGTCCAACAGGACGATGTCTCCGTTTCGATCATGTCGCCCATAGCCAAGACATCAGGCATCAATGGAAAGATTAACGAGACTTTTACTGCTCCACCTGAACCACTGAATCACGCTGTTGTTACTACACCAAAGGCGGATGTCTCGGTTGCTGTGGCAAGTTCGACTTTTATTTCTGCTCCAGGACCGTCAGCTCAACCTATTGGTGGCAATGACGGAACTTTTGTTATGCCAACAGCTCCACCACCAACCACTCCTGGCACGGGCACCGCCGCCACCACCACAGCCACCACCACCGCCACTGGCACATTCAATCTCGCTAATTCACTCAAGTCCAAGTTGAACGAATCGAACGAATCGAATGAGATGACCCCACCACCACGCGAGCCAACCTATGACAACAACTATGACATCAACTGGAAGACCCAGTGTAGACTGTGGTGCAGTTGGTGGAACAGAAGCCACCTGGGTTGCAGTCGATTCAGAAGTGACCGTTGGAGTAAGAGCAGCGGCCGATGCTCGTTTGTGCACATCCGGGAGCTTGGGCTCCATATAGATTAGCACTGGAACTTGACGAAGCAGTCGTGGTGATGCATAACTTCTGGTGCTATTGCCAGAAGCACCAGCAGCATTCGCCGACAAAGCCAACGACATTGGCCCACTTTCGTCTTCCTCGCCCGTCAGGAATGTGTGATCGAAACACACCTTTGAGCATGTACAAGTGCTTGTGTCTCATCACTGAGTCGTTCTCCGCATAAATGTTCAAATGAGTGGGAGATCGATTTGGCAGCTACTTGCCTCGCTCACTGAGTCCACTCTTAGTTTCAAAGGCTCAAGATGCTCCTTCAATTCGTTATCAATCCGCTCGTAGCTATTTGGCAATTGCATGAGAATTGTCTGAAGGTGTTAAGGCTTCTCTTTAGAAAAAGCACAGTCCCATCGAGATTTCACTCATTCTATAAAGAATATCAATTAGATTATATCATACTCGTTCGCCACACGAGATGGACTCACGTGTGATGAAGACCATAAAAGGCCACCTCCACCTTATCTTCACGTTTTCACGAGTCTCGCATGAGATGAAGTTGGTGATCTTAGCGGGCAGGTACAGTGGACGATGGGAATTATCATTACGCCAATGCGCCCAAGTAAGTCCGCGGGGATTACAGCACAGCCGAGTGAACCTGTCAAATTGGTCTGCTGGCTTAAGGAGATAGCAATCAATGCAGTACGACAACGTGCAGTACTCAGGATATGCCAAATTGTACAGAATGGTAGCGTTCTGGAAAAGAATCTCCTTTGTCTCTCTAGGTTGTACACTTTGGCATTGTGGTGAATCTGTTTGAGGTGTAGAGCAATGAGATTAGTGAACAAAGTCAACGGTAAAGGACGATGGGCAATTGCCATTGGACAATTGCGAGCACTCGATTACGCAACACCTACCATTTGGAGATGAATAAGGAACTAATACGAGGACCGATATTCCTCCTGCTATGCAGTCTTCTTAATGTTCCATTTTGTTGGCCACAAAGAAGCGATAACAACAAAATTTGGACGCATCCACCGGCAACACAAACTCGATGCTCTCAGGGAAGGTCAACATCTTGTCCACCTGCTTGACAATTGCCTTGTACACTGTTCAGTGCGGGCAGTTCGTTTACGTCAAGATTGGCATGAGAAATCATTATTTGCTAACAAACGTAGCAATGGCCCTGACCGGCAACGTGCAAGTACGGCGGTGTACGAGGACTTTTGCTGTTGATGACACTGCACTCGGTGACATGATAATCACGGCCACACTCCTTGCAGTGGAAATCAATGTTGCTGATGTGATGGTCACAGAACCAGCAGTAGTTGTCGAAGGAGATGGTCGAAGACGCCATGGTTACGGCGGGGACAAGCACCAAAGTGCAAAATTAGCAGTCATAAGTAAGCCGACGTGGCCTAATGATCGGCCAACGTAACGAGACAGCGGGCAATGTTCAAAGAGGCGGCTCAATTAAGTGAGCACAATCAAAATAATCACACACAAAAGAAAATGAACATCTACCAGTCCATGCAGGTAACCAGAAGCACACTAAAATTCAGTTGAATCACTCAGAATGACTCAAAAATATGGCGCACGATGTGAATCGAGAGCGCAATGTGTGCAATCACATAGCCAAACACACTGCCGTCGGCCGACTGTGCTTTTGCTTGCACGAGCGGGCATCGGCGACTGCAACGAGCAGCCAAAACACAACAGCGCGACTCAGTCTTTATAGGTATAATACGTTATTAGTTTGATTCTCGGCCGATAGCTGACGACACAGTCGTCGTTAAATCTAATTTATTTTGATTTATTATTTAAATATGATTTCATGATGATTCATAGGTACACTTGATGAAATATTGTTCACCGTTGCATCAAGCTGATCGATTTTATTGTTATGGGTTCGGAGAAAGTGGCACATTGAATAAATAATGTTTTGGTCGATTGGCTTGAGCTATGTTGCCTTAGCACAGTGGCGGGTGTGTGTGTGTGTTGCATGTGTGCTTGTAGCCCAAGCTGGTTAATGCCATCGGCGGCTTTCTGGCTCCATCACGGCGTTTTGTAAATATCAAACTAGGTTAGACATCATCTCGCTAAACGCTCCGCTCAGCCTCATGGTGTCAATGCTTTTTTAGATTTGGTCATGTTCGGGTGATTGATGCATTCACGTGAGCATGCAATGCACGACATATCTTATCACTCACACCGCGCGACACTTCTCGATGGAAGAGGCAATGCATCAAATGATATGCACACTTGGTCGAAAGTCCTTTCGGTGTGCATTTCACTCATGCAATAGATTTCCTTGAACGAGGCACAAACAAACCGAATTTCAATGCACAATTCGAGGGAAATGAGTGGCGGACGCGAGTTTGTGAGTGTGTATTTTTGTCTTGTTGCCCTGTTGTTGTTAATAACAGTTGGCGGAGTCAGAAATGTAGATTTAATAATAATAAACAAAAGTGTCAGTTTTCTTAAATGCACAGTGTGCATTGCACACAGTCGATTGAACACACGAGGCATTGGTCGTATTGTTGAGCAAGTTTTGTGTAATTTCCTTACGCAAGCACACACACCCGTGCCACTCCAGGAGTACATCGAGTCATTATGTCACTATTCTTTTGCGTGCATCAACACCGCTGCCATTAAAACTGTTTTCGCTATCAGTCGCAGTAGTCTAGTAGAAGTGAATTGAAAGGTCAGGCAGTGTCAATGTAAATCGTGTTGATAAAAATTATGTTCATTAAAAGTTACCGTTAAGTACGTTGCACACATGCAAGTAATGGACGTATTGAATTTTAAATTTAATTATTGAATTGTTGGATGGAAAGGAGTGAACTAATTGATTTGACTGCTAACAAAACCCGTCAAGTCTCCATGGACGACACAACATTTAATTACCAGACATTATATGTTCATTCATTTAAATTAATGATCTCATTTAATTGGCCACACATTAGATTTCGACTGGCTGACTGACTAATAAGACAGCTATCTCTACACACACACACACACACACACACACACACACACACACACACACACACACACACACACACACACACACACACACACACACGCACACGCACACACACGCACACGCACACGCACACACACACACACACACACACACACACACACACACACACACACACACACACACACACACACACACACACACACACACACACACACACACACACACACACACACACACACACACACACACACACACACACACACACACACACACACACACACACACACACTGTCATACTCATCATCATATTTGTCTTTGAACAAAACAAAAACAAAATTTATATTTTATCATCTCAAATCGTAACACACAGAGTTAGTGACATTTATCTTGGGTGAAGTAGTCCTCACAACTTCACACAACGGGCATTGGTCTAATTGGCCCACTGTGTGTCTGTCAGTGCCTGTGTGTAGCTGTACACTGTTCGCAATGTTAATGGCGCGCTTCACTTGTCATCGACTCATCACTCAGAGTGAATTATGAATGTTCGATAACGATGCTCTGAGTGTTGTCTGTGTAGTTTTTTTGGTGTCGGGTGCAGTCAAACACTCGTGGTTGTGATCGTATGCTGATGAGATCGATCTGGTAAACTGTGAATACTTGCACACACACCACTTGTTCGAAACAAACAATAATGTTATCGAAAAAGTTTGATTTTTTTAAAAGGTATGTCCATCTATCTTGGTAATTAGTAATCTCGCAATATGATTGACCATACCTCGTTTGCTTGTTTGCCGTAAACACAAGAGCACTTCAATCTACAGTTGATTAGATGTGCGAACCGAGCATTTGGTGCAATGCTTTGTCCGGCCTTCTGCTTATGCCAATTTGCACACGAATTCAAAGTCAAATGTCAAATGCCATTCGACATTGCACATTTAACGAACGTACCCTAGACATCATATAGACTTCCTTCAAACTGCAAAACAATAATTCAAATCCATTTGCCTTGCAGATTCAAAGCGAGAGCCGAAACCAAATACAAATGCCTGCTATGTGAAAAGGAGTATGTGTACTTGAAACCTCTCGAGAATCACTACAAAATTGTGCACAACGTCGAGTTGAAGTCAACCAAACACCAGTTTGAACCTGTTCGTAATGACCTCATCATTAGGAACGAGGATATGGCAAAGCTGATTGAACCGCTGGGTCCACCATCGTCACCGTCAGCTGCAGTCCAATCGAAGCCGTCTCGTTCGTATTCAATTGCACACAAATTTATCTGCAGTTGGTGTCGAATCGAGGAGGACAATCACTGGGTGATTCAAACGCACATTGAGAAGGACCACAAGGGCGATAACGATCAATTCAAAATTCGGGTGCTGTGTGCCAAGTGCTGGACATCCTTCGAAACTGAGAGTGAATGCAAGCAACACCAATGGGACAAGCACATCAAAGATGACCATGTTGAGTTTCCTGGATCTTGCTGTGAGTTTGGCTGTATGGAGAAGTATGCTGACCTGGGTAGCCTCGCTGATCACCACAACCGACACGTATATCAGACAATGGAGACTGGCCAGCCTTGGAAGGATTCGATTCGGCAATCGTCGGAATGGAATTGTCAATTTGAGTGTCTTGAAAAATCGAACAAAATCGAACAACTGATCGAAATGCACAACGAACACTGGAGAATGAGTAGTATGCCAACTGCGACTGCGACTAGTGAGACACAGATCGTGATCGATCACAAGGAACAAGCCAAAACAGAGTCCACCAAAGTGGACACCACTGGTGCCAAGCAGATTATCATCAACATTAACCAGTTCAACAGACCACAGCAATCGGTGACGGTGGAGAAGAGCAACAACAAAGCAAACATCAACATCTCGAAGCAAAACACCGCCACCAACAGACCGAAGACCAAGTACACGAACAATGTATACACTCTTAATCGTGAAATCATTCGAAACGACCTTCCATCAAAGCTCTACAATCCACATTTTGATGTCGACTATCGTGCACAGTTTGGCCAACACCGTAGCACAACTTCAACTGCAACTGCACCAACAAAGCTACCAACTGACACAGACACTGCTAACAAGTAATGTGAAACGCAAATAATCATTTATTTTTGATAATAAACAAACAAACATTGATAATACAAGAAGGAACGATATGGCAAAAGTAGGGTGTCACATAAGACGACATGCGATTGAGATTAAGGGACAGTGTGGTGACCCTTTGAGATAAGGCATGAATGCGTATGGCTAATGTAATGTATATGGCAGAGTACAGGGTAAAGGTGTATGTCTGTTTGTGTGTGTGTGTGTTGAGAAGTAAACAAAGTATAGTATAAGTGGATTAGAATGGAGTAAGGCAGACTTGGTTAGTCAGGTTTTGGTGAAAGGGCTCGACTTTAGCCACGCTAGTTGGAAGTGCCAGATGGTTTGACAGCAAACTGTGGCACTGCGAATCCGCCAATCGATGTGCGTGTGGCACGCTTCGAGGTGATGGTCACCATCTGATTGTCCTGATCAATGCTAATGTTGGCCTCCTGTGACTGTGCCAAGATAGCACTCGCCTGGGCTTTCTCCTTGTTCGATGGACGACCACGGCCACGCTTCATTGACTGAGTGGGTGAGTCCACTGCGTCCCCCACTGTCGGCTGGTCATCATTCGGAGCGACACTGCTCATTGAGCCACCTGCAGCAGTTGAAAAGCCTGCCTCCACCATAAGTGAAGTTACCGTATCAGTCGGGGATAGTTCTTTCTTTGGCAGAGCTTCGATGAATTTGGTCTTGATTACTTCAGAGAAAGTGACAGATTTGTGTGAAGATGTCCCCTCGAACGTGTTGTCCAAACTCGGACTGGCTGCCGCAGCCACCACTGAAGACGACTCTGGAGTAGAGGCTCCATTTTTAGTCATCGAGCGCAATGCAGATCGAGTCAAGCGGTTGGCAGCTTCGGCCGACACAGTACCGCCAACAACATGCTTGTTCTTCAAAATTGAGCCCGATTTTGGCACAGTTGGAGTTAGTGATGTTAAGTTCGAACAACGTATTCGAATATTTGAAAAATTATTCGAAAATTATTCGTTCGAATGTATAAATTTAAAAAATAGGGATTTATTCGAATTCTAAAAATATTCGAATATCTTAAAAGTAAAAAAATCGAATATTTCGAATATTCGAAAATATTCGAAAATATTGAATGATTTATTTAATAAATACAAAAAGTTAATTTACAATTATAAATTGAGTCGATTATATATTGGAAGTGCGTGGTTAAGGAATATTAATTGATTTAACAAACCATCACTAGTTCTGTTTCTTCTGTCACAGGATATATAGCCAGCAGCCGAGAATACCCGCTCCGATGGGGCAGAAGTGGCAGGGATGCACATGTATTTTCTTTGTAAATCAGCAAAACTGTCCGAATCTTTGCCAAACTGAAACATACCGACTTGGTCAAGTGCATTTGATTCCACATCAAGAGTTTGACTTTTTAAGAATTGTTCAAACAATTCATCCGGGGAATTAATATCGCAACAATCCTCATAGTCGTTTACTAATTCATAAAAACTCATTACTTCGGATTTGGATTTTTTTGGATTCACTTTCTTGAATTAAACATTCAGTTGGCGACATTTGACTCAAATAATCAATTATCTGTGTTTTTGCAAGCAACACACTTGTGCGATTCTCAAAGTATCTTGATTTGTACCTAGCGTCAATCAATGTTGCTTCACGCATTAAGCAGTTTTTTTCTACATGAAACTGAACTGGTCTCAACTTGGGTTCTCCAGCAAATTTGAATCGAGTTTGTAAAATACCACAAAATTGTTCACTAACAACTTGGCCACTTTGTGTTAGTAGTGAATACTTCGGCTCAATTGGATCAGTAATTTCATGCCTATACTTTGACATGGCTTTAATATAAGAGCTCTTCCTTCACCTAGTTCACGAGGTCGTTTTTTGCTGGATTTCGGGCTCATGATTAATCACAAGTGAAGTAGTTAGAAGTAGTTTGAAGTAGAATTCAAGTTAAGTGGTAGTAGTGAATAATTTGGTCGAAAATGAACAAAACATAGTTTCGGAGTCCTTAAATTAGGACAACAACAGCAGCACACTGCACACAGTGACTCATACACTGGCAAAACATTTGTACAACTCGTGAAAACTGTCACATGTGATTTACTGTAAAGTTTACCTCACACATGGGAAATTTTTCCAGACTAAAAAATAACTTGACTTTATATTAAAACTCGGATTCGAATATCATTCGAATATTCGATAATTATCGAATATTCGTTCGAATATGAATTTTTATAAAACTGGTCATAATTCGAATATCATCATATTCGAAAATTAGCCTGAAATTATTTTCGAATACTCAAATATTCGAATTTAACATCACTAGTTGGAGTAGTAGAAGGTGTAGCGGAATCAGTGGTTAAGAAGTCCGCCTTCGTCTCATCTTCTGTATCGTTCTCAGGACCAGCAGTGTCATCTTTCTCTAAGCTGCCAGTAGTCGAATCGGACACCACCGGGCCAATGGTGGTGGGCAACTGCTTGAGGCCAGAAGTGGTTGGCTGCTGCTGCTCCAGCTCCTCTGGTTCTTGCTTCGGCTGCTTCATCTCCTGTTGGGGTGGCTTCTTCTTAGACTTGACTGCTGAAGCCTTAAATATCGAAAATGGATCTCATTAGCACAACTCGATAAGTCACAGGCTTCTGCACTGATATCCCTTGTGCTCGCCGTTACGAAACACAACTACTAAAACGAAAGACTAAAACAAAGCAAATGTCTACTCACCGGTATGTTTGTTTTGGTTATGTTCGGGACTAAGCTTGCCCCGTCCTCTAGCCTCTTGCGGCTGCCTCGGGTCCTCGAGGCAACGTGCAGCATCACCTCTTCGTCATCGGACGGCAGCAGATGGCTGTTCTCCGAGAGATCGTAATCACCCAAACCGTGGAAGCCCAACGTTTTGGCAGAATCAATGAGCGAACGAAGACCCCTCTGTGCAACACTGGTCTCGCCCCTGTAGCAGTACTCGAGCAGTGACTGCAAGTCAGCCGTGTTCATGCCCTTGACAAAGATGAAAGGATACTGACCAAGCTCCGTCATGATGGGTTCGGTGAAGATGGTGCGGAAATAGTCAGAACTGGCCGCCAGCACCACACGATGAGCCTTCACCAGAACACCTTCACAGCAGATGGTCACATCGGTGAGGGCCTGGTTGAGGAACATCTCCCCTAGACTTTCGCACAAATTGTTTGGGTGATTTGGATAGATGAGATGAAAGTAGTCGTTGTTGTTGTTTGGCAGTGGCGGCAGTGGTGGAAGATTGGGTGCAGACATCTTGTTGGCGAGTTAGACTGAGACGGGACAGGACAAATCAAAGACAAACAGACAAGTGATGTGCTTAGGTTGGGATGGATTGGTAGAGATATTCGTAAAGGCACTTGAACGGTGACAATGGAATCGAAGACACAAGTCAGGACAGCAGTGAGGAGAAACGATCGACTTGGTTGTGAGTGAGTGAGTGAGTGGTGTGTGTCACTTGCGACCACGACTGGGGATTATGTTGCTGCTCGGTGGGTGTCGAGGGGTTGAGGCACTATGTTAGGCAACTGCTGATAATTGTGCCTGTTCAGCAATACAGAAGACAGTACGAGTGGCTATTTCGGAGAGGCACAGGCATATTTGACTATGACCACTATGATGTACAAAATCGCGCGCAACAAGACAATGGTGCTAGTGAGGTAGAGCCAAATGGTAAGTGTCAGTGAGTCGTGTCCGCCAGGCACACTCAACTCACTCACTCACACACAGTCGTAATGTCTTAAACGGCATGTTCAGTGACACACATGGCCGTCAAGGCAATGGTGGTAGAGCGCGCGGCGTGCTGAGTGCGCAATGCGAGACACCAACTCTGCAGCAGTTCTCCATACACCACCAGCCAATGTAAAGCGAAAGAGAAAGAGAAATACGCGCGCGTTGATTGCCCTCTGACCATGCTGTCGCAGGCTACAGTGCCTCCACCGCTACCGTCTACTGCTGATTGCTCTTCTGTCAAGTTGAGTAACAAATGCTGGTGATCGGAATGATAATGTCACCAGGGCAGTGTGAATCAAACAATGTACGAATTTGGTTTCAAAGATTTCACTTGGGAGATTAGAAGTGTCAATCGGTGATTGGTGATAATATTTGCATTTGATTTCATTTGATCGCACATTGGTCGGCATGCGTCTCAGCACACGCATGCGTACAATGCGATTGGGGTGACGCTCGGGGGATATGCGAGCTGAGGATGGTGGTGATGGTGATGATGGTGCTGATGGTGCTGATGGTGCTGATGGTGCTGATGGTGCTGACAAGCTGCCGACTCGAGGCACAAAACGAGGACATTAAGCACACGAGTCACCCCATCCACTGGCAAGCCGTGCATGTGCATTGAGAAGGAAGAGAAGCGACGCGCTGGATGTCTGTCCGTCCATCTAAGAGAGCACACATTCGCCAACGGTCGACTGGCGGACTCACTCCCTGCACCCTGCACTAGTGGACGTGCACTCGCCATCGTTCTCCCGTGCACGCGGCTTGTGTGCTCGCTCGGTGGCTCACCACACCGAAAGGATTCGAATGTGGTGCACCCTACAGAACCATTACTTCACAAACTCAAATCATGTGCACGTGAAGGAGTGGCCATCGAGGCGCGCACAGATCGATCAATGCGGCAACGAGCAATGGCGGCTCGGGGGTGAGTAGAGTGGTGAAGGGAGAGAGGGTGAGTGCGTTCGTTGGCTGATGGGATCGATGTGTGTGCATTGTGTCGTACTGGCAGCTGCCAGACTCGGCACACGCACACACACCGATCAACGGTTGGCGAACGAGCGCGCCGAACGCCGATCTGTAGTGAGACACAGGCACAGTCTTTGCTGACTGCTAACTTAACTTGGCAGTTGGCACGCATCTGAGGTGACGAACGTCGTCATCATCATCAACAAAACCATTGCTACCACAACTGACGCGCTGCCTGGTGTAGCGAAAATCAAATACCACACAATATTTGAGTTCTTTGCCCGATATATCTAAAGGCAATTGGATAATGCATCACACAGGATCATAATTTAATATGAGAATGTCATTCAAATGATTACACAGTTCATTTGACATGTCACGAATGTCATGGCATGTGTTAAGGCAATTTGGCCAATTGTGCCACTTTCTCCACTATTCTCGTTTGTTAATTTTAGCATTGAGTGCATAGTAAGTGAGCACTCGTGTGAGCACCACAAAGGCCACCAAAATGCCCAAATCAAATGCTAAATTGTGTTCATCAAAGTCGAACTGGTCAAGTATGACTGATCGGAACGGTTTGTCTGCCTGATATGTAGCGCCAATGCTTCGCATAAAGTCGTCAACCAGCCTATCGCCGTTTGGTCCAAGCGTCTTGGCAGCCATCTGTACCCATTCGGGAAGAATGTTGGTTTGATTCGCCAGTTTGGACAACTTCAGCTCATCCAGGTAGCCACGGTCAAAGCCATAACTGATCACGGCTGTTGCCTCAAAGGCGTACCGAATGAAAGACAAGTTGGACAGTAAACGAATGTTTAATGGAATGAGCTGTATGCGAATGAAGAAGCCACCGAACAGCATTATGGCAATCATACCAACCGGTCCGAGGAAGACAGCCTGACTTGGGTACTCCATGTAGAGTGCGCCCAGGAAGAGGCCAATGTTCTGTGCCACGAGTGCAGTGAGCCTAGGCCATTCCATGAGTTGTCATTGGATAGGCAATCTAACAATACATCCCTGCACACACGAACTGTTGTGGCAGTTCCGCCACAGAGAAAACCACGTAGTAGGTCAGCAGACTGTACCAACCGTTGATCTTCTCTTTGCGCACATTTGTGAGATCGTTTGGAAAGTTCATAATCGTAGAGAGCATCGAGCCAAAAGAGACGAAGGCGAGTGTGAAGAAGAGAAAACTCAAATTCTCAATTGCGACAACTGTTTCACGGTGGAATTGCTTTCGTAGCTCTGTGTTCAGTTCAGGCTCGTCAAAGAGGGACACCAACATTGGACACAGTGAAACCTGTCCAATGTGGCCGTACAGAAGTCCCAAGAACAGCGAAGTGAACAAGTAGAAGACAAACTTGAGGCCGCTCATCAATGGATCACGGACTGTTTGCAAAGTGCAGCGCTGCAAGAGAATGCCAAAATGAAGCCAATTTGGATATTTTGCAATCTCCGAGTACTTGGCCAAACGGATTTCACTTGAACCTTCCGCCTCTGACATTTGCGAGTCCTGTTCCTCTTTGTACTCGATCAACGACACAATGCCTCCGTTCCGTACTCGCCCGCACCCACCTTAGCAATGAAGTCTGCTGGATTGGTGAACAGTGGACAGTGCAGTCCCACATCGGACAGATGATACAACATATCTGTTGGTGTGCCCTCGTAGATACAAAAGCCATTGTTTGAGATCACATACAAATAGTCGATTAAACTGAACACACGAGCCGAGGGCTGGTGGATGGTGCACACCACTGCGATTGGATTGCGAGGATTCTTCGAGAGGGCACTCATCACGGACACTGTTTGGTAGCAGGCAGAACTGTCCAGGCCACTGGTCGGTTCGTCCAGCATAAGAATGTTCGGTCTATGTATGGTTCACATTAGTAAGACACACAATCGATCAATACTCACCTGGAAATCATTTCGAGTGCAATCGAGATTCGCTTCCTCTGGCCACCAGATCAGTGGCGCGCTTTGGTGTCGGCACAAACTTGCAGGCCCAACTGGCGAATCACCTTGAAGGCCAATCGATGATGAAAGTCTATCACATCGCCGTCATCATCATAATCATCGGCCACGAAATTGTTCGGCGAATTGCCTTGTTCTTCTTCCAGTGCCATCTCCGTATCACCGATCACTACATCAAACTCCCCAGTCAGTTTGCTCTGTTCGGCCAGTGAATAGTGCCTCAGCCTCGATGCATAGACGAACATTTCGTGCACAGTGAATGAGTCAATGAAATGTGCCAACTGCTGCACCAAATCGAGTGCCTCGCTTGAGGTCAACACCATGTACTCTGCTATCCACTTCTGAACCAAGTCCACCAGTTTGGTCACCACAAAGTAGAATGACTGTTACAGGTCTTGTGCCAGGAAGGGATTGTCCATGGCGGTGTGAGAGACACTTCGCGATTTGCACTCATGAATGCGAACAGTCGCTGTTTGGCACTGGCGAACTCAAAATCAGAGATTCTTTTGGTCATCATTGTTGAGATATGTGATTAGGTTTGTCTGGAATCTTCCTGTACAGTCTAGAACATTCTAGAACATTTAGAACAAACATGTATTGTATAGAAACACCGAGAACATTCTAGATTGTAAAAATAGAAACATGTAGAAAGACCTAGAAGCGAAATTTTCCAGACGCTTCTCGAATGTTCCATTCACTATATAAGCAGCTACTTGCTGATCAGTCATCTATCTCGTCTTGTTTGTGTAACATCGAGGTCCGAAAGACAATAAACCTTTCGTTTCTTTGTGATTTCTCTGTGTGGTGGTCATTCTTCGTGCTATTGACCTTTGGTGCCAACATCTCTTCGTAGTGGTCACTGCTTTGTGAACTCTGACCTTTGTTGTGCATCATAAATTCTTCGTGGTGGTCGATTCTTCGTGCTCGACCTTTGGTGTTCATCATCCCTTCGTGAAAGGTCACTGCTTTGTGAACTCTGACCTGTGGTGGACATCATAAAGACTGTGTGGTGGATTCCTTCTAGAAGATTCTTTGTGGTATTCTAAGTGACACCGTTCAACAATCATGAGTACCAACAAAGTGACAAACCACTGCTGTAAGTGCTTGACATTGATCATACCTTAAACCGATTTAGCCATTTGATTGGCATTGTTATCAGAGTAAGATGGCTGTGGTTAAGCGGCAACAGGTGTACTTTTTTAGTTTGACTCAATTGTTGAATTTGAGCTTTGTTTAGAGTTGACTTCCACTTCTGGAGATTCGAATAGAGATCCTTCAACTGAGTCTCCGGCGAGACAGAAGCCTTAGCAGAGGCTGCGGTACTGGAGGTTGCTGCGTCACCTTTGCGGCCGCGCTTCTTCGATTCGATAAAGATCTTAGTGGCCGATGTGTCGGCAAGCAAGTCTTTGTTATCCAAGTTGTCACCAAACTTGTTGTTGTTGCATTGTTACACAGCAAACTAAAAATGTGTATGATTAGATATGATTTGCGGTAAAGATGAAGTAAAGGTGATGTAGATGATGTTAGACGTAGTAGTGGGGAAGGTGGTTGTCTCTTGTGCATGTGGTGATGCTGATGTAATGGCGATTTAATGTGATGGACGTGGAAGTAGAGCGATTTCCGCAAACGCGGTTCTGGTAGGCGACAAAAGTATAAGGGAGAGTTAATAGATTGAAGTGAGCAGTGATAACAAGTGACATTATTCGGTGCATATCAAAGGTATTGTAAAGTAAGATTGAGGTGGTGGTGGTTGTGGTTTATGGTCAAATCGATATTCGGTGTGTGTGTTGCAAAATAAGGCTCAATACTCAATTGTTGAGTTATGCACTGGAGTAGTGTTGAGTGATAGAGAAAAACAACGAGACAAAACTGAAAATTCATTTATAAGGAAGCAGTAATCGGAACGTGATGCTTAATAATGGCGCGTGCATATTGGCCTTGCCCCACTGTACGAGCCAATCAACAACAATAGCTCCATAGAAGACAAAACCCAGTGCTATGCCTGGTGGTGGTGATGTCATTAATTAAACGGTTTAGATACAAAATTGTCGAGGACGATTAAGATTAACTCAAAGGGCCACTCATCTCACCATAATGGGCAAGATGCTTGTCATCGATTACTCCACTGATAAATGATCATATTTTAATTAAGTAGCAAATCATAGAATGTACAATTTCACAGTACAATAATACAATAAACGCAATAAAAAGCAATTAAACAATTTGACTGAGAAGGCTCCACACTCGCCGCGCTCTCACGACTTGACAACCATGCGAAGACTCTTCTGCCCGTCAGTCTCAACAATTGTCCATTCTTGCCATCCATTTTCTTGATCTTCTTGGTAGATGATGCTGAAGATAGTGCTCAGCAATGGACACTGCATAAATGTAGGAAGCATTTTTGGAACCATTGACGGCGGATTGTATTCGAGCATAAACTCAAGAACTTGTACATTGGGAAAGACCCATGCCCAGTGAATAGAATCAAGGTCCGTTTGGCTGTTTGCATGTACATTCACGGACAGCATCTTGACTGTAGTCAGTTGGCTAATACCCGACTGAGGGCTACACTCGGCGCAGTCGTCCACTGAGAAAGGAATACCCAATCGAGGATACACAAAGTCCAGTACAAGTTGAAGGTGTACCAGTTTGTCCAGTGATGATAACGAGTTAATGAGCTGTGAAAACTTGCGAGTTGTTATACGATAATCAAGGCTTAGCTCTGTCAATGATGTAAAACCAACAAAATTAGGTCTAAATGTGACTGATTCTCTGTCCATTAGAGATACGATTCGAGAGACAACATTTGGGAAGTCTTGAGCAAAGTCCATCATAGGTCGATGATTGCAATGATTGCCAAGACCAATGTGGATGAGGTGAGGGTTGAGAGGAACGTACTGCTTCAAGGAATAAAACAGTGGAGTTCGCTGGATCACATCGTAGGAAGTAAAGTAGAATTGACGAAGACGAGACAAAATGCTCAATTCAAAGTGAGGCTCTACCCCCAAATAGTCGTCATTCACCGCTCGGTACCTTCCAACAGCATATGGCAAGTACAGAAGGTGGGCAAACTCTACAGTGAGATGATCCAACATAGGTAGAGTGTCGATTGATGCCAACACCTGTATCGCCTTGTTGGTCAGTGGGTGGCAGTCTTGTTCTGAAAAGCAGCACCACAACTTCAGTGTGCCTAGTTTCGATGACCATGCCTGAATGAGGAGAATGACCTCATCGATTACTTCGTACGAAATTTCATTTAGTTCAATCTGCAAGTGGACAATGTTGGCCAGAGTTTTGGTCAGAAAATGAACGGTTTCAATGCTAAGAGATGAATAACTAACACGGAAATACTTGTCATTGATTGGGCGTTTAGGAAACAGGGCTGTGCCATCATCATTGGTCAGCTTTTCCATATGTGGATTGTAGACATACTTGTAGCAGAACGGGTCATTGGTACAAATGGTCATGGTTGCTTGCTCGCCAATCAAAAGGGTGATCGAGTTGATTTTGGACACAATGTCCTCTTGAAAAGATTTCCATGCTAAACAGACGAGATGCATTTGAAGCACGTCTTGGAGGGGCAGATAAGAGAAAATGATCCCAAGTGGCACAAGGGGAAGAGCATTGATGTGCTTCTTGGGTTGTTCGGTGGACGGTGATGAGGATTGAGACACTTGAAGGGCAAAAGTACCACCACCCGCAGCAGAATCACCTTGGTGAAGGTTGTTGTTGCCGTTGTGAGAATTCATTTTGGTGCTTGAATTGTGTTTGTGATATGATCAGTGTGATGATCACAGAGTAGTGCTGAGCTGACACTAGTGGCAAAAGCAAACAGTACTACGAACAGTAAGACGACGGTGACAAGAAGAGTGTCGAATGCAAACGGCTGACCAGATCGTGTGAGGATGACAATAAAGTTGAGTTGAGTAACGAAATCACAGACAAATCATCAGACAGAGCAGACCAGCAGAGAAGTAGCAAAACTGAATGCACACGCTGACAGACAGACTGGAGTGATGCTAATGTGTGTGTGTGTGTGTGTGTGTATGTACGTGACAATAGTCGTGTGCCACTCACACAGTTCAACACTAAAGGCATTGAGACTGACCAAACTGTGAGTTTATCACTGAACACTCACTTATTGATGGGGTTAGTTACTGTACTACTATATGCATGTGTCATGCAGTCGAGTGATTGAGTCACGTTGCGAGAGGCCCATTCCATTCAATCCGTTGGCTCCCATTGCATATCTCGTATTCCCAAGATTGAGAGCCGTTTGCAGCATGGAGAAACCAGTGGATGAAGTAAAAAACACAAATGAAGGTGTCCGACCTATATTGCCATTTGATGCAACCTTTGTCGTAAATGTGAAGCAAACGTCTATGCTTTTTCGATTGCTTGCTTGATGTTCTACCGTCCGAAAGCAAATGACAGAGTGGGGTGTGTGCTTGGTGTCGTCATGCTGGTACATGGAGCTATTGGTATTTGGACTATTTGGCTTATGCAATGGCAAAGTTGTCGACTATACCTTGAGTTGTCTCACTTGAGGGCTATTAGATTTGTCTTTGCATACATGATGATACATACACGAAATGGACACCGTCCACTTCGATTTGGAAGTCGATTCGATATATGTGAAACATCATTGTGTCACATGTTATATATGGTTCTCGTAATATGCCATTGACTGAATAGGCCAGTCAACTAATGTGAGTACATTCGCAATACAAATTGCAGTGTCGCACGAGAAGTGCCCACTCATTCTAATCTCTCTCTCTCTCTCTCTCTCTCTCTCTCTCTCTCTCTCTCTCTCTCTCTCTCTCTCTCTCTCTCTCTCTCTCTCTCTTGAATGTCTTTCACTCGTGATTGTGCAGCGCACCATTATGCACAGAAGGCATTAGGTGTTTCAAGTGCACTGTCACCCAACTGGAGACAAACAGATATTAAGAATGCGAATGTTTCACGAATGCACTCTCGGTGGTGATTTTTTTTGCCGAGAGTAGCGACTCTTAATGGCGCTTGACTTGTGCATTCAGTGCATGGCCCGACTCGGTGTGCCTGACTGACGTACATGAATGACATAATTTTGGAGGTGTTGATGGCACTATCGAAATTAGCCCGGATTGAGTGTGCACGTGTTCAATAGACTGCGGATGTTCTTTTGTCCGTAGTTGAATTCTTTCAGTCGTGACGTGACCTGTCCCGAGATGACCATACTGAGGCGATTGTGTGTCGATTAGATGGTCAAGTGATGCCTGAGATCAAGGTGCCGAGAGCGCGCCCCATTCAACACTAATGCTAAGTAATGGCAGACTTTGGCGTGTGTCTGTGTGTGTTTGTGAGTGCGCTGAGAATGGATTACACACGAGAGGTGAGTGGGAAAGTGAGCGAGGAAGAGACAGGCCGAGACTATTTCTGTCTACAGGCAAGTGCATGTAATGCATTCACCGATCGATTCATTTGCACCTCAAGTAGAAATGCACAGCAACTGCAGTGATCGATTCGTGGCATCGGTGTCATCGACAAAGCTAATCAAACACAGTGAAACGAGCAGGGCAAAGCACTGACATTACGAGTCGATAGGGGTGGAAGACTTAGGTCACAGAGATCATTGCACGAGATCGGTCGCTCAGTGGTCGACTGCTTTGTGGCGTCCAATGCATGGGGCGAGCATAGTGTACGTGTTCAACAGACTACGGATGTTCTTCTGTCCGTGTTTGAAATCCTTCATACGTGACATGACCTTTCCCGAGTTGACCTTAGTGAGGCGATTGTGTGTGTAGTTGGTAAGGTGTTGCAGTGCGCTCAAGTCCGAGTCTTCGATAGCCTTCCACATGTCTGACCACATTATGGTGCTACATTCATCGTCAATCAGCAACTTAAGGAGAATCAACTTGTCTCGACACAGACTCAACAGTGCTCGAACATTTTTGTGATAGATAATGTAATCAATGTTAGTGTCAGTCACTCGTTTGACCAAGAAGTCACAGTACGATGACGATGTCGTAGATGACCAACTGTTTGATATTGCCAAGACGTGACACCAAGTCAGTGCACTGACTCAAACGTACAGTACAGTGGATTATTGAAGAAGACAAACTCGCTGGTGGGTGTTGCAAATGGTGCCGCGTTTCGTACGTATCTCTAATCGAGACCAGAACACAAGACTAAAGTGTGGGCACGCTTGTTATCCACCGCCAGACACAGCTCGGACAAACGTTCGCACACCAGTGAGAGTGTGCCCATCAGTTCGGTCAACTGATTGTACTACAGGATCATCAGCCAACACTCGGTTGGATAGGTTTCGATGTCGATCATGTTTGCAGACTAAACACTAGTGGTGACAAATCAAACATTAGGACGATCATCGGTGGCATGAACCATACCCACCCGTAACAGTAAAGGCAAACTTACAGCATTCACAACGTGATGGTAGTAGTGCCAACGAGTTGCAGCAAATCCAATTTTACAAAATATCAAAGTTTCAAACAATACAATTCCAAAGGGCACAATTAATCAAGATGAGACAACACACAAATCTCAAAAGAACAACAACAAAAAACACACGAAGCGAAACTCAATGTACTGACAGCGCAATCCGTTCTCTTAGCGGTGAGTGGAATAAGTAAATTTATTTTTATTATTATGCCAAATTTGGAAAAGTGTCTGTCGGACGCTAATTAGGTGTGCACTCTGACTACTCATCACCTCGATCATTTTGAAGTGATAATTAGACAATTAGTATGCGAACGGCTACTGCAATCCAAATTCGAAGTGTTAGATAGGCCGTGATACTTCAAGCCAGTGCCTGGCTTCAGACTAAATAAGCAATCAAGTGGCAATTGAAGTTTGTCTCTCTCTCTCTCTCTCTCTCTCTCTCTCTCTCTCTCTCTCTCTCTCTCTCTCTCTCTCTCTCTCTCTCTGTCTCTCTCTCTCTCTCTCTCTCTCTCTCTCTCTCTCTCTCTCTCTCTCTCTCTCTCTCTCTCTCTCTCTTCACTGGCCCGGCGTCGACTTTTGTTTTCGTTTGAATTGAAACTTCCAATGAGTCGTCACTAACAGTCTTCGTCTCACAACAGTCACTGCTTTGTTCGCACTCCCTCCTTACCCGAAGAGTTAGTGGCCCGTCCAATTATGTGTTCTCGGGCAGTCTCATTCGGCCTCGGCCACCATCAATGTCAGCAGACTGCACTGTGTCACTGCACTGGATGGATGAGGGCATCACTAAACCACACAAGTTGGACTTTTGCCTCACACAGTGGCGGCCACGACCTTGGCACCTAACACATCACTCCCATTTTGACTGGGTTCACGGTTACTAGAGTGGCACTTGTGGACAAATGGACAATGTATCCTGGACACAGAGAGCACATGTCTGCAAGTGTGCACTTGCATTGCCTCTCATTTGGTCGTAGTCCCAATCACTCAATCAGTCGAACGGTCAGTGGATGGACTCGAGTGTGTGTGTAGTGTTGCTCGGCTGACACAACAACTAATCGATTTGGTTCAAGGCCTGTGCCATTGGCTCTATCTCTAAATTCATTTACCATTCTGTACGATTTCTCTATGGCACAGTTAGCGACAGAGTGAAGTGCTCTCACTCACTTGCATGATAATGTCCAAAAGCTCAGTTCGATTCGTAGTGACACAAGTACACACAAATCGAACAGACCCAATTGGTGTATTAATTAGTGCCGAGTGAGCAATGGCCACCACCGGGCAGTTAGTTGTGCCAATCAATTAGTTACTCTACAAACAGCTAACTAACAAACAGTGAGTGTTGCGTCCTGTGTTTTGTGTGTTTGTGCTCTGTTGGGCGAGTTGTTTTATCCGTTCTTTCTCTCCTGGCACACACATCCACTCGAGTTCAATCTCTACCCTTGATATCATAATCACCGTCGTCGCCTTCTTCTTTTCTTCTTCTTGGTGCATCAAATCGACATAATTTTCTTGTCAATTAGTTACTCTGCTGGCGAGTGCTGGCCACCACTTTAGTGTAATAAGTACACACAAATCAAACAGGCACAATTGGTGTATTTATTATAGCCAAATGAGCAATGACGACAACCAAGCAGTGAGTTGTGCCAATCACTTTTTACTCGAATGGCAAGTTATGGTCACCACCAAATTGACACAAGTACACACAAATTTCATAAATGTGTGTATGTCATTAGAAGATACGGCCGATCTGGTGAATGTTGTTCTAAGGGATAGACATCTAATAGCATCCACTCGCGCCATCCTTACTGATGGTGAAGTCGAAAGTGTCTAAACACTCCTTGCTTAGTGGTATACAGAGCATCACAGACCAAGCACTTGTACAGCCGAATATGTCCGATCAAGTGTTCGCATATCTCCCGTTCGGTGTCCTTAATGACGGGACTGTCCTTCACACGGGAACGAATCGAGAGCACACCGCCAACCTCAATACGGATCTTTTTCTTGAATTGGGCAGTGTTGCTCAAGGTGGGATTGGCAAGTGTAACAAGAGCAATCAAAGCCGGTGCCTCCGAAAGATCGATCCTGTGAGAGAGAACCATTCGAGCTGTCTCCATTGAAGAATTAGCCAAGCGAGCATTAGCGATTGCTGCATTAGCCATAGAAGTAAGAGCCATTGACGCCATGCACACAGTGGCACTGTCCATCTGTCCATATTCGTTCATTTCATCCGATGGAGCATCCTCTGCCTGTGGTTCTGGTCGGTTTGTTGGCTCTTCTTCTAAGAACACCACTTCGCCGTTCTCATCATTAATCTCGAAGTAGTTTGTTTCACTGCCTGATTGTTCCGATTGTGGTGATGGTGGTGGCAACTCATCTTCACTCTGAACAGTACCTGGATGCAACAATTCAGTCGAGATGTCTGCGGTCGAAGTTGAGGAGTCCAATCCGTCAACAGAATCGCCATCATCATCATCAATAGGTAGTATGACAGTTGGCACCTTCTTGGTTAGAATTGGCTTGCGACCACCGGTGAGAATTAGTTCCTTCACTGTCTTCGCAGGCTTCTCAGCCAGCTCGAGCACCATCTCAAGAGTGTTAGCACCATTGTAACAGTTCGGTAGTTCAGACATTCCATTAGTGCACGGAGTCAGTTCTGTCCGAGTCAATCCCTACCCACCAACAAGTTCACTGGGGAATGAATGCTTGCACAAAGAAAGGGTTCTGTTGTTATCCTCGTAGTGCACCTCATGAGGCCATGTTGGCCAGATGCTATCAGTTTGGGGACCACGTGCATGTGCTGCATTATTCGCATAAATGGTACACCTTGTGGGACAGACGAGGACTCACTGCCCGACGAGTCCATATCGGCCCGCCACCGTGCCTCGTCCATGCTGACCTGAAGATTGGAAAAGGTTGCAAGCAATCACAGACAGTTGTAGTCTCGTTGGCATTGGGCGATGTTGTTGTAGTTGTAAGTGCAGCCTTTGGCCGCTTATGTTACTACCTTTGGTGGCAATTGACATAAATGTTGTTCAACCAAAAAATGTTTATTATGCAACATGCAAACCTTTATAACGTAGCACAACATGTCAACGGGACAAAGGTCACGGATTCAACTAACCAGAGTGACTACAGAGGCAAAACCGAGAAAATTAAACGAATATCTCAGTTTTAATTAGTTCCAATACGTGGAAACGGATAATAATAATGTGGTGCTACTTTGGTGTGTGTGTGTGTGTGCCTTGGATTGAGTGTGATTGTGGGTCATCGTAGTCTATTGTGTACCTAAGTGGATACACCTGTTGTGTTCGTTTGGGAAGATGCAGAACAACCACCTAAAAGCACAACAGAAGAAGATCACATTAGTATGAGTTGTGTCTACCAGTTATGAGAAGTACTTACAGTCCCATCGGATATGGATGCCGCTACGTTGTCTCCTTTGGAATTCCAGCCCAACTTAAGAATACTGCCCAAAGTATCGCATTGCATCACCGGATCGCCACTTGGAATGGACCAAATCTTGACCCGCTTGTCGCAACTGCCCGTAGCCAGGTAGCGTCCATTGGGCGAGAATGACACCGCTACCACCTGCTTGGAGTTTCCTTTGTGGTCCAGTGTGGGCAGACACTCGCCACGTTCCACATCCCACAGGCGAACAGGCGTGTTGGACGATGCTGAGGCCAACATGAAATTGACATTTGGATTGTCAGTGCCAGGGCCAGTGTTGGACCAACTGACATCATAAACCTTAGCCCCGTGGTGCTGAAGGTTATGCACCGGATTGTCCTGTTGCATTGACCACACTTTCAGTGTTGTATCATCCGAGCATGAGGCCAACAGACTGCCAGTTGGACACCACTTGATCTCATTAATCTTGTCCCCATGACCCACAAAGGTCCTCACCGGTCGGTTATGGCCGAGTTGGCAAACATGAATTAGGTTGTCTTCGGCGCTGGAAGCAAACGAATCGTCTGACTAGGATAAAGAAAATGCGCTCAAACAGACATCAATACGCAGAAAGCATTAAGGGCGACATACCTTCCAGTCGACATGACATACACCTTTTCTGTGAAACGCAAATTGCTGCTCAGGCTTGCAGGATTCATTCCAAATTATTGTCTATAGTTAGAGATGAAAACATCATTAAACAAGTGAACAAACACGTAATCAGGCTTACAGTCGTGTCCGCTCCACCACTGAGAAGGTATTTGCCATTTTTGCTCCATTTCAGTGCAAAAATGGGTTGAATGGGATGGCATGGGCATTGGCCCTGGATGGGTCCATTGTGTTCAGTAAGCAATCCTGGTTCTGGTTCTGGACGGTCGAATGTCCAAGTGCGAACCACTCCATCGTTACTGCCAGTGGCCAGCACTGAGCCATCACACTTCCAGTCCAACACGTTCACCACATTCGCGGGCACCTCAAGACCACTGCAAACGAGCAAATCAAAAGATCAATTGCCCACACCAGTACGACAACAGACTTACCATTGGTAATAAAAGCTATGTTTCAGCACCAAATTTATTTTTTTATCCATAAATTTCCAAATGCGAGCTGTTGAGTCATTTAAACCCACAGCGAGTAAGTCGTTGCACGGATGCCAAGCAAAGGCAGACACCTCCGATCTGCCCCTGAGGATGGATACAGGCCGTGTATGGATTTCGTTTGACATCACGTAGTGGTGGTGGTGGTGGTCGTGGTGGTGGTGGAGGTGGAGTCAAATACAGATTCGGTGATTAAAGCGATTCAATAGAGGTCGAAACTTGTGAATGTGTGTGCTCACGAGAGGTGATCAAACTGAGATCGCCGCTAAGTGCGAGTGTGCTTTGGACTAGTGTCGATGACAAAATTATAGATTGGTGGACGATGGCGATGGAGATGACTATGGACAGAACACCCAATGAAAAGCACCAGGTTTGTGGCTGTGCGGATTGCAGTCCTCAAGCCACTAATGCAATGGAGGTGTCTTGTGTCTTGTCAGTTGTAGTGCAGTAAGTGTCACTCGATGATCAATGGATTACGAATGCACGAACTAGTGCCAGTGGTTGTTGTGCCAGTGAGGCGAGAACGCCATTGTATGACATTTAGATGGCAATCTGATGAAGATAACAATCGACGAACGTTGGAGAGAGGAGCGGTGGTTGTTGCAGCGGTGACGGCCGTCGAGTGAGGCCAGCCAAAGCCAAAAAACAATAACAACAAAAACGAAACTAGTGGCGTTTAGTGCCCATTGCTTGGGCAGTACAACCCCCAATTACGTTGCCCACTCTCCAAATTGCACAGGCGTGCAGTCTGCGAACAGTCCATTTGGGTGTACTACAAACCAAAATTAAAAATATTCTGAATCCGCCGCTGTCTACAGTGAGCCAGTGAGTGCTCAATGTTTTGATGCAGCTCTCAACTCAAAGCCACCTGGAGGCGATCGTCACGATCAGATCGTGTTGTGTATTTTCATTTTGATCCACTTTAACAGTACATAATACGACATATTTGGTATGTTTGGAAAGGTAATCGAGTGAAGAAAATGAAAAGATTACTCAATAAGTGATAAAATATATAAAAAGATAATACATATCAAACAGAAGCCTCATCTAATGAACGCTTACGCAATTGCTCTGAGGATATACATTAAAAGCACGCAACACTCGACTTAACTAAGACAGAGTTGATACCGACAACGGTTCCAAGTGGCCCTCAAACTGTCTCCTTGTTTCAAAGACCATTAGATAATTACTGATTGTGTGGCAATGTGGAATGCAACTCGAATAGCGCCTTTAGGTCATTGAGGTTGCAGTTGTGAGAGCTCAGTTATGTAGACTCGTCCCGGTCGTTGTCATCTCGTTTTGTGTTGGCACACACTACACTTCACAACAGTGGGTTCTTATTGACATCAAGTTTGACAAAATGTACATTCACGGAGATTGGTGCTAACGAGAGCACTGTGCCTGACAAAACGCATTTCTAATCAGAATGGATTGATTCGGTAAGAGTTCTTATTAAGCTATTTAAGCGAAGTTGGTGTTGGGAAGGTCAACTGTTGGACACTGTGTCTGTATGTGATTATCAACACAAAAGCAGTAAGCCTTAATCGCGGCAGCATTGTTTAGTGGCTTCCTTCCACTTCGTTTGGTCAGATGGTCGTAAGATTGGCGAACAGCTCTGCATAGATTGGAGTCGTAGTTGTGCCCCCACTAACTGGTCGAAATGAACTAATGGTACTCTTCGATCTTATCCTCGTCAAATTCGAGTTAGCCAAATGCAATGGCATGCACGTTTGGCACATTTGTCTGATAGTTGACTGCTCCGAATTAGCCAGATTTGTCTTATCACCATAACTGTCCACTCCAGACTGATCTCACTGGTGCATAGATCACGACAGATTGCGAACAAAACAGTTTGGAATTCTTCTATTTGGCTTTCGGACGTTTTGAAATGTAGCCGCCACTCGTCCTTGCTTCGGCTGGTGAGTACGATCTTGTGGTACCACCTTTGTTAAGACAGAATGAATCGAATCTATAGAAAACAAAATTAGTGTAATCACTTAGCATCCAACACAAGCCTTCATTATACTCATGTGTTTGATGACCAACATTGAGAAATGTCTATCGAAGTCACGTAGCACAATCATCCAGACCATAAATGTGACATTATCGATGATGCCTTTGAGAAAGTCGATAAACTCGAGTTCAATTAAGCGCCTTACATTATGTTCTCCAGAACTGTTCACAAATGCACAAACAAATGAAACAAGGACACACACAAGTGCGTGCAATGTTTTTATGACAAAATTATACAGTCCTTCGACTCACTCCTACTCACTCGTGATGAAGGCCTCCGTGACTTGACCAGAATGCAAACACGATTCTGCTCTAATTAATCACTGCCGAGTGTAGTGATAGGCGAGTGTGACTGTGTGTGTGCACAGATTTGAACTATTTTATCGAGTACAACGAGAGAACATCGATTTAATGTAGGCAACAACACATACTCACCGATGATGCGGCACTTCAGGCTGATCAATGGCCAGTGAGACGCTAAGTCGAGACTTTCGAGTTTGCATTGTGCAGTGGCAACAGATCTGTTCTCACTGACTAACTGACTGACTGACTTACACTGGCCGAATCACAGCACAACAAACAAATGTAATCTATCATCTTGTCTGCCGAACATAGCCATGCAGTTGCACTGACATGCTAACATGAAGCGGACAGGCACAGCGCGCAAACAGGCCTGTTTGTACATTACCAAACCAATCATATCCTCCGATCAGCTAGTGACTCTCACACTCATTCTCTTCATTATTTCACATATTCGTGTGCTTGCCCCATCATCAAAGGCTCATTCTCCCAGTCACTCAACTCTCTTCTCTCACTACATGTTCAGTTCGACACTCAAGTGCAAGCCAGACTGTGTCACCATCGCCTGACAAGCCAAACACTGCACACCAGTGCAAATGATTTGACTGTCATCAGTGACTGTCTAAAGTGGCATTCTAAGACTTTGCCAAGCGATGCAGGTGTCTTTCATGTTCTCTTACTTTGAACTTTAGTTCTTCCGAACACAATCTTACCTACACCTATCGCTACAAGGTTTGGTTTGGTGACTCAATCTAACTAATGTGCTCGTTGTCTCCCAGGAAGCCATTCTGCCAGACATAGGTGAACGATTGATTATCAATGTCATTTCGGCCATGTCTTCCTTTATCATTGCACAGAAGCCAAAAGCGAATCCAAATTGGGCATATCCAATTTGTCATGTTCGGCGAATGATTCATATCGCTCATGCCAGTCAACGTGGCCAAGTCTGTTCATTCACCATTAAGAACATTATGTTATTGAGCAAAGTAAGTACGTTCATTCAACTTGGTGTGCCAGTTGTTGAGGCCATCGCATTTTGTCTCCGTTTAGGTCACAGGATGTTGTCCCGGTGGCCGTCTATGAAGGTGGCCATGTCTGCCTGAGTAAGCAAACGAACAGACAGTGCGAATCGATGGTTAGTTGTATGTTAGTGTATTGATCGTGATGGATCGCCTGCAACGGCATACTCGTGCTAATGTGTGTGTGTCCAATTGGTGTGTAAATGTCGTGCGATCAAAATGCACATTGCCAACTGGCAACTGTGGTCTCTCTCTCTCTCTCTCTCTCTCTCTCTCTCTCTCTCTCTCTCTCTCTCTCTCTCTCTCTCTCTCTCTCTCTCTCTCTCTCTCTCTCTCTCTCTCTCTCTCTCTCTCTCTCTCTCTCTCAAATCCGTTTGACTACCAACTGGTGTGCAATAAGTGACATTGAACTTTATGCACAAATGCACATTGTAACGGGAAACCACTCTGCCAAACGGTGACACTCCGGGAAGAGGTACAGAATGGCAACACAATTATACAGGACTAGGCAGAATGTCTTTTGGTGAATTCAGTGTCAACTACTTGTACTCGGACATAAGATTGAAGTAGGACTGAGAGTGCCATTGGTGCAGCTGGACGGGACTGCAGTGAGGTGCGGATAGACTCACACAAAACTTACTCGCAGTGAGGGTTCTATTCAGATAGTTCTTCTTATTAATGTCCACTTCTCGTTCGGGCACAGCAATGCACACTGCATTAGTGCAGAGTGCTCTCGCTTGACACAAAGTGCCGCTCCACAGAGATCAGTGCTAATGGCCATTGTGCAAAACAAACTGCATTTTCCAACCTGAAAGGGAGAGTCAAGATTAGTGCAAGGGCAAACAAGTGAAATAATGAATGGACTTAATCAAAGTGAAGTGGCGAGTGTTGAACAGTGGCATGATCAGGCGCCGTCAATGGTCGAATGTGTCACGAGTACTTTGCTTCCGTTGGTCATTGGCAATGTGCTTCATTGAATGGCTCATTGTATCACTTGGCCTGTTGAGTATTACTCTTAGGGGTCGAATTTCTCTGATTTGATTGACTTTAATTGCGTGATATTAGAACCATGTGGCATGCGGCCAGTGGCCAAATGCAGCCAGCCACACTGGCCACCACCGACAAACTCAGTCACAACTCAACATTGTCAAATTACACTGCTCAATTGCAAACCGAACTCGCATACATTCGACACAAGCAAAATTCATGTCTGATTTGTCCATGTGGACAATGGCCAAATGGCGAGTGCTATCAATGGACCAAGTGATTCTTCACACAAAAAGTGCCATCAAACCAACATTTAAGAATATATCGTGGACGAATGTGCCCTCTGTCTAACCAAAAGATAAGTCTTAAAACACAAATAATACATAAACAAAACACGAATATAAACATTAGGTACATTTGCACCTACACCACAAGAGGATTGTGACGATTGAGGACCATTACAGAGCTGCAAATGACTATTTATCAGTTCATATGTACATTTGCCTAAATATGATCATCAAAGTGCCTTCATGTGCTTAATCACTGAATCGTTGCGTTTAACATGAACCTACAACTGCAAATTATCGCTCACTAACAATCCAACGCGAATGAGCTTGCTTGCTTGCAACTAAGCCGAGTGCAATTTCAAAGTGGCGTAAAATGTTTGATTTTAAGCCGAGAGACACCGCTGCGAACGGTTTAGTTATAATTTCACTAAGGGTGAGGTTGTCAGCGTGTGATACTGCACCAGTCGTCTGCCAACGTGTTCGTTTTCGTTTGCGTGTCTTGGTGTGTTCTCATCTCCCCCATTGCAGTGTGCTGTGTGTGTACTACTATTATTAGCCTCCTCCGAGAGAGCATCGAATGTGAGCTTGAACGCATGTTCAATTTATGTGTGCGCCGTTTGTGACGACGTTTGCCGAGTTGGTCGGTCGGTCGGTCGGCTCGATCGGTGGCGGCGGAGGCTTCTCTACTCTACTGCTGTATTGCTCGAGCTATTGAGGATGAGAAGGAACTGAATTGCAAAGTTCACTCGAACGTGCAGACTCAGTGCATTGGCGGCTGCTGCTGCTGATGCTGCTGATGTTGTATGTGTGCTGGCTTTGTTAGACTGTTTGTGAGTGACATTTCGACTACTCACTCGCCGGACGCTTCAAGCCTCACGGCTGTGTGCATGTGTGTGTATGTGCGCCCGATGATGTTAATGCGCAGTGGACTGCTATCCCTCCACTCGTTGTATTGACGAACGCAGAACACTTTCGCCTCTCTTTATCGTGCACACGTCAGTTTGTGCACTCTCTCCAAACACAAACAAGCGAACATCGAACTTTATCATCATCAACTGCAAGCAAGAAACGATGGCTCCATCAAAGAGGAAGAAGAAGAAGATGAATGGCGAGGCTCCTCAAGTTGAAGTCGTAGTCAAAGAGAAAAAACCCAAACTCGACTACAAAGTAGAAGCAATTCGTGGCAAGCGAATTACTGACGAAGGCTACCTGGAGTACTTTGTCAAGTGGGTCGGCTATCCGGAAGAGGAGAACACATGGGAGCCAGTGGAGCACTGCCTGGACGCTTTTGAGATGGTACTCGAGTGGGAGCGTTCACCGACTGGTGTGGCCTGGACGCCTGCAAAAGGCGCTCCAGCGGACAAACTGGCAGCCATCCATCGAGACATTGCCTATCGGGCCGATCAGCGACACATGCGAACAGGCGGATATGAGATAGTCGAACTGCTGGGCATAGCAAACAACAACAAATGGGTCCGGTTGAAGCGCAAACCAAACTACCCATTTGTGGATGATGATCTCGTGATGGAAGAGCGCATTCTAATGATGATTCCTGACGATTACTACTTGTCGAGGATTGGTGGTAAAGAACAAGATATCCTTAAGATATAATTATATATTAAGTCATATTTATGTAATAGTCAATCATTAATCACACATGTGTGTGTGTGTGTTTGTAACCTAACCAAATGTATTGTGTCATAGTATGTTCATGTAGTATGACTTTAATAAAAATAAAGCAACTTTAAACTGTAATAGTTCAACTCTGTTGTTTCAATAAAGCGAAGTGTTCCTGTGTGGGCAAAAGCACACCACGTACAGTGTCGTGCATTGTGTTACCATTAAGCGTTGTAAGTTATTGAGTGCGCGCTACGCGCTAGAACAACCACAGTGTGTCAGGGTGCTCCACTTCGGAACCATGATGCATTTGGATTAATGTGCGCCCTCTCAGTTGTTCTCTCTTAATGAGTCGACCCGAGGCAGCATTATGTCACACCCAACTATGATGAGATGTCCAGTGGACTGTCCATTTGTGTGCCCAACTCGCGGGTACGAAAGCACGAGAATAAGACCGTTCCGAAAAGTGCACACACGATGCACTGCACGACTTGTTCGAGGGAGCGAGCGAGCGAGAGACCTTATATATAATGCTGGATCGATATGCGAGCCGGCCAGGAAATGGGGGAAATAACGGTCTGCTATGGTCTCCCCCAGGCGGCTCTAACCAATTAGCAAATAGATGGTACACTACTGATTAAGTCACTTTTGTCATGCTAAATCGATAACCAAATCATCGATGACCAGATAAATCTCTTTATTGAGAATTCAAATCAACAGAAAAACAAAAAATCACATAAACAAAATTGATTTGAACATTGGTCAGCAGGGGCAACCAATTAGCCAATTGGGTCAAAAGCCAATGAATAGACATTTGATAAGTCATGGCAATTAGCCATTAGCCATTAGCTAATTGCCATTAGGTCAATAGCCAATAGACATTAAAGATAAGATAAGCAATCGTCAATTAGTCAATAATCAATAACAAAATGATAACAATAATCTAATTGTAGGACATGATATATTGTAAGCAGAAATGTTCTTCTCGACTAGAGAATCAATTAGATCGATAATCAATTTAAGCGGCATTGCTGTCAGTTCGGTTGATTGGTCGATTCTTGTTGGCGGGTGGATGGTCGTCGTCCTCGTCATCGTCGTCATCATCACTGTCTGGACAATTGTCCATCACAAACGGAATCGAGGCATCACGGGCCTTATCTTTCAAGAGCACCAGTTCATAGCCAATCAGCATCTGACCCATCTTCTTTTGCACGTACTCTACCTTCTGCTGTTCGCTCCAATTTTCTCGCTTATTGACTTCATGATTTAGCATTTTGCGAATTTTTCTAAATGCCTTATTCAGCATCAGCCAGACATCAAACGGTGGGACATTGTCACCGTCCGCTGGTTGGTTTCGAGCTGCTTGTCGTGTTAGCGCCAGTGTTGTTGACAGTTGTGCTGATTCAGCGAAACTAGGGACAAAATATTATTGGCAAATTCAAAGTGATCTTGAATTTAGGAAGTGAATCGATATTTGCAACACAAAAACAGCACAAATTTAGTTTTGAGAGACACACGCACAGTGACACACACAAATAAAATTTGATAAGATTAGGAGTCGAAAGTCAATTTGTCCGACTTTTGACAGATGAAAGTGAAAAATTGAATTCAATTAGCCAGACGGATGCGAATGATGCCACGGATAGAATGACAGAGAGCACAATGAAAACTTAAGGCTCACTCACAATCCATCCGAAGCGAGACTGCTCTTTGCATTCATCCCTCGGCCAAAACAACAACAAAAATCACCAAAAACGAAGATAAACAAAAAATACTTAAATAAATAAAATAATAAATAAATAAATAATTTATTTAAATATTAAATTAATTAATTTTAGGTTTGAATTTGCTATTAGAGTGCATTTCTGGTTTTAATTACTGTGAATTTCACATTTGATTTGGTTTAATCGGTTTTTGATAGTAACCTTTCACCTAGTTTTAGTGAAAAGTCAGTCAGACCTGGGCAGCTTGGGGGGTTTAGGGTGAAGTTTATTGAGCCTGCCCTTGTCACACGCATGCGCACTGAAATGGTCAGATCGGAGTTAGTCGAGGAGAGAAGAGGGAGTGCAAACCTCGGAGTTGTTCTTCATTTGCCCGCCAAAACGACTCATTGTTCACCTCTCACCATGAAAGCATGTCAGGTCAGGGCAGAGAGCGGACAGGAAGGTCATTGCAAAGCCGACAGCGCGGAAGGCACTAGTGGACAACTGACGCATCAAACCGGTTTTGATCGAACGTCCAGAAATAGCACACGAGAATGGTGTGTTTGCATGCAGGACGCTTCATGTGCATGCATTTGTGAATTGGTTGGCAGTTGGCAGTGTGCACTCACCCTGTGTGTTAAGTACAGCAGAGTGAGTCGTCACACGGTGGAGTGTACTGTGTTGGCTCGATCGTTCGGCGTCCATCGTTCGGTTGGTAGTTGTGTGTCTGTGTGCATGTGCGAACAAACGTAGTTCGAAATATTCTACACAAGCGCACGCTTCTAATCGCAATCACTTTTAATGCGCCAAAATGTGCACAAACTTATTAAATGACTTAAAGAGTAGTGCTCTTTATGACGCGCTCGATTCTTACTGGAGTTGTCCAATTAGACTAATGTGTAGAATGATTTAGTTAATTAAAGACTTTGTTATTTCGCACAATTGTCGTCATGACTAGTAGTGGACAATTAAATCTGTTTGTTTCTTGTTGCCTAAGTTGTTTGATGCACAGATACACACAAAGAATATTGACAATTGAACCGAAAATGTTTAAAACTTTTTCTTGTCACAACGTCAGACAATTTAAGATTATATGTAATAATCAGGCACACAACCTTCGCTCAGTTATCGTGTTAGTATGTGCATAAATACGAAGTTTGTGTCCAAATGTTAGTTCATTCAATTCCACATTATTGGCATTATGAGTAATAAGATCATTTGTAATTTAAAAAGTACATTCTTTTGATTGTGCCTCAAGTTAGTTGAAATGTCCAACACTAATAATCATCCAATTAAATCCTATGTATTTGTTCACTCAGTCGTATAACTGTGTGTCCGTGTGTATGAGTGTGTATAGCGGTAAATTGTATTTGGCGGCACTTTGAAATTGCGCTTATTAGTGAGTTAAGCGGAGTGCACATCACTGTCTGCAATATAGCACTCTCGAAACGTTCGGTTTTAATGGCGCCCGCATCAAGCAGCCGTACTGTTAGGCACGCTCACAAACACACTAGTCCATGACATGTCATTTGTCTCTCTCTCTCTCTCTCTCTCTCTCTCTCTCTCTCTCTCTCTCTCTCTCTCTCTCTCTCTCTCTCTCTCTCTCTCTCTCTCTCTCTCTCTCTCTCTCTCTCTCTCTCTCTTGTGACTAGTCACAGCAGCATCTATATGTCTTATGTCACTTGTCTTTGCATCCGAAGACAAGCACAAACGCAATGATCTAAGACCGAGCGCGACTCACCAGACTCAACTCAATTGGTATCGCTCTATAGCACAACGGGCCATTGGTCATCGATGAAGCACTGAATTGGCCATACTCACCAATTGACAGATAAAAACAAACAAACTGAGATATGAAGCATACAATCAATACACTCCGGAAGACAATCAATCAATCTTTATTGAATATACAAAATGAAATAACAAATGAAGGGAGGACATTGAAGAAGTGTTACAAATACTAATTGAACAACTAAATAGACATTAAACATTTCAAAATGCAAGTAGTCTCAAAAGAAAGTAACATTTAAATTATATTTATTTTCATTTCCTTCGATGAGATCCTTCACATCGACGCGATAACCCCTTTCCTTAAGTTCACAAATCAGGTGTTTTAGTGTACGTATGTAATATTCAAATAAATTTGTAGTAATATTAATACTCATGAATTTTAGTACGCAAAATGGACACATTTGTCCATCAGTCAAGACGGTAAAATTTTTTCGTATTAAACTAAAGGAATCATGGGAGAAAACTTCATCAGGAGCTGGACATAGACCATCTTGGGTCCAGTTTTTCGGTGCTTTCATAAAACCGTAGGTTAAAGATTCGATGTTCCGGGCGCCCACCCGCTTCGAATGTATATTTTTAACTCTATCGATTTTATCTGTGTTCTTGTCCACAATTGTGATTAAACCATCGTGTGTGTTCACTTCATACCAACAGTCGAACGTTTTATCTTTGGTCGATTGGTCGCAAGTTTCTCGGTTGGTTGCACGAAAATTATTGATAAAATCAAACAGTGCTGTGAAGTAGTAAATGCCAATGCCAAGAAGTACAACACCGACGATGACAAATATGCCGATTGCAATGAAACGTAACTGTGCACGAGTTGGCTTCATTTTTTGGGTAAAAATCTTCAAGTTCAAAGGCATGTTGAGTGTCTGTGTGTTGCAGCAACAAAAGTCAATTGAAAAATGATTCATGACTTCAATTACCGTGATGTATTTATGTGAAATTTGGTTCGTACCAGGGCTAGGTATCGAAATAGCGCGTCATGCCTAATAGCGCCCTGGTAACAAGCATGCACAGGCCAAAGGCAACTTAGGCGGGCAATTGAAACACGTCTGGGCTCATAAATTGTAATTGGACAATACATAACACTGAGAATCCAAGTGCATACATACACGCGCCAAGAGTTTGCATGCACCGAGTCATTGTCAATTGAATGATGCACACTATTGTGCACTGTGTACATTGAACAGTGCCCGGTCCAAGGTATCTTGTTTGTCTAAACACGAATGCATTTGTCACTTTTGTTCCCAGATGCATCAGGGGGGAGAGAGAGAAAAGTGAGAGAGAGAGAGAGAGAGAGAGAGAGAGAGAGAGAGAGAGAGAGAGAGAGAGAGAGAGAGAGAGAGAGAGAGAGAGAGAGAGAGAGAGAGAGAGAGAGAGAGAGAGAGAGTATGTGTGTGTGTGTTAATGTAAGTTTTTGAATTTTGCAAACCTAATTTGCACAATTTGAACCATAATTGAAACATTCTGGTAGAGTCGCACACACAGACAGCCGCCTGAATTATAACCGTCAAATCATATTTACATTTGTGTAGTTCATGAACGCCCGTGTGAGTTTGACAAATAATATATTTTCAATTTGTCTCTATTGGTTTTAGTTGTTTGAGGAACACAAACACACACACACACACACACACACACACACACACACACACACACACACACACACACACACACACACACACACACACACACACACACACACACACACACACACACACACACACACACACACACACACACACACACACACACACACACACACACACACACACACACACACACACACACACACACACACACACACACACACACACACACACACACACACACACACACACACACACACACACACACACACACACACACACACACACACACACACACACACACACACACACACACACACACACACACACACACACACACACACACACACACACATAGAACATAATATAATTAAACCGATTGTGTGCCCTTAACTTGAACTTTTTCCTTTTCATATCGATCGACAGTGTTCGATAATAATAATAATAATTTAAACAAATACACACAATCACAACATACGCAATGTTTTCTGTGTTTGTTCGTTTGTACGTTTGTACGTTCATAGTTTGTCCTACAATGTCACACAATCTGTTTCTAATTGGAAATGTGAGTAATGTGTTCATTTATATTCGGTAAAAATGGTATGTTTGATTTACACACAAGTTTCAAGACTAATAATTAATGTCCGATGATGATTTAGTTAATTAAAGACATTGTTATCTTGCACACAATTGTCGTCATGACCAGTGATGGACAATAGAATATATTCTGTTTGTTTCGTTTTCAAGTTTGAAGATCAATACCCTACACAGTGTTTGATCGTGCAATCATTCAACATCAGACGAACACAACCTACGCACTGTCATTGTGTTCATTCGTGCCTGCAAATCCGATTACATCTAATTTGGCATTATGAGTTCATTTGTATTCGGCTCAAAATAGAATGTTTGATTGGTTCTCAAGTTTCAAATTAGTTGAAATGTCTAGCACAAATAATATTTTTTTTGATTTGCAAAGCATTTGCTTTGCATTCTACACCCAAGCAAAGGATTTGGCCGATGGCTAATGCATTCGTTCAGTACATTAGTTCGTACGTTCAGTAGGATGAGTGAGATAGTTCGTGTGGAATTAGTTTAGTGGCACACACAATTACGCGCAACTGATCGCAATGAAATATAGCCGAAACGTTCTAGTTCTGAATACTTTTTTGCGCCCGCACCAAAGACACGCGCACTAACGCACTTGTCATTTTGCCCATTATGACAAGTACAAGGGTATCTTCCTTTTTACTCTCACCTTACCCAACTCGACATCAGGCACCACACAAGCGAGACCATTCAAGAACGGCCGCTACTCACCAGACACGATGTTCCATTGGTATCGTTATATAGCACAATAGTCAGGTCGATGATCATTAGTGAATACAGTCAGTCCCATACTCACCTAATAGCAGATAACAAAACAAACACTCAAGACACACAATCAAAACCCAGGAAAACAATCTTTAATGAATCTACAAAAAGGGGAGAACAATAGAAAGGAAATTTAAAGGGTTACATTACTACTTGGACAACTACAAGGACAATAACAAGTTTCCTGGACTTGGCCTCGATGAAATGAAGAACTCAATCATCGTCGTCGTCGTCGTCCGTTTTCAAAATTGTTCATTCGACGGTCTTCGAGCAAATTTGCATTCACATCGGCGTGTTCACAAAGATAGTCCATTAATGAACGCTTTGTTTCGAATTTAGTAGTAGCAACGGTCGAGATGTGCACAATCGGAGCTGGACAAGGAACACGTTTGTCCCAGTTTTTCGGGGCTTCCGCTCCAAAATCCTGTTCCAGATTTTCGCTTTGTTTGACTTTATTCGAGCAGTCATACAGCTTTTCGCCGTACGAATAGTAGCCAAAACAACCTTTTCCTCGGGGCAAAATATTTGACCATTCAATTACTGTGGCACCGTAATAAATTCCAGTCGCAAAGAGTACAGCCAAGAAGATGAAACCAATCCAGCACACAATCGGGCGCATCCGTTCCCAAGTTGATTCAATAAACTTCATGTTTCTTCAGGTCGGGCTTGTGTTGCAACAACAAAAACAATTTGTCAAATGATTTATGACTTGCATTCAAATGCGATTTTTATATATGCGTGGATCTGTGTTTGGACCAGGGCTAGGTAGGTGAACTGGAAGACATGTTGATCTGGCGCGCCTGCTCACACACACCGAACAAGTCGAGTGAATTAATAACACGAAACAATTTTACGAATTTATAATATATTATTTATTGATTTTCTAATATGGAATGTGCTTAGTGATTGGCATCATTCAATAGATCTTTACTTAAACATTCTTAAGGCGCTGTCCAAACTTGAGAATTAAGGTTGCTAGACGTAAGAATTCGAGTTAAAGTGACCTCTAACCTAGTGACATAATAATGTGAGAAATAAAAAAAGCAGTCGAACCGGAGGACCGGTGGTGTAGTGACCGACCTTGGCAATGAAGTAAGTATACATGCGTGTGTGACATTTCTCTCTTTTTCTGTTCCAATTGGAACAACCAATCGAGTCTCGCCAAATGGTGCCTGGCAACAAGGAGGCAGAGAGGAAAGGCAATTTAGGCGAACAATTGAAACACTTCTGCTCTCTCTCTCTCTCTCTCTCTCTCTCTCTCTCTCTCTCTCTCTCTCTCTCTCTCTCTCTCTCTCTCTCTCTCTCTCTCTCTCTCTCTCTCTCTCGCTCTCTCTCTCTCTCTCTCTCTCTCTCTCTCCACTATGCAGAATCTAAATCTAGACTACTGACGCTGACACGCGCCGATTTCAATGCACCGGGACTGACTAGTTCGAGTGCCCAACTCAAGTTGTGCACAGTTTTTTTGTGCACTACAAAATGTTTGTTTTTTTTCTTGTGTACTTTGCACAAAGACTGTCGGACTTTGTTTGTTGAAAAGCTTATTATTCTGTCTAGACGGTACTTCAGTCACTCTTTTGTTCGCTGAGGCAAAATAATGATGATGCACTTCAGTGCCTTTTTGTATTTGCACTATATATTTACCTTTGGACAATAATAATTTGGAACTGTCTGGTAGAGAGGCAAACACAGGCGGCGGCCTCTGTTTTGCCGCTAATTGGAATTGACATTTAAGTTTCACGTACGCCAGTGCAGTTTCGTATTACAGACAGTTTGGTACAGTTCGTTCGTGAATGTCATTTTTTGACTCGTGCCAACCGAATTAACATCCAAAATCACATCGGACGGACAGTTGCACTTGCACTTGTTTGCCTTCACCGTGCCGTGCTCTGTGCCCGTCAATGTACTTTGTGCATGGTGACCTGGCAGTAACTAATTGGAAAATGTTTTGTGGCTGCAACTCATAATAAAATGGTCGCTCTGGGTTTAGTATGAATAAATCGAATTGTTGTTGTTGTTGGTCCACTGGATTACCATCAATCACAAATCTGTTTGTGCCCTGTCAAAGCGATTTGTGCAATGGCCAACTCGGCGCTTGATGATTTCGAAACAAGACACTGTTGTTGTTATTGTCAGTCGTAACAAGTAAACAATTCCAGCTAATACGCTTATTATTACTTAATGTACTTTAATATATTAAGTGGAAGTTGATGTTTGTGTGTATGTGCATTGCCTCCTGAGATAGGCGGGCAAACACCAGACAAACAGAACTCGTACTAATAAGTCAAACAGATAATACGATTATTCCAATTATTCGCCAAAAGAGAGAAAAATCGATAATGTTGGCACGAAAAAATTGTGCTGTGCCGATATAGCATGACGCATAAGAAATTTCTAGTTGGCGCATGTCCATGGCGCCATGAATACCCCAAGTGGTCATCCAACAAAACAGTTCCCAAATTCACTACGCATTTATACTAACTTAAGCACAATCTGCTGTGGGGTTTTCAAACTAACACTGAAGCAGTAATTAAGCATAGCAGTATCAATCAATCAACTAATTAGGAAAATCCAGTCAATTAGTTATTTTAACATCTAAAACCCAATAGTACAATCAATAAATCTTTAAATTTTAATTTTCAAAAAGAATCTCTTAATTGATTTGACTTTAAAATAAAAAGATCCTTTCATAGACGCAGTGCACTTTTCTGGAATGCACTCACGCACACACGCGCTCACAACAACAAAGGCACACTGAGTTGCCTGTCGCCTCTCACCTCTGACCCATTCCGTGTTTGGTTTTCGCTATCTACGACTCGTCGCTAGTTAATTTTTGTGTTTGTCATCGTCTTGTGGACTCATTTGGGTGAACAGAAGTAAGTTATCATTCATTTTTTGTTTTGATTTGCTTAGTTTTCTGTTGCAGACTGTTCACTGTACATCTAAGGGGCGATCCTCACTCTTGAGCACTCGTCACTCCGAGCACTCATAATCAGAAGCTTTTTGCAACTTTGTCCTAGTTTGACTAAGCTTGACACAGCATCCGTAAGTACAACATTCGGTTGGAATGGGGGTTTTAGGACTTTTTTACTTGTCCAGGCCTACTCTCCCAGTGCTACTCCGTGCTACTGCTCAACAATGGACCTACCTGCTCCCCGTATCCCAAGACCAAATGGTACAGGGACACTCCATGGAATTGGGGACGGTGAATTAGTTGGCCACAATTTGGCCAGTCCGTACATGCGTAATGGACATGTCCGATTACATGGCGATTTCGAGGGAACCTTTTCCATAATTGGTACTGCCAAGTTCGCTGGTACATTCAACGGAGTGAACGTGCCGACATTTACTCGAAGTAGATTTAATGGTACCGTGCTTAATGGCAAATTTAAAGGTCAATTTCTTGGCCAAGTGGGGGACCACAATCGTTTCGGGAGAAACAGTTTTGTTGGTCAATTTGAAGGCACCTGGACTGGCACATTTGTGGGCACACTCAATGGTGTGTCCAATCGGAATCCTATCGACAACAATGCCAACCAAATCAACCAGATTAATCGCCGTCGGCCGATGCCAGTCCAGCCCAGAAGAGTCCAAGCGGACATTCCCGTGATTGACCTTGCAGAGGATGACAATATGGAGGACAATGATGTAGAGGTGCTATCATTCAAGGTTATATCTCGTCCACAAGAACCATTAGTGAAATTTATTTGTTCATGTTGCCCTGCTAATCCTGCCACTCGGGCTAGTTGTTCAAACCAACAGCAAGGTTGTGTCAAGCCCAACAGTACGGTTAGGACCACCAAGCGTTTGCTAGAATTGGAAGTGAATGAAGCTTCTAAACAACAGTGCAAGTCTAATTTGGCCGAAGGCCCGTCTAAAGCGCAAATCGACCAGTCCAACTCTAAGCAGCCAAACGACAAAGGCAAGTCTAATTTGGCCACTAACCAGCGCCCGTCTAAGGCGCCACTGGACCAGACCAACTCTAAGTTGCCAAATGACCAAGGCAGGCCCAATTTGGTCATTGGCCAAGGCCCGTCTAAGGCGCCAATCGACCAGACCAACTCTAAGCAGCCAAACGACAAAGGCAAGTCTAATTTGGTCATTGGCCCAGGCCCGTCTAAGTCGTCGATCGACCAGACCAACTCTAAGCAGCCAAACGACAAAGGCATGTCTAATTTGGTCACTAACCAGCGCCCGTCTAAGGCGCCAATCGACCAGACCAACTCTAAGTTGCCAAATGACCAAGGCAAGTCTAATTTGGTCATTGGCCAAGGCCCGTCTAAGGCGCCAATCGACCAGACCAACTCTAAGCAGCCAAACGACAAAGGCAAGTCTAATTTGGTCATTGGCCCAGGCCCGTCTAAGGCGCCAATCGACCAGACCAACTCTAAGCAGCCTAACGACAAAGACAAGTCAAAGTTTCCAATTCGACATCAATCCTCCTCGAATGCTGCATTGAATCGATTCATTCGCGACCGCCCTTCAATCAGCGCTAGTGCAAAGATGCAATTGCCATCATTGGTGATTGACTTGGATGATGATGAAGAAGAAGAAGAAGACAACCGAGCAGTAGCGTCCAACAGCCAAAAGCCAACACATTCTGCTCAGGGCACTCACTTTCGCAGTCCTAAATGCATCTTTCATGATTTCACTCCAAAATAGACATCAAAACAGATTTATAGCAGGCACTCGACAGTGGTCATTTTGCATAGTGTTCTCATTGTATTGTGAGTTGTATTGCACGACATAGATCAACATTGCACACGATTTGTTGCATGACATAACCATTGGATCAATACTTAGACGATCTCTTTATCTCATATACTTTTACCTTTAGTATTCTCATTATACCATGTGTGTTCGCATAGCTTATCTTAATATCTCCTATACATTATCTGTTTGTCTACTATATCAATACCTTATGTGCTTCATGATTGTCACTTATCCACACATACACTCTACTTAATCATTAATAGTCTTGTCAAATGTACCACCTTTGCATGGCCACTCATTGACCATTTAGTGTTTCTTGTGTCTTAGTTGTCTATGAACATTACCATTACTCATCAACAGATTCTAAACATAGTGATTCTCATAATATTAAGCTTGTAAGAACATAAAAATTAATAAAAAACAATGTTTTAATCTGTATTGAATGTATCGATATGACGGGTCATCTGCAATTCTCAATTTGCATTGCATCATTGACCATGACTCGATCAATTCTAGGGCCATTGGTGTCGAATGATTTGCTCTGCCAGATATGAGCTCCTGCAACTCACTTCCCACCGACTCAGTAACCAACTCGGGATTGTCTAACACATTCAAGTCACTTGTCTGTCGATCAGTGCGGCCACTGCTGCAATCGTCACTAATATCGCGTTCTTATGATAAATTACTCGTTGGAACTAACTCGTTGGCACGAGTTGAGGTCTTTTGATGGTGATTATTTTCGGTTTACACAACAAGACTCAAACAAAACACATTCACTGCCTGCTTGCTAAACGCATCGTCAATGAGCACCCAAATGTCCGAGCCATTACTCGAAGAGACCATATAACCTTGCACTTCTTGTTTCATTTCATCAGACCGGGTTACATATTGTCCCTTCCAGTGCAGTGTTGGAGAGAACCAGTGTTCTGACAGCAGTAGGCAAATGACCATTGCTTGGTTAAAAGATTATTAGCTAGATTGATCGGCGAAAATCAAATTACCAATCGAGTTTCTGCTTTACCTATGTGTGCGTGCGTATATGTTCATATGAGTGTAACCGATATGTGCGAGTGCATAAGCTCATATTGTTTAATGTTCAAGTCTGCCTGTTAGACTTTCACTAACAATTGAAAACATCACAAACAGCAATCGAGTAAATGTTGACGTTGGCCTTTGCTGTTGCTCTTGGCCGGCCGACCCTCCAAGCTCTATTAGTGGACATTGGCCAAACAGGCAAGCACAAGCACATTCTGTTTTCAATTTGACTCGATTTATCTCTTGAGTAGTCAACCTATTTGCAATAAGCACGAGCACGCGATTCAACCAACTTGTCACCACTCACGCCATTCAATGAACGTCCCAATTTGATTGGACCAGCTCTAAGCTGCCAAATCACAAAGGCAAACCTAATTTGTCTATTACTCAAGGCCTGTATAACTAATCAATTGACCAAACCAAGCAAAAGTAGCCTTCTGGTGGATTCAGTTTTAGCTGCTTGTGCTCGGACATAAGACAGATTATGGCAGTGTGCCATAGGTGCTACGGGACGGGACTGGGACAAACTGCAATACTGAACAAGTGGATATTTCGAGACAACCGAGATTGCAGTTTAGTGTAACTAAATCATCTAATACTTTGTCAAAAATGGACAGGTCAAGAGTTTAGCAAGTGCACTTCAAAGGGAGATCTCATTAGGGCATTTAATAAGTTTGTGTGCGTTTAGGCGCATTGAAAGTGATTGCGACTAGAGGTTCGTACTTGTGAACTATTTTTCAAACTACGTTCGTTCGCACAAGCAAAGACACCACCACCAATCGACCGATGGACACCGCTGATCGAGCCATTACTGTCGGCTCCGCAGTGTGCCTCAATTTGCCACGGTACTGAACACATATGGTGAGCAGATACTGCCAACTGGCCAGTGACAACCAACACACATTGCACATTCCATTAGCTCTCATAATTCAAGCTAACCCCAGGGGCAGAGATGAGCTCATTACGGTGTCCTGCCGGGCAAGTGGGCACAAGCCACCAGCCACATTAGCGTTAACAGACTAATTCAATCTCAACTCAACTCATTGTCCCGCACACACACAGCTCAATAATAAAACGAACTCAAGTGGCGACCATTAAGGGGACCATTACAGTGGTGCTGTCGACTGTGCCTGTAAGTGCAAATACATATGTCTAAATATAATCAAACAAAGTACCTTCATGTGCTGAACGACTGAATTGGCACAATTCAATGAGCTTACAAACACTCACAATACCATTCACTAACGAACCAATACGAATGAGCTTGCTTGTTTGTAACTAAGCCGAAAGCGATTCCTACTTGGCCTAAATGTTTGATTTTGAGCAAACACTCAACTGCTGCGAACGATTTAGATCGAGATTATCTTTACAATTGAAGATAGCAAACAGGGTGAGGCACTCAGCGTGTGATACACTGCCACAGTCGACTAATGTTTGCCGTTTGCGACGAGTCGTTTAGTGCTCTTCCTTCTTGGTCAGGACGATTGCAGAGTAATGAGTAGCGAGATTAAGTTACACGAGATTGTTTCCCCCGGTGGGGTCTTTTTGCTCTGTCACTGACGACATTTGTCCAGATGGTCGATCTCGATGGCAGTTCTACTCTACTGCAGTATGGCTCGAGCTATCGAAGACGAGTGGGAACGTTGAAAGTGCCCAAGGGTGTAGAGTTCACTCGATTGTTTTTAGTCATTTTGGCTGTTGTCCCGCTGCTGTTAATGGTGCTGGCCTATCTTCTTGTAAGTGACATTCCAAGTCCTCCCTCCCACGAGCGTTCGAAGTCTCATGGCTTGGGGTACTGGCCCCATAGTGCGCAGTGGACATTATTGCTACGTTCACATTGACAAACACAGAACACACTTTTGTCCTCTCTGTCCTGTTCAGACAAGTCAGTTTGCTCTCACCACTCAACGAAACAACATCGAACCGTGTCGTCAACTGTCAACTAACAACAATGGCTGCCCAGAACATTAAGATTAAAATGGAAGACGAAGATGATGACTATGAAGTCAAAGCAAACATACCAAAAATCGAAGCCGCCTCCAAAGTAAAAGCAAATCGCAACAAGCGAAAAAGGAAGACGGACCCGATAATTAAGACTGAAGATGAAGATGAGGTCAAGGCGAAAATGCCAAAAAACGAAAACGATTTCAAAGTCGAAGCAATTCGTGACAAGCGAATTGGTGACAAAGGCATTTTGCAGTATCGTATCAAATGGAAAGGCTATCCCGAAAGGGAGAACACATGGGAGCCAGTGGAGAACTGCCTCGACGCCTTTCAGATGATAATCGATTGGGAAGATACTAAGGCAGGTGATGACTGGGAGGAGCAACAGAAGGAAGACAGCGACGATGCGCGGTTAATACCACGAGACGACCCGGAGAACGCCTCCATACAACAAGCCTATGAAAACGATCAAGACATCTTACAAAGCGGCTGTTATGATATAGTCGAAGTACTTGGAAAAACAAAAGAAGACAAATTCTGGTTCCGGATGCAACTTCGACCTGGGTACACCGAAAAGTGGGGTTACATTCTGAAAGATGAGCGCGTTTTAAGTCTTGACGATAGAGACAGCTACTTGAAGGACGCCATAGACGATGATGAAAAAGCCATCATCGATGCCTTCGAAGAACAGTAATTTGAAAAACATTTTTATAATAATTAATATTTTAGCATGTGTGTAGCCAAGCCTAATGTATTGTGTTATAACATGTTGTATGACTTTAATAATAATAAAGACCTTAAACTTAAATTCGATTCGGTTGTTTCAATAAAGCGAAGTGTTTCTGTATGGCCAACAGAGCACAGTACGGTGCGTGTTGTGTGTGTCACCATTGAGCGGTGCCATTTGGCGGACGTGGTGGCTTTTCGCTAGAACCATCAGTGTGTTCGTCGTCGTCGATACGAAGCTTACATTGACCACTCCATAGTTTGCTCAGTTCGGTCCCCATTTAAGAGAGAAGAGGGAGTGCAACCCACCGAGTTAAGTGCATTTTGGCGCCAAAAACCGCTTCGCGCTCTCTTCTCAAGACAGGCATGCCAGGTCAGAGTCTCTGACTCAGAGGTTTGCGAGCGAGAGAAATGTAATCGCGCAAATGGCCAATGGTCACAAACTGGATTGTAAGCGTTCAAGCAATATGGCACATGAGGAATTTATATGGCCCAGCATGACACTGTGACAGGCCCCCCTCGGTCCCTGGGGTAAGCTTAAAGGCATTCATTTGGAGAGCTAATGGAATGTGCAATGTGTGTTGGTTGGCGGTTGGCATTTGGCAGTATACATTCACCCTGTGTATTCAGTGCGACAGTGAATTGAGGCAGACGGTGGAGCAGAGCAGGCTCGATCAGTGGTAGTCTGTCCATCGGTCGGTTGGTGGTTGGGTCTCGGTGCTTGTGCGAACGAACGTAATTCGAAATGTTTCACACAAGCGCTCGCCTTTAATCGCAATCACTTTCAATGCACCTAAACGTACAAAACTTATTAAATGCCCTAATGAGATCTCCCTTTGAAGTGCACTTGCCAACTGCTTGACCTGTCCAATTAGACGAAATATGAGATGATTTTGTTATCTTGCACAATCTTTTCGTGATTGCCTGTGTTGGCCAATGGAATATATTCTGTTTGTCTTTTATTTTCCATGTTGTTTGAGGCATAGACCAACAAATAGAATATTGACAATTGAGAGACAGTGTGCGATTGTATGTAGTCATTCAATCAGGCACACATACTAAGAGAACTTGTTTTGTTCGTGTGTGCGTGTGCATTCGAAGTTTGTTGCCCAATGCGCCAATGCAAACACATTCAATCGTATATTCAAATTTGGCAAACAGGCCAGTTGCGTTACATTTAGTCATTGCCAAGCCGAGTGCCGCTGGGTCTAACAAGAATCTCGGCAAATTAGAACCACTTTAACTCTCACAGTGGTGGTCAGTCAGTCAGTCAGTGCCTAACTTGGCCATAGCTCAAGTCCTTAAGGTGCATTGTCGTTGAATGACGCGTTCACTTACACAAACAAAAATAACTCAGTGTAATTTGTCGTCTTGCACGGTTTGCATTGAGTGGTGGTGGTGGTGTGCCATCGATGGTGCACATCTCCACTCTGTTCACTCACGAGTCGAACCACCAAACTCTCGGCCTGTGTGCATTCTTAGTTGTTGCCGTCAAACTGAATTTTACATCACCATCTTGTTCATAACTGGTCAAATTCGAGTACATCACGGACATCACACACACTCACTAACAGACAGCCGTTCGAGCGCTCAAGTGTGAGACCATCCAATTGCACATTCAATCTAGAACGATGGCGATAGTACAGAGAGCAGCACCGTTCCTGTAAAGGACGCAAGTGACGCTTCAGGCGCCAAGGCGGCAGACCATCAAATAGGCGCTAAAAAGGACCAAGGCGTACAAAAAGGTTGGCGGTAAAATTGTTTTGCGTTAGACGCCAAGTGATCTAGGAACGGAACTGTCAGAGAGCACTTAGCACGTAATCAATTCACCAGCACAGCAGAGGCATTTGTTTAAATGTCAAACACTAATGATAATAAAAAAATATTAATTCTTGCATTCATTCACTCAGTCTCATGAGTGCTTATGTTAATAGAATATATTTTCGTTGGTCTTGTTGCTTCGGCGAGGCACAGACACACACACACAGTGAACATTTATAATTAGAATTGCATGTGTGCTCTGAACTTGAACTTTTTTCCACGTCAAATCGGCAGGCAGTGTTCGATCATGTAATCATTCAATCAGACACATCATCCTACGCACTGTTTGTGTTCATATGTGCGTACATTCGTAGTTTGTCTCCTATGTTCTACATATGTAAACACAGCCATTGCCATTATGTTCACATTCAATTCTACCTATCTATTTGACGTTATATAATGAGTTCATTTATATTCGGCTCCAAATAGATTGTTTGGTTGGCTCTCGAGTTTCAAATTAGTTGAAATGTCAAACACTGATCATAATAATAATGTCTCTAATGTTCGGCATGCAATCAAATCCTATTCAACATTACTGAAAGTATGAGTAATAAGTTCATTTGTATTCGGCCCAAAATAGAATGTACATTCTTTTTGGAATAGTTGAGTCTTAAGTTTCAAATTAGTTAAAATATCAAACCATAATAACAACCAAATTGTAAATGCACTAATCCATTATACATTCAGTCAGTGGTGACTAGTCGGTGTCAGTGTAATGCTGATGATGTGTGCCCCCGTATGCACTGGATTTTGTTCAAGTTGCAACATTGCACTTAATTAGCGCCTCATGGTGTACTGCTTTATTTGCACTCACGAATGCACGCAACGGTTCGCAATGTAGAATACAATAAAACGGGTTCGTTTTGTTCGCTTTATGGCGCCCGAAAGTTGAGACACGCGCACAAGCGCACTTGTCATTTTGCTCTATTATGACAGGTACAAGTGCTTCTTTTCTATTAGTCGGATGGTTCCCAACTCGGCGTAAATCGGTTATTAAGGAGAGAGAGAGAGAGAGAGAGAGAGAGAGAGAGAGAGAGAGAGAGAGAAGAGAGAGAGAGAGTACTTCTCACCAGACACGAACGATTGGTATAGCTATATAGCACAGTGGTCGGGTGGGTGATCAGTGGAACACTGTATGAGTCATATTCACCCAATGGTAGATAACTCAACAAAATATCAAGAACACACAACCAATACAATCAGAATTATAATCAATCTTTATTGAAACTACAAAAATAAAACAAAAGAAGTGACATTGAAAGTGTTACATTACAACTTGGACTACTACATGGACAATGAACTTATTATGATCTCAGTTGAATGAAGATTTCAATCCTCGTCTCCAAATGCTTGCATTCGGCGACCATCACTGTCGAGCAAGTACCCATCCTTATCGACGCCATAGCCACCAGTCTTAAGATCACAAATCACTTCAGTCAGTGAACGTTTGTGATGTTTACCTGGTTCAGTAGTGACTTGGCACGGTTGGCCTTGGCTCCAGTTCGCCGGGGCCTTTACGTAACGGTACGGCACAAACTTGACGCCTCTGGCACCAAAACGCTTCGATTTGCCGTAGGAGTCTGTGCTGTTGTCCCCATCCACCAGCCATTCGCCATTTGGATAGAGTTCGTACAAGCAGTCGAGTGTTTTATTTTCGGTCAAATAGGTGCAAGTTTCTCGGCTCTTGCCACGGAAATAGTTGACCACGTCAACTAGTACGGTGCCATAGTAAAGGCCAAAGCCAAGCAGTACAACACCGACGATAAAGCAGGTGCCGAATGCAATGCAGCGTAATCGCTCACGATTTGGGTTAAAAAATTTCATGTTGGATTCAAATTCTTCAGGTTCGAATGTGTGCGTTGCAGCAACAAAAGTCTGTTGGCAAATGATTTATGATTCCAATCAAAGGCGATTCTTATAAGCGTGAATCAATTCAGAGCTAGGTAGTGAAATGGGCGAAATGAGTCGAGTCGAGTGCATGCCCGCGCCTGCTCACAAACACCGAACAAGTCGAACCAATAAATAACTCGAAACAATTTGATAAAATGCAATTAATTATTTATTAATTTTCTAATGCGAAATATGATTTGTGATTGGTATCATTCATTAGATCGTAACTATAGCTTTCTCTATGTTTTGTTTTCACATGAAGATTAAGGAAGACAGACCTAAGTAATTGGGCTAAAGAGACCTCTAACCCAGTGACATAATAATGTGTGCAATAAGAAAACAGCCAAACCGGAGGACCGGGCAGGCAGTGACCGACCTTGGCAGTGAAGTGATAGACATGCGTGTGTGACGTATTTTCTCTTTTCTGTTCCAAATGGAACAACCAATCGAGTCTCGTCAAATGCTGCCTGGTAACAAGAAAGCAGAGTGGAAAGGCTATTAAGGCGGACAATTGAAACGCTTCTGTTCTCTCTCTCTCTCTCTCTCTCTCTCTCTCTCTCTCTCTCTCTCTCTCTCTCTCTCTCTCTCTCTCTCTCTCTCTCTCTCTCTCTCTCTCTCTCTCTCTCTCTCTCTCTCTCTCTCTCTCTCTTCTTTCTCTCTCACTCCCTCTCTCTCTCTCTCTCTCTCTCTCTCTCTCTCTCTCCCTCCCCTCCCTCCTCTCTCTCTCTCTCTCTTCTCTCTCTCTCTCTCTCTCTCTCTCTTTCTCTCTTTTTTTCTTTCTTCTTCTCTTCTGCTCCCAATTAGTGTTTGCTCAACATCCTACACTCATCATCTAAATCTGGAACTGACCTTCACATGGAATATATGCACCGAGACAGACTCATGAGAGTACATTTTTGAGTCGTGCACTGTAAAGTATTACTGTGCACAATGTCTGTTTGTTGAGTGTGCATTAGAACAGCAAACACTGTCAGACTTTGTTTGTTTAAAGCCTATTGTCTGTCTAGACAGTGCATTTGTCACTATTGTTCTACTAGGCACTGCTGGGGGGGGTGTGTGTGTGTGTGTGTGTGTGTGTGTGTGTGTGTGTGTGTGTGTGCACAATTGTGATGTGCGTATGCACCTTATTGTATTTGAATATATATTTGCATTTGGATAATAATTTGGAACCGACTGGTAGAGAGGCACAGACGTGCGGCCGCTTCTGCTTGGCCACTAATTGAAATTGACATTTGAGCTTCACGTACGCCAGTGCAGTTTCGTATTACACAGTTTGGTACTGGTTTGCTTCGTTTCGCCTTTGTATGTAAAATTTTGTTTGCCTCGTGCCAACCAAATTAGCATTCTAATTCCCTAGTGTTTGAATAGTGCACTTGCACTTGTCGGCCTGCACCGGGCCGTGCACTGTGTGCCCGTCAATGTACTTTGTGCACGGTTGCCTGGCATAAACTAATTGGTATAAGTTTTGTGGCTTCAACTCATAATTATTATATTATATTATGATAGAATGAGTACTCTTGGCTTAGTATGGATAAAAGTTGTTGTTGTTGTTGTAGTCCGTCCACTGGATTACCATCAGTTACAGATCTGTTTGTGCCTTGTCAAAGCCATTTGTGCAGTGGCCAATTCAGCCTGTGATGTGGACAACAGAAAGTGTTGTTGTTGTTGTTTGTCGTAAATCATAACAAGCACTCGGATATGGTCTGTTATATGGCTTGCCGTTTACTCTACCAGTAATATGCAATGCACTGATTAGAGGATCAAAGTGTCCATGTCGTGTGTTGCATCATGCACGGCTAAACAAATCGAATTGGCCACAAGTGAGACAACTCATCCTGCATTTGGGGTAAACTCGAGACAATATCCATTTCGTCAGTCAAATAGTCCATTCATCGATTGAGCCAAGAAAGTGCAACACGATTACGATTACACAACATTAGCCTATGAGATCGGTAACCTGAGTGAACAGAGTAGCACACATCAGCCGCTAATCACTGACTGATTGGCGAGTGCCCAGTCGACTGTGCCGACTGTTTACAGCGGCAAAGGTATTGCATTGAGTTGAGTTGAGTCCCGATCGCTTGCTTATCATCATCATCGGATGATAGCTAAATGAGTTCGATCTTTATGTTCTTCCTATAAGGTCCTCCGGTCAATTGCCTGCTAAATGGTGGTGCAATTGTTCTGTTTGCGCAGTCCTGGGTGCAACTGGGTCCTGCAGTAGTGACATTTGGATAGCAACGATTTGCCATTCGCAGATCTGATTGCAAAGACGCATTTGCCCTTGCAATGCGAATTGAGGGGCTAATGATGTAGCATGCAAGCTCGTTGATGCACCATCTCGATGTCTGACTCAGGATTACGAACAGTTTGATCGGCCAATGTGGGTTGGTTTGGGCATGTTGGACCGGATTCGGAGTGGGACTCTGCTTCGCTATCTGTAGTAATGCTCTCGTCGATCACTTATGCTATTCCCGGAGATGGTGGGGTTACAATATGTTTTTCTTGAAGGCAGCGTATAGCTCTTTATCTGATGATGAGCCAGTATCATCAATCGGCCACGACGATCGTGTGACTCTTGTTGGCTGGCCGGTTCTGGCTCTCTTCACTCTATTGGCCGTTTTAGAGTCAGAATCAGAAATGTGGCTTGGACCATCAACCGGCCACGACGATCGCGTGACTCGATCGGTGTCTATTTAACTCCTCGTCTCACTAGTCATGGCCTTGTGCCATTGACCAGTGCTCGGTGACCGGTGGCTCAGGAGAAACAGACATTGGACGGCCACGACCGCGGAGGCCTCTTGCGCAATTCACTGGTGCAGCTGATGGGCGAGCACTTTTGTCATGAGCAGTATCCTGTGCTAACATGCCAAAAAGAGCACCCAGATTGATGTGCACAGATATACGAATGTTATCCGGAGTGTCACTCATGATCGGTATGAGAGTTGGGTCTCGCCACTCAAGCCATTTTAGACCAGACACCACCTTCGGGATGAGAGGCGACTCGTCTGCCACTTTTAACCTAACCTTACCGGACACACGCTGTCCGCTTCTCGGATGCTGCTTGGACTTCTTCTTCCTTTCATTGTCTTTTGTGTGAACCACATTCGGTAAAAGGAGTCTTAGTGTAAAGAAGAAGAAGAAGAGAGAATGCACAAGTGAAAAGTGGGCGACGAGAACGGGGCATAAGACTGATCAGTAGCGAGGCACGATAGGCAATGCCAAAACACGGTAATACACAGATGCATAGTTGGAGGGCAAAGTGGCAAAGCTCGTCGTCACCAATACACTTCAATTAGTCAATTGTCATTGCCACTAATAATGTTTCCTGTGTCTGTCCATAGAGTGTTACAATGTCGTACAGACAGACAGGTTCGAGTTCGCCCTTGAGACTGTCCTCCAGTACATTCGCATGAATCCACTTGAGATTAGGAAACAATTTAGCAATCTTGCTTTTGACAACTGCAGGAGTGAACTCGGGTCCAAGTGGAAAGGTGAGATAGAGTTTGGTGATTCGGGTGTTGAGCGGTACCGCGTCGATCACGTCTTGTGGGATATCAGGGTAGGGGATCGAGAGAGTGACTTCACGCAGGTTGGGCAGTTTAGCCATAAAACGAAACATCTCACAAGTCAAGAAGTGGAATCTGTTTGGAATGACAAGTGAGTGTTATCAAGTGACATATGACCCAATTGGCTTACCCGAAACAGTGACGGAATGTAGAGCACTTTCAGTTTGGTGAAGTAGGCCACGAACAGTTGCAACAACTTGACCTGATGTTCCGTGTTGTAGGACTTGCCAGTGGACAGAAACACCAAATGGAAACGAGTCAAGTTGCGGTCAAACTTAAGCTTCGACTTGAGGAATCGTTCCATCTCCTCCCGATTGCACTCGAACTTGGCCTTGATCATCAGTGTCAGGATCTCAAACTTCTTGTCCAGTTGTTTGTACAGATGCAGCATGTTGGTGGAGTAGTCCTCGATACGGACAATCTTAATGCAGGATATGGCCTGTTACATAAAGAACGACGGTAGTGACCAAAGTTGTCCGCATGCTCGATCCAGTCGGGACTGGCCTTCGAAAGGAGAATCAGTTCGTTCAGTGTGCGGCCTTCAAGGTCGCATTCGCTTTCGACAGTGAACTCAGTGGCTCAACTCGACGGTCCAGTGTAGTGTCTTGGCATTTCATTCGAGTTGGTAATTTGGAAGATTCTTTGATGATCGTCCTGTTAATAGAGAAGGCATTAGGCGTCAGTGGTGGTGGTTATGATGATTCTGATGATGATGTTACCCGCACACAGTTGACATTAAAGCCAACCTGGTTATGACACGTGAATTAAGCGAAATTGCCTGAACACGAATAGCACCAGTGGGGATACGTTGTGTAGAAAGGCAATTAGGATCGGTTGATTGCGAGTAGACATTGAAAAACATCAACACTCGATATGGCTCACAGTAAGTGGGGCACGTAAGTGCACTTTACCGTGGTGATGGCCTCAGCACATAATGTCTCGTACAGTACACCAGAGGATGGCCCTTGTAAACCAGAGTGGACCCAACACGGGACTAGTGAGAAACTATCGTCCAAAAGCACAAGAATAATGACCAAATCCAGGCAGTGCACAACAAACACTCTCACACAGAGACAGGCACAATGCAGACAGGCAGGCAGGCGGCCAGCGTCGAGTGGATGGCGATCGTCGTCGTCGTCGTTGTGCGAAACAGATAGAAAAGGCAACTTCGGGCAGAGTGGGCATTCTAAACCAGAATGTCGTCTTTTAAGACGTACACAATATCAGGCTTCACCATTCGAGGGAACAATTGTGAAGCATGTCAGTGGCACTCCTGGACAAAGGTAAGATTGTCGGTGCGAATGTTGAGTGAATCCAACAGTGGAAAGAGACATCCAAAGGTTTACCTAAACTGGGCTAACGTGTGATGATGTATCGTGCCTCGATACGCGATGGCAGATAGTGTGTGTTGAGACAATACAGAATTCGTAACGATGGGATCGAGTAGAGTGCATTGCACCAGTGCGCACTTCCAACGAGCTTTCCTTGTCAACGTCAATGTAAATTTGGTAAATGCGATCGTTTACAGCCATCAAACAAAACACCAGTGACGGGATTACAGTAACCAGTCGGTCGTGGTATGGCAATCGTCTTCCCACTTGTGAACAGACCAATCAGCAAATCATACCGAGCTTTGTTGTCGGCATCGTCCACCTTGAAGTCACATCCAGCCATCAGGCCAATAAAGGCATCATAGTACTCGCGAGTCAGATTAGACGTCATTCTTCAACTACCCGATCGGAACAAACCGCCAACAGCAGCTTCTTCACTTTGCCTGTTATACTTGGAATGAGAGCAAGATCCAGACACTTTAGCCCACTCGGAGAGCAAACTTGGCGACCACTTTTGGCTGGCTGGACGGTTGCTGACCGCTTCTCGGATGCTGTTTGGACTTGTTCTTCCCTTTTTTGCTTTTAGTGGGAGCCATCTTCGGTGAAGGGACTCTTATCGTGAAGATGAAGAGAGAAAGCACTAACGAAAATGGGTGAAAAGGACGAGGCAGACATGGGCAAGATGCGAGGCGTGTTAGGCAATGACAAAAAAAGTTAGTTCAATACGACAAAGTTGAAGAGTGAAATGGAGTCACTCATCGTAATTCTAAATTAGTCTGCCAAATCCATCACCAGTATTAAGCACTGACAGTGACGGAATGTAGAGCACCTCAAGTTTGGTGAAGTAGGCCACAAACAGCTGCAACAACTTCACCTGATGTTCCGTGTTGTAGGAGTTGCCAGTGGGCAGATACACCAAATGGAATAGAGTCAAATTGCGGCCAAACTTGGGCTTCGACATGAGGAATCGTTCCATCTACTGCACTCGAACTTGGCCTTGATCACCAGTGTCAGGTTCTCGATACGGACAATCTTAATGCGGAACAGGTCCTGCTGCATAAAGAACGACGGTAGTGTCCAAAGTTGTCCACATGCTCGATTCAGTCGGGACTGGCCTTCGAAAGGGGAATCAGTTCGTTCAGTGTGCGGCCTTCCAGGTCGCGTTCGCTTTCGACAGCGAACGGTGGCTCAACTCGACTGTCCTGTGTAGTGTCTTGGCATTTCATTCGAGTTGGTGACTTGGACTTAGACTTTTTGTTATTGGGTTTGCCCATTGTGGTGGTGGTGGACACACACAATTGTGACGGTAACGATTGCACACAGAGACAGACACAATGCAGACAGGCAGCCAGGCGGCCAGCGTCAAGTGGATGATCGCGATCGTCATCGTTGTCGTTGTGCGAAACAGACAGAACAGGCAACTTCGGACAGAGTGTACTGTTGGCATTCTAACGAACATTTCATTCATTCATTCGTAAGCTAGAATGTCATCGTCAACGACGTACACAATATGCAGCTTCACTATCTGAGGGAACAATTGTGAAGCATGTACTCTTGAGCAAAGGTACGATTGTAGGTGCGAATGTCGTGTGACTCCAACATTGGAAATAGACGTCCAAAGGTTTACCCAAGCTCGCTAACGTGTAGTGATATTGAAGAATTTGGGCCAGGGTGATGCGTCGCATCAATGTGAACGGGTCAAAGATGGCCGACTTAGAAGCAACCAAACTGAGGAGATTAGAGTCGAGCGTTGTGGCACGCAATCGGGGCAGTCCAGACAGATGGGTGAGAACAGTTTCGAGTCACAACTGATGAGGGGCAGAGAGTGTGGTTAGTTTGGTGCGCTCGAATGTCGTGTCCTGACTTACTGAATACAGTCCGGGAATTTGCAACTCTTCAAGGCTCTCAAAGTGGATGCACACCAGTGCGGGCAATCTGAACATCACATCAAGTGACACTATACTCGCCACACGGACACCTCCAACCTTGAGGCCAATCCAAGCATCATAATACTTGCGAGTCAGATAGATGTCATTTTTCACGTACACGATCGGTACATAGCACCAACAGCTGCGTCTTCACTTCGCCTGTTATACTTGGAATGAGAACAACATCCCGTCACTCTAGCCACTTTAGCCCCGAAACCACCCTCTGGAAGAGAGCAGACTCGGAGGCCACTTTTGGCAGACTGGACCGTTGTTAACCGCTTCTCGGATGCTGTTTGGACTTTTTTCTTCCCTTTGTTACCTTTGGTGTGTGCCATCTTCGGTGAACAGTGTCTTGTCGTGAAGATGAAGAGAGAAGGCAAAAACAAAAGTAGGCGAAAAGGACAAGGCAGACAAGAGATCAGGAGCGAGGCGCCAAAGGCAATGACAAAAGACAGCAGTACACGAATGTAATGTTTGAGAGTGAAGTGACGAAACCACTCATCAAGAGTCGAAATTAGTCTTCCAAGTCCGTAACCGGAACTAAGCAATTCTGATTGTGTCTGTCCGGACAAAGACAAACAGGGAAATGTCACTACACTGATTAGGTGGCTTTCACTACTGCCTCACTAATCCTCATTCAGTTCAACCGCTGCCGCAACAGAGTAGAACAATGACGAACAGTGACGGATTGAACTGTGAAGCTGTGCCGACGTTGACTAGGATCAACCAAACACACTCAACCTGAGTGAGTGTGCAGTGCACGCATCGTCACTCGAATGGCCATTTGTGTACTCAATCACATCGATGTACACTTAACGCACCGACTATTAACTCTTGAATGTGCACAATTTGATTTAATATTTGGCGAATTACATGAACAAAAGCCAATGGTCATAGGGGAATTAGTGCTAATTGTCATAATATTGAGTGGAGAGTGCATTCATTTGTTGTGCTTGCGAAAAAGCCAAAAAGATCATAAAAGGAATGTGTTTTGTGTGTTGTGTGTGTTGTGTGTTTGGTTGAGGAGATCTAAAATGAGATTAGATTAGTCCACTTGTACAATGTTTGATAATCGTGTTTGCAATTGGTGGTGGTGGCGGTGGTCGTCGTTGAGGTGGTTGGTTTGTTCATTCTTTTCCTTCAGTGCTTGCACTTTCAACAACAGCAGCAGCAGCCGCAGCATCTTCCATCATCTTCTTCTTTCAAGCATGTGTCTCGCAGATCCCCTTGATGGCCGACTCCCTAGTGCAAGACGCATCATTGGTGACTATCTCCGAGTTCCCACCCTCCCGATCGGTGTACATGAGGCTGTAAGTGTGCAGTCGAGGAAACACCGAGTGAATGTTAGTTTTGAGATCACGACAGAACTTCTCATCGTAGGTAGCCAATTGGAGATAGCGCAGCCCGGGAAACAGTTGCCCAAAAGTCGCAGCAAACTGGTCAAACTTGTAGCCAACTGGAATGTGATCCTTCAAATCGAGTAAGAGTACACTCAATGGGCGCAGGTTCTGAGCCTGGTGTGGGCTTAGGGTGGCGGGATTGCCCGAAATGGAGATCTCTATCAGGTCAGGCATTGTGGCAAGCTCATCGAACAGTGTCTCCATTTGGACCTATTCAAAACAGAATCATAATTAGACAGGTTCACTGTACTCAATTGGCCACCACTCACATTGTTCAGCGCCGGAATGTGCAAGTGGTGCACAGTGTTAAAGTAGCGCGAGATGATGCGCACCATTGTCGAGTGCTCGCTGATCTTGTTCATGTTTGCATCGGGACAAGCGAGTTTGAGCGAATGTAGTTTGGTGCCAATCTTTCGAGTAGCCAGCAGTTCGTGCAACTGAGTGAGATCGCACTGGAGTGGGACATTGATCGCGACAATAAGGAACTCACGCAAACTGGAGCCAAATTGACGAAGCAGTTGCACCAAATCGCCCGGGTAGTCAGTGATGTGCACATCACGGAGATGGGCCAGCCTGCAGGTCTGATTGCTGAACACCGTTGGCAACAGTTCGGCTTGCTCCCATATTAAACGGTGAAATGAACGGAAATTGCTGATTGCCACCAACCATTTGGTCTCCACGCGACAGCTCTTGGTGATCGATACCAATTTGATCTTACAGTTCTCCGTTATAGACAGTTGATCCATCAGAATTGGGAAAAACTCATTGAGCCGAGAGTGATAGCGAACATCGAGAATGTCCACATTGGGAAGCAGTCGTATGGCAGCCTTGGCCAGATCGATCATCTTCTGCTCGGACGTTATCACACTGCTGTCCACGACCATACTGATGACATCCCGGTCATCGCTGAGACCATCCTTGTTGCCAAACAGTGACATGTAGTCCAGCGGGCGGCACAGATCCTCCACTGCCTCGGTCCACTGGGGACAGGCATTCATCAGTGCAATCAACTCGAACATTGTTCGACATTTCAGGTCATCCACATTGTTCACCTCAAAAGGTGGCTGCACTGGCCGTGGCCTTGGCATCACCTCTTGACGATTGCCTCGATTCTGCCTTGCCTTCTTTTTTTGGCTTTGGCTTTGACCATGACGGAGAGTGAGTTTGTGATCAATGTTCTAAATGGACAAACAGAGTTGGTGATAAGTAAGGGAGAGATAGAGGGAGATAGAGACAGGGAGAGGGAGAGAGAGAGAGAGAGAGAGAGAGAGAGAGAGAGAGAGAGAGAGAGAAAGAGAGAGAGAAAGAGAGAGAGAGAGAGAGAGAGAGAGAGAGAGAGAGAGAGAGAGAGAGAGAGAGAGAGAGAGAGAGAGAGAGAGAGAGAGAGAGAGAGAGAGAGAGAGAGAGAGAGAGAGAGAGAGAGAGAGAGAGATCAACACATGCATACCAAAGTAGGTAAATGATGATGAGTTCAAAAGCAGACAGTAGAATCGATAAGGTACAGAGACCGACTTCCAATCAGGAATGCATGTGCTGTGTGAGTGCACCACGGACACACCTAAGTGGACAAATGAGTCAATTTACTATCTCAAACGTGCATATTTGGTGCCCAGGGCACAGTGGCACTCAGTGGCTGACCTACCGTGCTGCAACCGAGGCAAAAGGAGTCGAACAGGGCAAATAGAATGTGTGATTAGTGATGATAGTGAGTGGTGCAAAGAGTTAGCCGAAATCTATAATGTCCACCGTCCAGACGGGCGTCTGTGTAAGGATTCCGTCCAAGAGTGGCCACGCTGGCAGGAACTAAGTAGACCTCGCGGAGTGCAATGTGATAAGAAGAGGAGAATCAGCAACAACAAAAAAAGATGTACACAATTGGTCTGCTCTCGTCACTCTGCCTCACTCGGCCCGGCACACACAGAGAGTCACTTGCACTCACTCTCCAGTTGGCCGAGACAGACGAGACTGATGTAGTGTTAGTGTAGTGTTGATTGTTCGTGTTTGTGTGTGTGTGTACGTGTAGGACGGTGAGAGATACGCGCCCAACCTGACCATGTTTCACTCGATGCAGATTATGCTAGGTATATCGCATTACCAGTCTGAGATGTATATTGTTTCTTAAAGTATGTTCAATTCTGAACACGATGGTCTTATCCAAATGATCCAATCACTCATCGTTCAAGAGATATGAATTAATTAAGCAAATCAGTCGAGGGTTTGCTATTAGTTGTGTGTGTCTGTGTGCGTGCTTGCCACGGTAAACCTAATCCGGGTTGTGTGTGTGTAAGTATGTGAACTTTGTTGAACATTGGTAATCGATGAGTGGTGATGAATTGTCTAACATATGAAGTATTGTGGTAACGTGTCAAGAAATGAGATCCACAGTTGTGATTGAAAGTGGAGTGTGTTCATGAGTTCGAAGTGGCCATTTAGGCCGTGAGTTGCACGAGGCACAAAGTGAATAGATATGCCAAATGGATTTTTGAATATTCAAATGCACAGTACTTGGACATTTAACACGCTCAGTCGATCGTCAAAGTCACTAGACAATGTGCAGTGGACATGTTCACCGAATTGGTGGCAAGTCTAGCTGATAAGCATAATCGAAATGACTCTACGAGATCATTTGATCAGAGAGAGAGAGAGAGAGAGAGAGAGAGAGAGAGAGAGAGAGAGAGAGAGAGAGAGAGAGAGAGAGAGAGAGAGGCCTGATTCGACTCTTTCACATGACTGTCGGAACACAGTGCACAATTCGAGGGTCCGTATAAGTCCTGTCAATATTCCATTGACTACATACGCTGACTGACTTAGTTTACAACAACACAAATGAAAGTGATCGTTAATTAGACTGACCGCTCTATGGTCAAGTGAGATTGACGCAATTGGTCTGACACTGTCCACAATGTGACATGGAACGTACCCAATTCAACATAACAAGTCAAGTTTAGTCATAGTATAGATAGTTTGTAATTGTTGAAATCGTTTTATTGAAATAAAAGTATAATGTCAGTGATAAAGTGTGCCTTTATATGAGCACACAACACATGTATGGCTATGGCAATAAGGTTAATGTGTTTGACTTAATTAAGCATAATTGAGTATAATAATTGGCTAAGAGGTCCTTAGGTATGTGTAGCTGTGCTATGGCATAGAACATGCTTTCCTGTGAGTGAGATTGGACGCTGAACCACATTTTGATTTGTTAATCATCATCATCCGATGATAACTCGATGACTTCGATCTTCTTGTTCTTCGGTGGTGCAGTTGTTTTGGTTAAGCTGGCCCAAGTACTGGGTCCTGCAGAAGTTGCATTTGGCAAGCGGCGATTGACTGTTGGCGGATATGTCCGCAAAGATGCAATTGCCATTTGGATGCGACGTTCGGCGCCACGGATCAGGCCTTCAATCCTATCCTTTTCTGAGATAGGAAAGGGAACAGTGTGACCGGCCAATGTGTGTCGGTTTGGATTGCCTCCGTGGCTCACGTATGCATTTCCTGGTGATGGTGAGTTCTGGGCTTCCAATAAGCCATCCTCGAAGGCTTCGTTTAAGTCTTCATCTTCCCAATTAGGCCGTGGTGGCGATACGGCCACGGTGTCATCAACCTGACGTCCAGGAGATGGCATGCTCGCTACCGATAACCCAGAAATGTTCATGCCATCCTCCGATTCCGCCGATCCTGGCGGCAAGTTGGCCTCGGTTCGCGAGTCTCGACTATCATAAGTTGCCTCACTAGTTGTTGATGAGTCAGAACTGGAGCCACCGTTGAGAGCAGCAAGCGATGCCGACGATCGAGTGGCTCTTACTGGCGGGTCGGTTCTGGCTCTCTTCACTCCATTGGGCGTGGAAGAGTCCGAATAAGAAGTGTCGATTGGACCATCAACCGGCAACGACGATCGAGTGACTCTCGGTGTCCATTTGGCTCCTCGTCTCACGAGTCTAGTGCCAGGCCGTGTGCCATTGACCAGTGGTGGCTCAGGAGAAACAGACATTGGACGGCCACGACCGCGTCGGCTTCTAGCGCTGTGCACTGGGGCAGCAGATGGCCGAGCACTTGTGTCAGGAGTCGTATTTGGTGCTGACATTCCAAAATGCTCACCCAGATCGATGTGCACAGATATACGAATGTTAGCCAGAGTATCACTCATGATTGGTAGGTAACGCAAGGAGGTAGTCTGTCAAGTCAAAAGTACAAATGTGTCAGTCAACATGAGCGAGGACATCTACTTACTATTGAGGTACTTACCGGAACACTGGACGAAGTATCAAACAGATCTGGTTGTTCTGGATTCAGCTCCGATGATGCCAAGGGTCGAGTGTCACGAGTGTCAATATGTTTGGTAGTAGTGAGATGATGTCGGTTGGTGTTGATCGGCACAGCGCACACAACACTCACAAAGCACACTCACACACACGCACACAGTCTGCCTCGATGCCTGTCTGCCTGCTCCTCTCCTCTCTCCACTCACTCAATGTACAGATTGTATACTACAAATACAGTGCCGGCTATATCCACAAGTGTCTCGTGTCGTTTGTGTGGAAATATTCTGCAGTCGGTTTGTGGCTGTGCTGTGCCGCTCGCGTGTGTTCGTTCGTGTTTGTGTGTTTCGTTTGCTGCATGTGTCGTCCTTCGAATTGTGCTTGGCGCAATTGATGATTGTACATTTGCATTGTCGGCTATATCGGCATTTGTCTCTTTTTATCGCGACTGTTTGTGTTGAAATAATCTGCAATTGGCAGCACTCTGCCCGTCCGCATGTATTGCTAACCAATGCTCTCTGTCTATGCCATTCCATTTGCGGTTTGTTTCTCTATCCACAAGCGCCGTTGTCTTGGATTTATCACTTTTCACAACTATCCATCATCTTTAAACAACACACACGTATCAGACATTTGAGATCATCTCACTGAGCGGTCTTGCCAAACACATAACATTACAATCCATGCAAACACGCATAGACACGTGAGACATTTGTTGATCAAGTAACAAAGAGTAACTACGGTGATGGTATCATACGTTGTGATTTTTGCATACTAATATTTACCTCTTTCCCAATACTGATCATTTTTCAAGCATGATCAAACTCGAAACCTATCCAACTGTGTGTTGGATGACGATCTTGTCCTACATTCAATTGACCGAACTGATAGGCACACACTCACTGGTTGTGCAAACGTTGATCCGAGCTGGGTCGAGCTTCGGCCCGCATTCTAACCCCGGACTCTGATCTTGTGTTCATGTCTCGTTGGGCGATATGACCATAAAGCAGGGCTTCATTCTCTGCATCAGAATGTACGCCAGCTCGTGTCACAACGGAAACTGATTCGGGCTTAGCTATTGATTGGCCAGGTTGTGTGCTTTAACATTGCACGTGACCTATTCGTTGCTTGGTCTGCCAGCTGGTGCTACAACGGACACCGATTCGGGTTAAGCTCATTCATTGGCAAAGATGTTGACGCTATTGTCAGATAAGAAATGCCAATCAATCAATGTGGCTACTTGCACATAGATGAAAGTGCCAATCGATCGACTATCAGACGGTAGTAATGCACTTTGTCCACTCCGTCACACATTTGATACCTTCTCGACTTGATCGATTGTAAATAAACAATATATTTGTCTTGTGCCACTAATGCCTCATAATTTGTGATTTGTGCCTAACACTGATTTGTGTACGGCTCTCTCTTTCAGCCCTTTGCATTGCATCGATCAGAGGATCATGGTGCTCATGCATATATGCACGGCAACACAACGAGAATATCCCACAAATGGGACAACTCAACCAGGATTTGGGTAAACTTGAGAGCTTAGCCATTTTGTCTGTCGAATAGTCGAATCATCGATAACGCAAAATAAGTGCCACACGAGGTCGACGACAAAGCATTCGCATCGCTATCTCGAGTGAACCGAGACGCACATTCAATTGCAACTCACTAGTTGCGAACGAGTCCCGAGTGGACATAGCCAACACACATCACATGTACAAAAACCGTGATATAAATCAGTTTTGGTCTTCCATTGTTTTTGCACTCGCCAATAAATTTCCATATTATTTACTTATCGCAAAATTAATTGTGATTCGATAACAAATTACTGTTGATCTGTTAATTCTCATGTGTACTTGATGACATTATAAACAGTACTCGAGTGAGTGGTGATGGTGACGCTGCTGCGACCGACCGACCGACCTTTCAAATGCTATTTGTGCACATTGGCCGAGCAGACACACACAAACACATTTTGCTTTCGACTCGGTCTAATGATGATAAGCAGAGAACGGCTTTTCTGTTTGCGTTCATTGATTGAGTTGTGTTCAATTCTCTCCCTCTCTCTCTCTCTCTCTCTCTCTCTCTCTCTCTCTCTCTCTCTCTCTCTCTCTCTGTCATGTTTAATGTTTAATGTAACATGATGTATAATGTTTGCACTGGCGTCGTTCTTGGTGGTCTCTCACTCTACACACAGCAAAATAATAATAAAATTAACACTTTTGATTTACTTCGACGTGTTCCCTCTATTATTATGTACTTTGGTTACTGTTTTGCACATCTCTCTCTCTCTCTCTCTCTCTCTCCCTCCCTCTCTCCCTCTCTCTCTCTCTCTCTCTCTCTCTCTCTCTCTCTCTCTCTCTCTCTCTCTCTCTCTCTCTCTCTCTCTCTCTCTCTCTCTCTCTCTCTCTCTCTCTCTCTCTCTCTCTCTCTCTCTTATAGAAGGACGATTTCAGTTTATTCTTGTGTTTACTTCTTTGTTGTTGCCTAGCCAAGATCTGCGAAATAGACTCGGATAATGTTTAATTAATGTTAATATATGTTTTTGTACTCGTCACTGAATAAAGCCAATTGATCATAGTCTAAAAACATAAACCTTTCTGTGTAACAGACTTTTTATAACTTGACCAGTCTTATCCACCAAAATCATTTGATCACTACTAAATAGTTAACGACTTTGTTTGTTGTAAATGTCACATAATGGTTGTAAAGTTCGACAGACAGACCGTCAATTCAAACTCAAATTAACAAACACGCACACACACTCATTTGGCTATCACCGTGACTCAATCAACGGACGAAAAGCTGTGTGCTTACGTTCGAATTTCTCTCTCAGTTTAATATTTCCATTGAAGTTGTGTTTCGTTGTGACCAAGAGAGTCTTCTGTCAATGCGCCCGCCACTAAGCACACACACAAACACACTAAACAAGTCTACTATTCGATCAGACGATCTCTGTTCTTATTGAAATAACACTATTTGTCTTCTTAATCTTTATTGACAAAAAGAGACAAATACAGAACACATACAAAATAATAATAATAAATTCAAAGACTAATAAAAACTAACAAAAACAAATAAAAACAAGGATAAATCTTCTTATATATTACTACTTTGTGTGTTATTGTCGGTTTAAAGTGTGCTAATGCCGCCGGTCGAGTGATTCACTCTAACACACACACAAAGAAAACAGTAACTTTTGCACGACGTTCAGCGAATTGACCGAGCAAAAAGTCCTACCTTTGCCTGTGACCAAGCTTTGATGTCTATTCGAAAACAAAAAATGTTTCGATTTGATTTTAGTGTGGCACTCGCCGGACTGTACTGTTAATTCGATTGCACAACCATATCATTTTGTTCAAATGTTCAAATGATTGCATGTGCACGGGCCAAGGGCACCCACATCCAATAATTCGGTTAGCCTGAAAGATGAAATAAGAAAATAAGAAGAAGAAAAAATAGAATTGACTGTTATTCGTTCGTTATTTTAATTTGCAAGCAATGTAAATTTATCAGGCAACACACGCAAAGGTCTGTGTCCATTGCACAAATCAAATTTATGTTTCCTTGTCATATGTATTTGTCAATAGATTTCGGTTCAAACGTAACTATCAAAGCTATTCTCCGCACATAGACACTTACTCACATGCGACCGTTAGATCGGGAAGTAACCGTAACTCAATGCCTACCTCAACTGCCGCCGGTAGAGTTCCAAACTCTCTCACACACACAGAAAACACTGAATTGTTATCGTCTTTTGGTAAATTTATTGACTTCTGCTGCTGCTGCTGAAGGAAACATTTTAACCAAAGCTCACGCACTGCAAAACTGCCAGAATGATCGTGTATTGCCAACTGAAAATTTGAGCATTATCAATGTTTTGTGTGTGTGTGTGTGTGTGTGTGTGTGTGTGTGTGTGTGTGTGTGTGTGTGTGTGTGTGTGTGTGTGTGTGTGTGTGTGTGTGTGTGTGTGTGTGTGTGTGTGTGTGTGTTGTGTGTGTTTGTGTGTGTGTGTGTGTGTGTGTGTGTGTGTGTGTGTGTGTGTGTGTGTGTGTGTGTGTGTGTGTGTGTGTGTGTGTGGGTGTGGGTGTGTGTGGGTGTGGGTGTGTGTGGGTGTGGGTGTGGGTGTGGGTGCCTATTTAAATGTATCACACGCGAATAATTTGTTTGTGTCACTAGATTGGCTTGAAGTGCACGATACAATTAGATTATTTTTTTTGTTCGCAGGTCAAGACAGGACATATATTACTCATGGGGTGCATGTCCATTTGATTATCTTTTCAAATATATTTTGTTTTGTGTTTCTTTGAATGTTTGTTTATGCGTTAGCTCAATTGGCCACTTTGCAGTAAAGCACAAACTAATTAATGTCTGGGCCGGTGTGTATGGGTGTGCAATCTATTTTGGGATTCGATTCGTCTGGACAAACAATCGATTCTACCCAGGGCCGGCTTAAGCCTGGGTGATTAGGGTGATTTCACCCAGCTCAATTTGTTTGGAAAGTGAAATTTTTCGAAATTTTAGGATGAATAAGACATTGATACCCATGGATTCATTGGAATTGAGACAGAAATCATCAAGGCCATTCAATTTTGGGATAAAAACAGATTTTCAGTTTTCAAGAAAGTACCTTACTGCCAAATTTGAATAAATTTTTAAAATACAAGCCCAAAATGCACTTGGGGGAGGGTACCGCTCACAAGGATCACCCAACCTGATAAATTGGCTAAGCCGGCCCTGATTCTACCCAATACTTATTTAACGTCCTTTCTGTGAATCATTCGAGTCAACAAACAAACAAGCGCAACTTCAAATGTGATGCACACACAGAGACAAAATCGGATTGATACGAACACAGCAACAGAAGCCAACCTCTGTTTGTCCTTTATTATCATTAGACAGCACTACAATTCGTGGGCCTTCTCGTGGTGGTGGTGTTGATACCGGAATGGCCTACCCTACTTATGAACCGGGTTCTGGGACATTCTACTATTGACCCTCCAAAAATAGTACAGGTAGGTCTGGGTCCATTGTGACGAGTGCAAGTGCATTTGAATGTAAGATAGATTTCGAGTGAACAATCACGGAACACAAAGTGCCAACTGTGCGATATTGCTCGAGTGCCACACTGCAGAGTGAGAACGAATGAACGAGTGAAAGAGAAAGAGAAAGAGAGAGAGAGAGAGAGAGAGAGAGAGAGAGCGAGAGAGAGAGAGAGAGAGAGAGAGAGAGAGAGAGAGAGAGGGAGAGGCTTGACTCGACCGAGTAATATCACTCTTTACACTGAACACAGTGCATAGTTGGAGTGTTTCGACAATTAGTCCGGTCAATTTTCAATTAACTAAACACACAAAATCATCGACGGTGCACCTCTCTCCGCTTTGTCCAAGACAGTCACCTCAACATCATAATATCACTCTCATTTGCAATGTTCAATCAATATTTGTGTGGCCATCTTGTCCTAAATACAAAATTGATGGCGGTGGCCACACACAATGGCAGTCTTTTTCGCCTCCATCAGGCTTACTGCGAATTACGGTTGGCTTGTCAGTTCTAATGTGTGCAGGAGGAAATCATAAACATAAATCTAATTAGGGTTGAGAGTTACAGAAACAACAGCTTCAACCGATCGAACGACCCTTCTCTGACGACTCGCTATTAGCACACATTGGCCAAACAGGCACTAACGCAAACACATTTTGCGTTCGACTCGACTCGATCTAAGCACAATAAGTAGTGACTCGTGCTGCCGTTCTATTGAGTCAAAGTTAATAATCGAATAAGCTCACCTCATTCAAATTAGTCCCACAGCAAGCCCGGACTCAAACCATATACCGTTGCGTACATCTGGAAATATACTGAAAGGCACAAATCACAAATGCAACGGCAGTGACAACCGAAACTGTTGTGGGAAACGACTTGCAAGTTGGTTATCTAGTTGTCCTCGCTAGTAAATTGATAAACTTTTTCTAATAAGGAAATAATTCTGATTAGACAGTTGTGAATTACAGTTGGTCTGTAAGTTCTCATGTGAAGCAGAAAGGCATCACAAACAGCAATCGAGTGCGTGGTGAGAGAGTGACAGATGATGTGACTTTCCGACCGACAGATTTACTCACTTTTTGGCCTAACAGACACGCACAAACACATTTCTCTTTCGACTCGCTATATCTATGAACGATAAGCCGTGTGCCTGTGTTCGGTTCACTCTCTCTCTCTCTCTCTCTCTCTCTCTCTCTCTCTCTCTCTCTCTCTCTCTCTCTCTCTCTCTCTCTCTCTCTCTCTCTCTCTCTCTCTCTCTCTCTCTCTCTCTCTCTCTCTCTCTCTCTCTCTCTCTCTCTCTCTCTCTCTCTCTCTCTCTCTCTCTCTCTCTCTCTGTTAACTGTGCCACTAAGTGGTCGTTCGCTTTCGCCAATTGAGTGTCAATGTGCATTAGCCCCTTTACCCTCAAAGCGCATAAAAACAAATCTACAATCTCTACCAGACAATCTCCGTTCAGGCCAGCAAAAGGAAACATCCATTATTTGTTTATTTGCAATCTTTATTGACTAATTGGCAAACACAAAATACAGAACATATTCGAATGTAATAAAACCAAAACAAAGATAAAACAGAGATAAAGACTACTACTATTATATTATATTACTACTTTGGACAACATTTGTCTGGTAAATTTTTGTTATAATGTCAATAATAATAATGTGTTGCGAGTATTTGAATGTTTGAAGCATGGAAACGTCAAAAAATAAACATTTAACATAATCACGTGTATTTTGTTTGCGTATTTGGTCACAATGTATGATGATGATGATATAATTGGGTTTAACACAAAAGATATAACGCAAAATGAAGCTCGATGATTGATTCTGACTGATCTAACTGAGTATTATTACTACTAAGTGGGAGTTGATATTTTGGTTTGTATTTGGCCAATTGTTTGAGACTGTGTCTTTGTGTTTGGGTTTAAACTGATGTTTTGATTGAAACTGAATGTGTTTAATTATTTAGTAATTTTTGGTCGTATTGTATGATGATGATGATGATAAAATTGGGTTTAACACAAAAGATATAACGTCAAATGAAGCTCGATGATTGTTTCTGACTGATCTACCAAGTTGAGTTGAGTTGTTGACTATTTGCTGAGCATTACAAGGTGAGATATGTGATTAGGTTCACGTTGGACGATTGATATTGTTAGTGTTTGTTTGTGTGTTCAAACTAATGCTTCAAGGGAAACTAAGTGAGTTTGTCTGTTTGTGTTTGTGCACTCTCGACTGAGGCGAGATGATATATATGCCAGTTGATTATTATTATTAATTAAAACTGTATTCATCAAATTCGAACAGCATTTCCGCTCCGAGATTAATACCATGCGATGGTGGCAATTGAAGTTCCTCATTCAGGTCGTTTATTTCGTTATTTTCATGAATATTGTCTTGCAACGGCAATAAAACATTCCCAAAATATTGAAAGTTGTTGTTATTGTTGTTATTAAAGTCAAAGTTGTTGGCCATATTAATATGCTCATTGTATTGTGGTGGAAAGTTTTCCTCAAAATCGGAAACTGGAATTAACTCGAAAATGTTGATGTTTGCAACATTGTTCGTTTCATAATTTGCTTGTTCGTTAATTTGGTTAGCAGCAAAAACGTTCTGTTCATTGAATGAAATGTTGATTTCGGCACTCGAATCGTTACTGGGATCCGTTTTGAGTGATTGTGATTCTGATGATGATAATGAGGAGGAGGAAGAAGAAGACGGTTGCTCATCTAATGTTAGCATATCGGCAAACTCTACTGATTCCTTGCTAACTTTTTCTATTATTTCATCTGTAATCTCCTTTATCTCCCCTTTGGACACTTCGTCGTCATTCAAGGATTGCATTTTGACTTCCGAGGACGATGTCGCCTTTTCTATATGCTCATGAGAATGAATGCTTTGAGTTACTGGACCGAGGGGAACGAAAGATATACTGAGTTTTGATTCTCGATTACTTTGAAAATCATCGATTTCACTGTTTTCTGAGACCAATTCGTCAAATATTTTCAGATCGCTCTGCGAAATGCCATCCTCATCATCTTCCTTGCCTTCATCCTCAATGATGGTCGATGATTCCTTTGTTGTTTCCTCTGGTTGGTTCATTTCCTTTTTGGATTCGTCCTTTTCGTCTGCCTGTTCTTGAGAACCAACAGGAGTTGAAGCAAGTTTATCAGATTGTTCTGATTGCCCTTTCTTCAACACTTTGTCAATGGTGGATTCTATTTCTTCGTTGTTTTCCTTATCAGTAGCAGCAGAAGTTGAATGCAGTACATCTAAGTGTTCTGAAGATTCGTTGTTATTTGAGGTTCTATCAGTAAGAGAAACTTTGCTTGCTTGTTCAATTGTTTTTTCTTCATCTCGCGGCAAATTGCCAACAGTTTCGTGTTTTTTACCTTCATTGAATTTGCCATCCAAAAATTCCTTTGGTGACATTTCTGGTTGTTTCACTTCGTTTTTGGATCCATCTTTTTCATCACTCTTTTCTTGAGAATCAATAGAAGTTGAAGCAAGTTCTTCCGACGGTTCTGATTGTTCGTTGTGCATCACTTTGTCTATTTCTTGGTTGGTCTCCTCGTCCTCGTCAATGATTAAGGCGGGGATGCTATTGTCATCATAATCAATCACACTTGGCACATTTGCCATTCCAATGTGCAAGTTCATTTGGTTGTAGCCAATGTTTGGAAGTACAACATTTGGCGCAGAGTAATTCTCAGGAGCCTCGATGTCTTCGTCTGCTTGGTTATCTTGGTTTTCATTTTCTCCATCTGCTTTCTTATTAACGACAATGGGTTCAATTGATGCAGACGAAGATGAACCAGTAGTGGATGATGATGCACAGGTCTTTTGCTTTTTTGTCTGGAGTGCACCATCGTTTGAATCATCCGCACTTCTTTTGGATAAGCCAGTGAGGTTTGCGCTGATTTTGTTTTTCTCATTTAGCTCTTCAGTACCACCAGAAGGTAGTTCATCAGGTTGGGCTGATGATTCGCTGTTTTTCAAGGTAATGGCCATAAGAGACAGACTCGTTTCATCGCTTCTTTTCTTAACCTTATTCAAGATGCCATCAGAGCTATCCTCGTTGAACTCATTGATCAAAGAAGTCATTTTTGGCGGATTTTGTGGCTTCGATTCTGCTTCCATGTTGGATTCTTCTTTGTCTTTGTTCCGCTCTTCGGTACCGCAAGAAGTAGGAGCCTGTTCTTCCGCTTTTGATGATTCGTTGTTGATATTGACCGCATCATTAGTTGGCGGCATGTTTGCTTCCTCGCTGTCTTTGATATTCTGCCCAATAAGATCAACTTTATCGCCACCACAAGCATCATCCTCGTCTATAACGAGATTTCCCGAACACGATTCAGCGTCATCCGTTGCAGCACTTGCCTTCACGTTGGGCGAGTTCGCTTTGTTGTTGACATTTTTTAGCTCATTTTCAAGAATAACATTTGGCCCAGGGTCATTCTTGGGAGCTTCGTTAGCTTGGCTGTCTTTGAAATGGTCTTCATTATCAGGAGTAGCTTGTTCAGTAATGGCCTTCAGGGGTTTAATTGAAGCAAACGACGATGAACTAGCGGGGGTCGATTTACAGGTCTTTACCTTTTTGGACTTAACTGCCCCATCATTTGAGTCACCTGCACATCTTTTGAATGAACCACTGTTGTCGTTGATGATGTCTGAAGCCATTTGTTCGCTTAGGCCAGTGCCCTCTTCACTGACATCCTTGTTTATTGATGTTGATTTATGCAATTTGCGTTCTGATTCCAGTTGGCGATTGATAGTGTCCAACATGTTATCTTGCGGCTGCAAAACTACTGGCTTTTCTCCTGATATGCCAGTACTTAACAATCGCGATATTGAAGGACAATTAAGGCCTACCCTATATTTGATTTGATTTGACCTATTTGATTGCTCTTCAGTGTTCATTGGCTCCTCACGGTCCTTGTTAGATGAATCGGTGTCATCTTCATCGATCTTCTTGTGATGTTCGCGCGATATTTGGTTCGAGGATGGAGTTCCGCCCGGCATCGAGAGATAGCCATGGTCCTGCGATAATGGCGACTCTGGGTTAATCGAAGCAGTAGATGTTGATGCCACTGCTGCCGCAGAGGCATTCACCGACTTTGATGCTTGCATCTTATATCGCAAGATAGGCACTTGTTCATCGATGAAGTTGGCCACCCCCTGTACACAGCTTTCATCATCAAGGTCCTATCAAACAAGGTCACATTTATTAGGCTGAACTCATAACTTGATCAAACACTTACCATAAGACGGTCCAATTTAATCCAGAATGCCACTCGTTGATAATAATAGGCTTCATCTTGATCGCCTTTTTTGCTATCATCAGTCATAAACTTGAAGAAGACTAGAAGCTCTCCGGATTTAAAATTCCAGTCATGAATTGCATCAAAGTAGTCTTCTTTGCTAAATACCATTGAGTTCTTCCTTGCTTCAAGAACATCACTGCTTACTGGTTTTGCTTTGCGCGTCAGGATTCTCCCCTTTTCTGCCTGCTTCTCGGCGCAGAATTTCTGTATTATTCGGTAGCAGTGAAGATCTTTGAGAAGTTCTTTACTTGGAGCATCTTCATACTCCAGAAATTTCACCATAAATATAACTCCTTGCCATTTATAGTGTGAACAACTAGTGAAGCGCTCAACTAGGTACTGGTTCTTATTGCCAATTGGGTCATTTGGCTTGATAATGTGGCTCTCATCCTTGTCATCATCATCATCATCATCATCAGATGAGCCATGATCGCATGCTTCGATTTGATCTTCGATATCTTGTCTAGTTGTTTTATATTTCCATTTTTCTCGGTCACTGCTGGTAATTCGTGGCTGGTATCGCTTTGCAATCATGACCGTGTGTTGGCGTGTTGCACACTCTTCCTTCAAATGATCTTCCAGCTTGTCATCATATATGCCACAGTCGTGGCACAATGTATAGTATTCGCTGTCAAATTGTTCACTTACTTCATCAGTTATAAAGTGATGTCCTTCTACATGTGTTTTGAACACATGCTCAACCAAATGGTACTTGCAGAGGGTTTTGTAGCCACAAGCTTTGTGGTCACAACTCATTCTAAACGTGCATGCAACCGCTTCCTCAAACAGAGGAATGTAATTTGGTATGCCCTCAGCCAATCTTGTTGAGGGGCAATTTCGAATGTTACATTTTCTCGGTTCGGCTTGTGGGGCATCTTTGTGTTCTGCAATTGCATGTGCAGATTGTGCCTGCGATGGTTCTGCAGGTTGTGCTGCTAGTTGGGCTCGTGGTTGTCCTAATAATGGCGCTGAGGCTGGTCGAACTGATGATGATCCTGGTACTGCTGCGCCTGCTTCTCGACGTGATGACGCTCTTGATCGCGTTGCTGCTACTGCTCCTATTGATGGTTCTAAATATCGCGGATGACAAAGATTCACAAATTAGATTGAAGGTCATGCAAAGATAAGAAACAAGGTCCTCGAATAAAGAGAAATTAAGAATGTCCCCGTGCACGGCCGTTAACACATTTAGTGGTTGTACCTTCTCGGTTGGTCCACCGCCTTTATGTGTTTACCCACTCTATGACTTACCGATATGCCATCAGTTTTGAAGCATTGGTAGACTGGGGGCTGTGGAAACGAACAGACTCAATGTCACAGGCACGCACCAAAGACAGATGGCGAGCCTCTACCAGAGAATAGATCGCGGGCCCGCGATGAATTGCGCAACTCAGTCGATGAATCGGAGCAAGTGATCTCCGCAATGGGCACCACTCACACTCACGCACACGCACACGTCCACTATTGTGCAGAATTGACAACCGCCACTACAGACCAAACCAAAAGTGACTCCCCCAGGGGGCCTTTATTGAGATATACATTGTGGCAAGGGTAGAGTCACTTTTGTGTAAAGGCAACGACCCGCGAGAGAGAGAGAGAGAGAGAGAGAGAGAGAGAGAGAGAGAGAGAGAGAGAGAGAGAGAGAGAGAGAGAGAGAGATACATTGTATAGACTCTCGGAGTAGGGCGATTAATGGTGGCCATCAAAGCACACACACATACGAGATAGTGTGGTGACAGGGGCAATAAAAAGTAGGGCAAAAACAATGTTTGGGGTGCAACAAAAGCATGCCGGTCGGCAATGTGTGTCTGTGTGACCGGCTCGTACAAGTGTGATACAAACACGTGCAACCGACTGACCAGCACTTTTGACCGATCTTAATCGTGCTCAGAGTGACCATATGGATTCAATAAGTCGGTGTGCGTGCTTGACAAGTGAGTGGCATGGCCGGACGGGACAGAGCACTGCACTTACCTGACTGTGTGCACTGCCAGCAAACAGTCAAAATGACCATGAATGCATCAAAATAATCGAAATCGAAATCTACTTACTGAGAACGACGGGCACTGCTGCTTTTACTGCTGCTGCTGCTTGCTTTACCGATGGATTGATCACCTCGTTTGGATCATGTAGATATTTTTTTGGTGTTTTAATTGTCCTTCCACTTCGAGACATGGTGAGGCCTGTGGGCCACGGAGGCAAAGGTTGATCCATGGTGGCGAATCCACAAGGCGCGCGGCGCTTGTTAACGATAGTTGCTTTGGTGATTGATCGATTTGGGCTTGGTTGTACACTCTGCACAATGGCGTATGTTTGATATTAAAGGGAGATATGATGTCCTGTGTGAGTGTGCCGAACAACTGAAGTGTAAGGAAAGTTATGCCTGGTAGTGGCATTGGTGCACTGATGGTGTGATCGGTGACGAACTGCGCAAAAACCCAAATGCACATTCAAACTGTATTCTTCGGGGTATGACCGCGAGTGGCCACTACTACCCAAGGGATTGGATTTCTATATATCGAAATTCTGTGCCGTTCTAGCTTGGATTCCATATTATATTTAAAGTTCTAGGTGGTCTCTAAGTTTGATTGGGCATGCAGACTGAGACCATCAAAGGCTTCACATAGGAGTCTGTACATTAACGCATGAGTCATGCCACTGATAGTGGACTATGTGTGTGTGCACGCTATGTGTTATATATTTGATAAAAGCAGAAGGCATCGGCACATCCATGCACATGAGCACGATAGCACTGCAGTGTTTTGTTTTTGTTTTTGCGAAATTGCTAGCGCCCAATAGATATGATTCGGTCTTACTGCGTATGTCTGCCGCCCGATCTGTCTGCCTGCCTGGTTGGCCTCCCGTTTGAATGGGAGCGCGAACCTTTGTCTCTCTCATTCACCATAGCAATATATACCGAGCACAAATGCCATTTGAAACTGAGCCAGAATTCGACCAACTCGAATTGAGCCCGAGTGGACATGCACTGCCAATGTTGGTCTTCTCTCTTAGTGAGCCAATCGGCACAGCCTGGCCGATTCCCACCGGGCACTTTGTCTCCCCTCGTTTCAGGCTTCGATCAGGCTCGTTTGGCTGCACGCCAGCAGGACTCATGGCTTGGCAGACACACACACACACACACACACACACACACACACACACACACACACACACACACACACACACACACACACACACACACACACACACACACACACACACACACACACACACACACACACACACACACACACACACACACACACACACACACACACACACACACACACACACACACACACACACACACCCAGGCACACACCACCAACTTGGTTTTAATGACTTTTTGGACTGCATAGCAATAACAAGAATAACGAGCATCAATAGAGAGCACCATAACGACCCTGCCGAGTGGCACAAAAGAGAGCCCATTAATTCGCTCAAATGGCAAAGTGAATTGGAGTGTGTGTGTGTGCAGTGTCAGGCCATTAAGCCAGGCACAGGCACAGAAAGGCAATTGGCCAACCGAACCGTCGTTGCCGTGTTTCGTTTGTAAGTGGATCGGCCGTAATTGTGTGCGTTGGCGTTGGGCCACTCTCCGTTCTAATCCATTTCGAAATGGCAATTTAAAAAGTAAAAGTGAAAAGTGAATTTAGTGTTTCAATAAATTTGACAACTAGGCGACAAATTGAACACTCTCCCTCGTTGACAACAGCAACACATCACACTAGTTGTCTTATCAGAATGATTAATGTGTGTGCACGATAATGTTCAATGCCAATTCACATAGTTGATATCAATTTGCATCCTTTGAGGTAGTGACAAAAGTCTTATTTATCATCTCAAACAACCAACACAACGCGTTCCGATGTATTAGTGTAAAGTAACTTATGGAACGGGTAGTGAGTTGAAGTGGTCTGGCTGGTGCTCACTCGCTGGAAGTAATTTAATTAGTCTCTTGGTAACTACGACTTGGCCAAGTGGTGCACTATCGTATGTCTCTCGCTCTATGTGAATTGTGTGCTGCACTTTGTGATTGTGAGTGCACAGACACAAGCACACACACACAGGCACAGGCCAATCGGTCGTTATTCGCATCACTTCTCTCTTTGTTCTGTTCGGTTATCTCTCTCTCTCTCTCTCTCTCTCTCTCTCTCTCTCTCTCTCTCTCTCTCTCTCTCTCTCTCTCTCTCTCTCTCTCTCTCTCTCTCTCTCTCTCTCTCTCTCTCTCTCTCTCTCTCTCTCTCTCTCTCTCTCTCTCTCTCTCTCTCTCTCTCTCTCTCTCTCTCTCTCTCTCTCTCTCTCTCTCTCTCTCTCTCTCTCTCTCTCTCTCTCTCTCTCTTAAACACACACACTCTCGCTCGCTCGCTCACTATCTGTCCGTTCTCTGGTGGCGTGATGGTGATGCCGAGGCTTATTGTGCTGAGGCACTGCGCAATTAATGTCACCCATTTGGCAGCATAGTCGAGTGCGCCCTTCCTTTAATGGTCCAATGTCTAATGTCCAATCCAGACAGACAGTCCAATCGAATAAGGATGCGAACATTAAGACCAACATTAATCTACATTAATATCATTTCATATTAAGATACACAGGCAAACAGATGAACACATAATTGTGATTGATTAACATTTACATGGTGGCCCATTAGAATAACTAGCGATATTGCAAACTTATTGACGACTGCCGGCACAGTGCAGTACAGAGTGCCATTCAATTTAGTGTTTTTGTGAATTTATATTGCACACGACTAACCCGAAAGTGGAGACATCCATTGGCGTGTAAACATAAATGGATGCCCTCTCCCGTTCGGTGCCTGCCAAGAACCGATTGAGCCGAATTGGCCCATTTTACTGATAGTGCGCGACAAGGTGCAATCTGTGTAGCGCACCTTATCGCAGTGCAATTTCGTGGTTAATTTGGCCGATTGGTGCGCGCGGCACTATTTCGGCTATTTATTAAGACTTAAGACTCGCCAGAGGTAATCATAATTAGGTCGAGTGTTAAATGTTCAAAGTGCCATTGGCTGGCCATGTCACTTGGTGTTGCAGTAGTGTGGCCCTAGTAGTGACAATTCATTTTGGTTCAATATGAAGTGCATAGACAAAGTGCAGTTTGCGAGGCTGCTGCTGCAAAGGCATTACTGCTAATGTTGTGGTCAATGGCGCCAATTGGTTCGTGCATAGGCATCAAGCGTTTTCTTTATGGAGATCAATTTGGCTTGATCGAGACCGAGTGTGTGCATTCAATTGGTTGGTCACAAAAGAGTTTGTTCTGTTTGTTCGCCATAAATGAGTGCCGCCGCTTGTGGTGGTGACGGTGGAGCTGGCCGACTGATGCGCAATATCGTCTTCAGTTGTGGCATAATTGGTTACTTATGTCTGCTTTTAGTTTTCATGGCAAAATACGTATTGTTGAACGCATTTAGATCAGTTCACCATCAAGTTGAACTAGTGCACACTGAGTTAGATGGTCACACATAGTCCATAGTAGGCTCTTGTCATTTGCAAAACAATGCCAATGGCAGTGAGTTCATTTGCTGTTTGCACGAACACAATTTAGAGAATTGTTGTTGATGAGATGTTTGGTTCTGGTGGTGGATGTTTCGATGCACAGGAGATTCATGGTTTTTATTGATCAAAACCTTTTGAAATAATTTTCTATGATTTTTTCGTCGTCGTCGTCGTGGCAGATGGCCACATATGCGTTATCCGATTGAGTACCATCGAATGCAGTGACAGATAAACACCGAGAGATAGCAATATCAAACAAACACAGTGCAATTGACTGGCTGACGGTGATCTTTGTCAAGTGCAAAAGAGCTAGTGAAGAGAGTAGAGTAGTCATGTCGCCACTTTCCGTTGATTGATTGTGCCTGTGATAGCAATTTCATGTACAAATTATTCCCATGCATGTGAATAGATGCACTGTGTGGTGATGGTTGGCCTGCGGTTGCAGCAGCTTAACGATCAATTCACACATGCGATATTGGCATTATTTGGTCATTGCTTGCGAATTATTGCTCGACTCAATTTGGGTGCCCAAGTTGGTTATTTACTGACCGACTGTTTAAAATCTCTAGCTTCTACAGTATTGACCGATTGATCCATGACTTGTGTTCGTTTATAGATCAAGATCGGCTTTCTTGTTTGCCCATAAATGAGTGCACTCGCTGGTGGTGGTGGCGGTGGAGTTGGCAGACCGACAAGCAAAATTCACTTTACGAGGAGATAGGGAGAGGATAAGAAAGCGCAACTGACATTTGTCCAACAGAGAATCACACAAAATGCCAAACTTAATTGCCTCCACATCGGTCGTAATGTCAGGGATAATGCGTTGGACACACCTGACGTATTCTGAGCTGAACAATAATTAATGCAATTGCAGACACGAGAAGGCAAGCCATCTCAAGGCCTGAATTCTAAAAAACGACTCAACGAAATGTGTGGTCATGTGATCCGATGGCGGACAAGGCCTGCACTATTATTAACAACATTACCGAGAGTCTAGTTAGGTGTAGAAGGAGTACAATTGCAGTGCGTGTTTTGTCTGTTGTGTCTATTCTATGACTGCTGCCCTGTAACTTCTGCATGCATTTTCACATAGATGGTGGCGTCACCTGGTGTTGCAGCATCAAACATAGCGAAGAGTGCTTGTGAGTTTGTGTTGATGGATGATATGGAAGGCGCTGTTTGTTTATTGTTGTTAATTCATAATATCTTTACTCAACCTTAGGCATGCCGGTCCTCTGAGAGGAAGTGCTTTGCGGAACGCCATATTTTCTCTGAATCATCATCAATAAGCATTTTAGGATGTGTTGTCGACATTAACGCGGTGAATTGATATAGTAATTGAATACACAATCAAATACTACCAAGAAACAATTTCGCCCAGCAATTTGATAAGACTAAAATGTTTCCACAAGGTTGCCCAAAAATAAAGGATTATGACATGTGCAAGTACGTTCTCTTATCTTTTGTCTTCGTTTGCTTCATGTGTCATTCGCATGGTGCAAGTGGCATCACTCGGTCAATAAATGTAGACTCGTCCAGTGCAGAGCGATTCGGCACGAGATGGTCACTGGTTTCGATGGCAAGTGGCACTACTCGAGTGGACATTTGCTCGGTCTGTTTCCTCTAAAAACAAATTGACCAGTTAGTAGAGTGATTCGGCACGTGATGGTCGAACAAGTAATCGCGTAACGCTATTTTGCCTAGTGTTAGCCTAGTCGATTTGTCTCTCACACAACTTCCGTCTTTTCTATTCGACTACAGCAGGGATGGCGCGATCGGGTGCATTGTGTGTTTGCCTAGATGGCTCACTGCTGCGCTCGCCAAACAGATCTGTTCGTTTGCCTTGGCCGCTACTGTACTCTCAATGCATTCGTTGTGCAAATTAAAAATGCCTCCGCTTAATGAAGTTCACTTAGTGAGTTTGTGTTTCGTGTGTTCCTGTATTCATGATGACGATGATCTGTCAGTTGGGAAGAAGCATACAAAACAAATCATTAGCCAAGAGAAAGTAAATTATAAAGTGACCACTTGCTCGGTTGTACATTTGGCCAGTCAGTGGTCCTGAGTAGATCTGTTTCACCGATCACTCTGTTTCCTTCTATCACTGCATTCGATGGCAAACACTCGAAGGGCATACGCAAATGTGGTACTCTCAAATTAGCTCTGCGTTCGTTCGTCGTCATTTTTTTACTCTTCTCGAACCCGATGGCTTGATTGGCGTAGTTAGCCGAGTGTCAAGTGACTTGCCCTGTCTGAGTTGAACGACTTTCGTGTCAGTTGTCAGCCTCACTGTCTTTTCGTGTTTGTGGCCATCTGCCACGACGACGACGACGACAAAATAAACTACAATTAAATCATTTCAAAATGTTTTTATCAATAAAAACCATGAATCTCCTGTGCATCAAAACATACACCACCAGAACTCAACATCTCATCATCAACAATTGTTTGAATTGTTTCGTGCAAACAGCAACTTAACGTACTTCCAGTGGCATTTTGATTCGCAAAGATAAAATCCTAAATTAATAAGATCTAATCTCAATCGTTAACAATCGACGAATGATTAGGCTAACGTAGGACACGTAGCCCACATACAACAAAGTATTCATTTGTATTGTGTGAGTTTGTAATGTTAACTCAAATCTGAGCGTCATGCAGAATGAGACCAACTGGTGTGATTTTTTAGAAAATAAAATAAACGATAGTTTTTTTACTTTGTCAATGGTAGTGCAACAACATTGTACGAGCCTATTCGAGTTGGTTACTTACCAGAATGACAGTATCATTTGCAGGTTGGACAGTAACACACACACGGAACGAGACACACTTAATAGATCATTCAACGTGTTGATGTGATGATGGCGATGATCAAGCAATCGAACGTTCGATTATTTCCGATTATCAAAGCCGCATTCAACTGAGGTCGAGTGTCGTTCCGTGTGAGATCACTCCTCACCAATTTGGTTGCTGTTATGTGACCCATCTTTGCACTTGTACTGTTTGTGTTCACTGTGCACAGTGTGCACTGCGAGGACAAACTTTGTATATAACATTAATCAAGAATAGCATTTTATTTAGTGGGCAAACTCTATCAGGTGTTATGTTTAAGTGACCGATGGCCAGTCATATGGATCACATCATCATTGCATCATTGGATTTGTCATTGGTTGGCCATCATACTAATACTCACCATTTGGCCCGATTTATATCCGTGCACACACACACACACACACACACACACACACACACACACACACACACACACACACACACACACACACACACACACACACACACACACACACACACACACACACACACACACACATTGGTAGGCAGGGGAAATGATTTATCCTAGTAACCCAATTTGTTTGAAAGTGAAATCATATGTAACAGAACTTTGTCGTCAAGAGAAGATCGTCATAGAGACAGTAGATACTTCAATAATTCTCTTGATCTAAATCCAATTACAGAAAACGATATTGGTCTGATCATAATCGCTATCATCATACAATCATGTATTGGAGGTCAGAGAGAATGACATACAAAATATTAACAAAATATTCCTTTTATTAATTCAATTCAACTCAAATACAGTCGATTGTTTGAATTCAAATATGACAGGAGATTTGTATTTTAATCAGCTGATGGTCGTTTTGGGCAGTTCGTCTCCATCATGGCCATCGTCATCTCCGCCGTCAAAGACGAGTTCGGTGAGTGAGTTCAATCTCCTCATGAACAGGTCGGGCACGTTCTCTTCGTCTGCGAATACAAAAACGCCCACAAATGGCTGCATAAAAGACAACCAAACAGAAAATGACCAAAAGCAAGACATTAAAATATTGATACACCGTGATAACTAGAGCGGAGATTGTCTTTTTCCAAGTTTTCGACGAAAATTGGTCTGCGACAGAGCGATCAGTGTTCCAAAAAGTTGCAACGACTTTGTTGAACACATTTCGAATGGACTCAAACAACACTTGCATGTCCATGATAGTTTACAGAGTTCGGATATGTATTTTCTATCGCTAACACTCGGCCAATGAATTAGGAGACAACGAGATACAAATGAATGAAGGCAGACACACACACACAATCACCGAGGGCACACGTTGCACACACATAGTATGGTTAGAGATTGAAATGCCAACAGACCCGTTAGTCACGCAGGATGATATCCAGTGGTGCGTTTTTTATTTAAATAAAAAATTGATTAAAAATTACTTTGACTTTTTTAAAATCCTGTGCGCCGACAGAGTAGGAATCGAATTTGTCACTGGCCAGAAGGGAAGACATCAATCACATGTAGAACGATTTGAATCCACTAACGATGATGTGCACACATATACACTCACTCACGCACACACGAAAAGAAGTACGTTTATTTAGTTTTTCATTGGATTTTTGGTTAGATATCAATGGTAATGATTGAACTATCACGTTTGTTTAATGCCAAAATGTAAATAACACTATCGGAATAATGTAAAATTATCGATGCGGCTTTCTACTGAGGTCGAGTGTCGTTCCGAGTGAATTCTCTCCCCTCCAATTTGGTTGTCATTAGAAGACAAACACCTGTCTGACTGTCTTGTCTTGTCTGTACTGCATTGAATGGAAAAAGTCAATTTATGATACACTTCTGAGTGTTGAATTGACAATCAATTTACTAGTTGGATGAGACATGAAATGACCAGTGGTCAGTCAGTAAATCAATAATTGATTATTGCTTTAGTTGAGGCACTAATCAACAGCCAACAATACCAAAGTCGTATTTGTGGCAACATTTTTTGGTTTATTGGTTATAATCGAAAGCGATTGATTCAATAAGTTAATGATCACGATCACTTGTATTTATTGTTAGTGCGAACAAAGTAGAAAAACATTTACAAAACAACAATTTTATTTAAATCAATACATTTTAGTACATATCAACATACAACTCAATACAATCGATTAATTGCATTCAATTGTAGTTTGAATTAAACTCCAAAAGATTAATCTTTTTGGAGCGAAAACAGCTTGTTCGCATCCAAAGTGAGTTCAATCTTTTCCTCGTCCTCTTCATGAATATAACCGAGCTTGTTTGCGCGAGTAAAAAGGATTCGAAACCATCTTTTGAGATATCTCGAGTGATTAAACCGAGTTGGAACATGGCGTTGAACTTTGTCGTAGTAGTCACGCATTTCGTCATTCAGTTCACAAAGTTCGATGGTGTAAGCGTCGGCACACTTGGGAGCTGATCGATAACTCCATTTGCTAAAATTTCGGAATTTCACTGAATGCGCCAAGTTCGATTCCTTTAAACGAATTCCAGATTTGGTTGATCCCGAAGCAGAAGAAGAAGAAGAATTAGCATCAACAGTGTTGGGAATGACATCAGACCAGAATGATGATAAGGCTTCAATCGGGTCAACAGTGATTGGCTGCTCTTGGATATCTATAGCAAAGATTGTCATTTTCCGATTTGCCAACAACAATTTGTTATCGGCAGGTTGACCAGCGTTGCGGTAAAAAGATGAAAAATCTTTGTTAAACTCATTTAGAATAGATCCAAACTGCATTTTATAAATTGCGCTGGGAGGCTAACAGAGAATAAATTAAAAATAAACTAAAAAAAACACGACGACACATTCACAAATACAACCAGACAAACACAGACATTTGCACCGAACATAGTAACAGTTTAGTATGTTGTGTTGGCCAACTCTAATATATGCGAAAGTAGATTACGAGGCGACAACTAATGAACCATCGAATACATCTCAATCAACTAGCTCGCGCGTTGTCGGCTTTGCTGTCCCCCACTCAAATCACGTACGCTACACTACACCATCACAAAAGTCAGGCGCCTCGCCTCACCTGACCTGAGTATACCTGGCAACCTTAATAGGTAGAGTGTGAATTCTCGCAGAAAGTACGTCGACCCAAGTGATGAGCGTTGTCAGTCCATCACCAATAGATATTGTTTTATACTTATCAAGGATAAATTGCCTCTCGGACTGACCACTAGTCACTTTGGGCAATCACACCTGAACCAGGTCACTGACCAGGGGTCAGACAATGTGGAAAATAGAAATACATAGACAATCATCAAATTAGTCTTTTTATTTAAAACATTACAAATCAGTACATGTCCATTGCACTGTGTAAATACAATAAAAGACATCAAAGCCAAGTAAGCTTACTGTTGCACCCATGTTCAGGGAACAGAAATTCACCCCACTGTGTCTTTTTTCCTTTGACTTGCGGAACATGACTTTCACTTTCCGATTCATCCAGATCGGATATATCTTCAGTCTCAGATTCTTCAATAATGGTTTCAAGGGTGTGCTTCACCTTGGGAGTGTCGATTTTCCATTGCATAGTACGGCCCGGGTTTGCTTTCCAGTACTTGACCCAATCATCAATTGTAGAATGTTTAGTAGTTGACGAACGAACACGGCGGACTTTACCACGGTATGTGACTCCCCATGATTTAAGTTTTGTCGGTTCTTCATCGCCATTCTTTTTGAGAGACAGAGTCAATTTCTTGCAAGCGACAACAATACTCTCCATGTTGGTTGAATAAAATAAAATGGAGTAAAGTTCAGGTGATCTGATCGCAATCGATTACAATCGACGACTGATTTGGTGAAAACCAGACACAGAGTGCACACCAACATTGTATCGTATTGTGTTGTGTTGTGTGTGTTAGCGTACTAAATGCCATCATCGACACGGAGGTGAAATCAAATCGAGCGTTTTTTCAAAAATTGAAACAAAATCGAATGAACTTTAGCTTTTACTATTTTGTCAAAGGTAGTTCGCCGCCAATGCAAATAGTAGACAAATGTAGTCAAATTGGTTTATCAATGACCAGAACTGTCTGACACCATTCTCGGTTAGACAGATTTGTTTCCTATTTCTCAATGTTCGGGACGCTCAATTGTCTGGCGCACTATTTAGTTAGTTCGTTAATTCACTGTTTGTGGATGTACAGTATTGGTGATTTGCATTGGTTCGGTTGTGCACTAGAAATCGAATCATTGACTAATTCAGTTTGTTTATGTGCTTACGGTTATGATCAAACTATCATTTTCGCATATTACCATTATATCGAGACAACACTCTCGTGGTGTCAACTGTTCATCGATGCGGCTTTCTTTTGAGATGAAAGTGTCGTTCCGTGTGATTACACTCCCCACCGATTTGGTTGCTGTGAGGCTCCATTACTTCTTTTGACTGTCTATGTGCACTATACACTGTACAGTGTACAGTAAGGCGAGAGTAATAGTCAAGCGATACAATACAATACAAATAGTACTGCATTGAGTAATCAAACTAATGTCCAGGTGAGGTGTCAAATGACCAGTGGCCGGTCAAATACTAAATATGTCGATTATCAATAAATCCAGATTTTGCTTTTGTATGATGGTAATGGTTTGTGTTTATCTTTACCATACTTCTGATTGCTTCTTCTGTCCTATTGAGGCCAAGAGAGCCTGCTACTGGAAAATGTGTAAAGATTTACATTTTAAACCTCGACCAAATAATGAAATTGCATGTGCCAATTGATTACATTATGCCGTACACACCCACACTCACACACTACACGCCATGATAGAGAACACCAATGGAGGGACTAAACGGTCAGATTGGTAGATTAATTGGAGTACATTTCGTTCCTTTCCATATATTCGATGCTCACTTTCAATTGATTACAGCATGTTGCATACAAACTTCTCGCCTGTGCCTCGGGCTCACCACTAGTGTTGAGTGTTTGTGTCTGTGTGTTTTTATGTTGACTGCTGTGTCCTGTCCACTACCACTCATTCTGTCAATTGGCAAATACACTCATTTGGCCACCGTTTTCTTCCTTTAGTTTGTCATTTTGTCATTTTCTCAAATGTTCCTAGTTTCGAAAGAATTGAACGCTAAGCGAAACCTCACAGCAGGGCAAATGTGCACTTGGCCGAGTCAGTTCTCTCTCTCTCTCTCTCTCTCTCTCTCTCTCTCTCTCTCTCTCTCTCTCTCTCTCTCTCGTTCACTAATTTTTGTTGTGTCTCATGTTTGTGAGTTTGGCTCTTGGCTCGAACACTGAACAGAAACAGTGAGACAGACAGACAGACTTACCTTGTCTCGAGCAATCCCCAAACGTGAACGTGAAACGTGTGCATGTGGGATCTGTTGCTGCTGTTGTGACTGTCAGTTGTCTGTTGCTGATTGATCTTGGTTGGGTTCACTGTTTGGATGCCGTCATCATCACACACCGTGCCATTGGCCACTAAAACACCAGAAAGTTATAAGCGTGTGTACTGAGTAGATGTAGTAGTTCGTAATTCGAAGTAAAATTTGCTATTGGAATCCCTGCAACTTCGAATTAACGGAACTTTACTGTTCACCTTTTTTGAACTACCTCTTTATTTGAGCAATTTACTGAACAAAGTGGTACAGTACATCCAATTTGTGTGTGTGTGGTGCATCTTCAAATTGATGGCGCCCAAATGTTTGCGTGTGTCTCTCTGTATATGAATGTGTTAGTGAGTTAAGTCCGCGTTCATTTCGAGTTGGTGCCATTTCATTTTACTTCTGTTTCTGTTTACTTATTTGCTTATACTTCTTTTGCTTGTTGTATTACACCGGCGCGGGGTACTGGGTCCGAGGGTCACCAGTTCCACCATCACCATTTGTATGCTAATGTTAATAATAATGGCACTGTGTGTGTGTGCAATGTGCCAGTGTGCAGTCAGCATTAACGACCACCACTGATGGTACCCAATGGCACCCTCTCTCTATTGTCCTGTACACACCACAATAATGGCGCCCTCGACAAATTGACATTTTAAAGTGTCTCTCTGTGTATGGCCTGTCTGTCTGTCTGTCTCTTCTTTTTATTCTTCTTCTTTCTCTGATGGCTGTGTGTCACCACTCAGTAGTGAGAGTAGTTTGTTTACAATTAACACCAACATCGTGTGAGCACACATGCAATCGTCGCAATACAATATATATGATCGATTCTTTTTCTCTTCGTGCATATGTGTGAAGAAGTCACTAAGTGAGTGACTTGGCGTTATGACTTGAGGGGTGGGTGGTGATGGTGATGGTGACGGTGACGGTGATGGTGACGGTGACGGTGACGGTGATTGGATTTGGTCGGCTGGTGGCACACACGCGTTACGTAACCTGAGACACTCAACCAACAACCACTTTCGGGTAATATAAGAAGAGTGACACTTGTATATGACATTGTGCAATGTTATGAATGAAATGGCATTTCGAGGTTTAGTACCATTGCTCAGTACTACTGATTCGTATTGCATTCGAATCGTCAATTGGAGTTGGGACATTTAAGTCATCAGCACCAACCACCACCGGCACTGACAGCTTGTCACCAAGTCTGTTCTCTCTGTTTTGTTGCCTCTCTGATCGCTCTCTCTCTCTCTCTCTCTCTCTCTCTCTCTCTCTCTCTCTCTCTTTCTTTCTTTCTTTCTCTATCCCCCTTTTGGCCGATTACTGACGGATTAGTTACCGAACACTGCTACTCAGTTGAACCAACCATCACCAACCAACCAACCACCGGCACTCCAAAAGCCGAATGATGATGATGATTGACCTTTCCATAAATTTCTACTACACTTTTCTACTGCATACAGGAGTGAGCAATTGAGCAAGTAAAAGTGGTGTTGTATTTGATTGAACGTATACGTTTGACTGTTGGACTTTTGTGTGACTCTCTTTGCGTTCACTGTAATATGCCAAATTATATGGCTATTCGTGTGTTGATGGTGATCAGTGGTGGTGGTGAGATGACTTATTGAACAGGGGAACAGTTCGGTAATTGGCAGTGTATGTACGGTTTTGTGTGTGCACCATTACCGACCATCATTGCAATCAGCATCATTAACAGTATCCGCATTAGCCATCAGCAGACAGCACAGCACATCAACTGAGGCACTCAAGCCCTGTCGGTCGTCTGCAGACACACACACACACACGCTCACACGGAGGCAATTACCGCGTCACTTAGTCCGTGTGTGTGTGTGTGTGTCTGGTCGCGGACTGTGTGTCTCAATCGGGTTGCCGATTGTCGATGCACCGCCACAGCAGCGGCTTCTCTTCATCATCACGCGCCACTGTCCGCGCGTTTCGCCGCCGCCAGTTTCCTAATTAACGCGCCGTACTTAATTCGGTGATTAATGAGACCATCGGGGCCGCCTACGCGGGCACTAATACACACAATGCACATTCAGTCACACACACACTCACACCAGACACACATGGATTGCCTTTGACTGAGTGACTGACTGACTCTCTGTATATCTCGACCCCAGATTTTACCCCCGCTTGGCAAACTAACCGAGAGACACACATATGTACATATATTAGATGGAAAGCAAACAAAGAAAACAACTTACTTTCTTGTGGTTCATTCCGCTCTACATATAAGTACGAAAGAGAATCTTTGCGTACATCTCTTTGCGAGCATCGGTCGGACTGACTGCATCAAAAGCTGCACGCACAAGATGGATAGCATATAACAGGCTCTCTCTCTCTCTCTCTCTCTCTCTCTCTCTCTCTCTCTCTCTCTCTCTCTCTCTCTCTCTCTCTCTCTCTCTCTAACTCCCTCTCGACGACTCGGCCACAAGATTGTCACTCTCTCTCTTGTTGACAACAGCAGCACATCACACTTGCCTAATCTGAATGATTAAATGTGTGCACGATAATGTTTAATGCCAATTCACACATAATTGGTATCAATTGGCATCATTCGACGTAATAGCAAAAATTTCATTTATCATCACAAACAACCAATAAGGCGCGATCTGATGTATTTGTGCATGTTAATTTATGGAACGGGTAGTTAGTTGAAGTGGTCTTGTTGGTGCCCACTCACTGGCAATCATTTAATTTCTCTTTTGGTAAATACGTCTTGGCTAAGTGGTCCCGTATCGTATGTCTCTTGCTTTTTGTATATGTAAATTGAGTGCTGCACTTAGTAATAGTACTCGGTGAGTGCACAGGCCCAGGCCAATCTGCCTGCGTCCGCATCACTTCTCAATTTGTTCAGTTCGATTGGCTTGGTTGTCTCTCTATCTCACTCGCTCACTGTCGGTCCGTTCACTCATATCCTGTTGTCGTGGTACTGTGTAATAAGCGTCATACACTGCTCAGCAGAAATAACAAATTTCCATTACCAACAACAACCTAATTCCTTTATTAACATTTTGATGGGCTGACACCAGATGACTCCATTGTCAATGTCGAAAATGCATACAGCATGCGTTAATGCAGGACTGCACTCACACTGTGAGCTCAAACAAGACCAAAACACGTTTGGCGCAGTGGCGTAAAGAGGGGCATTGCCCACGTATGTGTTTTGTACTTCCAAACCGTTGAGTAACGTAATTTGTGAATTTATTTTCCACGCTTGATTTTTGGTTAGCAGTGCACACATTAATTTTTTTCTGAACTTTTGACCAAAATTGCAATGTCACTTTGCCTGCCGCCGCTGTCGGCGACGATGTGTAATTCTCAACCTGACAGAACAACTGTGGCAACATTTAACTTTCTTCTTCTTCATCGCCTCCTGGTGGTCTTCTCTGATTTAAGACGCCTCGTGTATGCTTGGCGCCTTGTGCACACCATCGATTTTCACATGCCTTTCATCGCGTATCTCCGAACTTTGCCACCGAAATGTAAGTATCTATGGCAATTGCTATTGTAGCTTTGTGTTTTGGTGTATTTTGTCGATAATAATGACCCCCCTTCTATAAGATCTGTTTGACCGACTGTAACAGTGACTACTGGGCAAAGTGATTCGATGTTTAACAAACTTCCACCCGTGCAGCATAATCAAATGTATGGATTGATGTCAACTGTAGTGCATCTTTATTGAGCCACTTGTTAGGCAAGTCGTTGAGGTCCTGTTTGGACTACTGCCGGCCATTGGTAGTTCTCGGTACTAGTACTGCTGCTGAGTCCACTTGGCCACCTAATCAATGAGTGAGTACCATAGTTGGTGTCCTGTTTGGACTATTGCCGGCCATTGGTAGTTCTCGGTACTAGTACTGCTGCTGAGTCCACTTGGCCACCTAATTAATGAGTGAGTACCATAGTTTGTGTCCTGTTTGGACTACTACCGGCCATTGGTAGTTCTCGGTACTAGTACTGCTGCTGAGTCCACTTGGCCACCTAATCAATGAGTGAGTACCATAGTTGGTGTCCTGTTTGGACTATTGCCGGCCATTGGTAGTTCTCGGTACTAGTACTGCTGCTGAGTCCACTTGGCCACCTAATTAATGAGTGAGTACCATAGTTTGTGTCCTGTTTGGACTACTACCGGCCATTGGTAGTTCTCGGTACTAGTACTGCTGCTGAGTCCACTTGGCCACCTAATCAATGAGTGAGTACCATAGTTGGTGTCCTGTTTGGACTACGGCCCCTATGTGCTCCCTAACTTGGCTTCACTCAAAAAGCTAAAGTACCTTCGTCTGTGGCATCAACTCACTGGGAACAATGTTTCGGAAGTACGAGTTCAAGGCCTGGCCTTGATGCCTCAGCTCACCTCTGTGGAAACACTTCATCTTTACATTCGATTCGTAAAGCACGACCAACTTGACTGGGTCAGTGTGGTGTTTCCCAACTTGAAGTGGATCAAGTTTGATCGTTTCGTTTCGACAACGTGTCGTGAGTGTCCAGCAAATGGCGATCCTGTTCGTAGGCAACAGTGCGAGCGAGCTCTGTTTGCTCCACTCAAGAAGTGTCTTCATCTTGAGGACATCTCTTTTCAACGTCATTCGTTTCAACAGAATCTAGTTGGTTTGACAAACATAACATACAAACACGTGAAACCGTATGATCTGTAACCTGGTTTGTTGTGAATGGATCATGTGTAATCTGATAAAGTCTAATTGTCTGTTTCATTCTTAGTTACTATCAATTGTGTTTCTGGTTATGGCACATGTCGGTTCTCATGCGACGGACTACATTTCTTTCTACTATGTATCCCTAAAACATAACATTTTTTAATATTAATCTCATAATACCACATATCTCTTATGTATTAGCTATTAGTATGACTATATGACCACACACACTTAACCACTATCAAGACTTATCTTCTTCTGGATGATTGATACTGGACTTTCACAATCCACAAAAGCTCGCCTTGCACTCACCCGTCTAGAGTAAGTCAACGGTGCGTGTTCAGATAAACGAATACTAATGATCTGTTCTCTTTTAGGTCGCACAGTTTGTCACATCTTATCACTTGCTCACCTCGAATATGGCTAGGAACACAACACCAACATTGGTTCAGCATTACGCATTGTCCAGTCAATCATCATCATTGTGGCAAAATGATTGATTGAAAATGATTGAGGACTTTATGGAGAGTGACTGGATCTATTGACATACAACATGCACAATTCTCATTGTTTCACTTTGATTATCCAATTTGCATAATGCACAATACATACAATATCATACTCTTTTACTACTGCTATTATTAATAAAACAGTCTTATACAGCGTAACAAGCAAAGTTGGTTCTAAGTTGGGTCTAATGGACAAATGCGAGCGAGTCTAGTTTAGATTATGAGCTTCTCATATTAGCAAAGTTCGTTTAGTGGTGAATGACGTCACTAGATTGCATCGGCTAGACGAGTCGATTGATCAAACAGACTGAATTCGTAATGAAAGTGTTAACTTGAAGGCCAATTGTTTCTTCACAATAAGGTTACCATCCCAAACAAGGGTCTTATCTCCACATGACATAATTGTGATATGTTCCCTTAGTGTGGCAATTTTGAGTAAGGCAAGTCGACTAATCCAACGGACCAGTTGTAGGCCCAATCTGTTTGTATGTCCCAGATGGTAGTGGCTGTAAGCAAATACATATATCGTTCAACGGGCATCGTTAAAGACCTATGAAATTGTGTTCATAAAATGTGCAATCACAAAGTCAAGTAAGACCACAACACGGACATCATCCTATCCGAGCGTTGTAATCATTATACCAAGTGCATTCCCATTCTGTTCAATCGTCAGTTTTGGCCAATCAATCAACTTAACCGAAGGGTGCATGCATTTTGCCACACGGATCATCACTAAAGTATATATGGAGCATGTAATGATCACACTATTGACACCAATTCTTACGTTCCCAAATTATTAGTTTGAATTGCTATTTGTCTAATTTTCACTCAAATGGAAGAAATTGGCTCTTAGACAAGTTTGAAATTTTAATTTAGTTAAAATAACCGCTAAAACCAAAGAATAGTTGTTTATGTCCCACCATGTGTGCGCTGCTAACCACTTTCTGTTGCCCTCTCAACAGCAAAAGCAATCATGTAACTGCGCTTGTGAGAGCGCACATCCGCGGCACATGGTGGGTAGTGGTGACGGTGTGGGTTCGCGCTTATGGTAAGTTTCAGTCTGACTCGAGTGCGCGTTGAAAGCGCATGTCCACATGCGCAATATAAGTTGAGTCTTTGGAGTCTGGGGAGAGAAGAGGGAGTGTGAACTTGAGCGGTGGCGATGGAAGGATCGAGAAGGATGGGCCAAATGGGGTGAGGTTGAGGGTGAGCAGTGGACGGTGGAGGGAGAAGGTTAGCGAGAGAGCTTGAAAGTGGAGGACGAGGGTGAGCGAGAGATGGAAGGAGGAGGAGGATTTAACACTGTAAAAGTGAACACTGCTCCACTAACGAGACAGGATGGCAGGCAGACAGAGAGACCACCGGCTGCCACCGAGACTCGACCACTTCTTGGGGTCACACCAAACCAATTCTGATGCACACTCGTTCACTCACATGCGCACATGATTGTGCCAATTGAGGGCACAAGACTCCTATCAGAGGAGGGAGGACTTCGGACGGCAGATGCCTGGCTCGATGACTGCCTCTCTGGCTTTCAACCAGCCAACGGCTGCTTCAAGCCTCGAGTGGAGCCGAGTCATTCTGTCTTTCCGTGCCGCTCCGAGCGCGTCGATCTGTCCGTCCGTGCAGCGTGCCGTTGTCTGTCCGTCCGCATGGTGTGCGGGTCATTCTGTCCGTCCGTGCCGTCGATCTGTCCATCCGCGCGGCGCGCCTCGTCCTTCTGACCATCCGTGCCGAGAGCCGACCACCAAGCTACGAATTAACTTTTAGTGAGGCTTCGTTTGCTCGCACACTGCGGCAATTGAATTGGCCTGGAATGCCAAGCCGAACACAGAGAGCACACGAAGCCTGCTAAACGACAGATGCAGCAGCCGCCGCTCAATAGTCCCCCAACCAACCAACCAACTACTACTAAAACTTCTAAGCACACATACGAGGCTAACTATTTGTCTAACTATATTTCCCACCATATTTTCTCAATCTAATTGGTAAAGTGGCGGCCGCTAGCGGACAATCAACAAAATAAAACAAATTAATTTTATTCAATATCAGTAGAGAGGCAAATTCATACACAAATGAGAATGTGTATGTGAACAAACTTAACAATACAAAATAAAAAACAAATTAAAAATTTAAACTAATGCTAATTGAAACGATAAAAGCAAAAAGAAAAGGAAAAATAAGACAAGTTGAAAGAAAATAGAAATAGAAGAAAGATAATGAGTTGGACTTGTTATAAGGCCCAACACAAATTCTTTGCTAGTCATCTTTCGACTTATTAAAGGATCGTTGTGAGCCATTTCCTCATTATGCACCTCAAATGTTGTCTCTGTGTTTGCGATAATCGTTCTCTTGTCATTCTGCATTTGTTCGAGTTGTAATCGCTGTCGTACACACGCGCCCAGTGATAGCATTATACTAAGGTAACAACCAGTGATTTCCGATTAGTCGTCATGGACTTTTGTGCAGTAGTCGAGGTTTCGAGGGGAACTTTAGTCCTGATTTGGATGTGCCAAACAGTCGGTTCGTTGACATTGGATATCTTTGGACTCTTGGTATAATTCAAGTTTCGCCTCTTCCAGCCTATCCGTTTCAATGCAAGGCTTGACCAGACTGTGGTAGATGCCTCAATAAGCCTCGAACAGTGAGAATGTGCTACTTAATTTGCTGGCTCACCAATCACCTGTTTCTATGTTGAGGTGCTTCATGTACAGTCCCTGGTTCGAGTGTCGTCTAACCGACAGGACATTACGCCAACGATGGATCCTGTTCTATAACTCCAAATCGCCACTCATGTCAGTTAGGAGAGGATATTCGAGGAATCACGGTAATGTCTAGGAAAATCTTCTTCTTAAAAATTGAATGGCACGACAACATACTTCCAGCATATTCGTTGACCGTGTGCAGCACGTCCTACTGTTCGATGCACTTGTTGAGATCGAATTTGTTTTCGATCCATCGTTTGTCTAGTGCAAATACCACTTTCAACTTTAGTGACACAACTAAAACAAACCTAACCTAACCTCACATAACTTTAGTGACACTACACAAAACAAACCTAACCTAACCTCACATAACTTTAGTGACACTACACAAAACAAACCTAACCTAACCTCACATAACTTTCTGAAAGACCATTCCGAAATTGACAAAATAAAGGCCATTCTGTATAGAGTGGATAAAATACAATATTTTAAACTAGATCACTATGTCACTAGATCATAATTTGGCCTGGGATTGATATCTTTTCGACGATCAAATCGTCCACCGACATATTTGTATTGCTTTGGTTATAAAAAAAATGTCCGCCATATACGCCATATATGAAATTGTTATTACCGTAAATACCCGAATATAGCCCGCGGGCTATAGACGGAACAATTTTTTTTCGTGGCTTCCTGCGGGCTATATTCGGGTGCGGGCTATACACAGGATACATTTTGCAAGTTTTAACCTATCCTAGCAAATCTATTGAATTTTTCACATTTTAGGCCCAAATTTTACCTTATTTGGGTATTTTCGGGTAAATAGCATTCAAAATATGCCAAATAACGCAAAATTAGTTCATAATGGACCCATAAACCAAGATTATAATGGGCAAATTAGTGGGTTTTCCAAAAGTGCGGGCTATACATGGGTGCGGGCTATACACGGGATTATTTACCGAAGCAATTTTTTCTGCGGGCTATACACGGGTGCGGGCTATACACGGGGTGCGGGCTATATTCGGGTATTTACGGTATATCCTCAAATTATTTTATTAATGGACACTAATTTAGAATGTTATACACTGCCTCGATTTGTACATAGATTTTGTTGTAACATTATTTTCCTCATTCAGATGTATAATAGATTTAAATTCACTATAAATTTATTTTAAATTTTAATTTACTTTTGTACATTTGTGTGTAGATGTAATACAATGTATAACACATTGTTTCTCTACTCTTCGAGTATAGTCGAGTATTGAGTGCAATGATTACTGCCTGACAGTGTATGTATGTGTAAGTGTATGCGTGTCATCGGTGGTGGTTCGATCAATGTAACCAATCTAAAATCAATTGAGAAGATGACATTTTGAGATGAACTAGACTGAAACGGTTTAGCAACGCACATACAAAGTGACACATACGCATTTGGCTGCAGTAGTTTTAAAGGATTTTTTTGCCACATCAGATCAGTTCTGTTTTTCTTTCACTTTATTCACTCCACTTTTTGTATTTGTTTCGCGTGTACTGTCCATTTTGTTTCTTTACGCTATGTCACGTCAGCTTAACCTAAATCAACTTTTGCCTCTTAAGTCTACGGCATCGCATCGTATTAATGTGCCCGTACATAGATCAATCCTCAATTATGGAGGAATGTGCCCAATCTCAATGGTGTCCAAATTTATTTCGCGTGAACTGTCTGGGCAAAAACTGACAGTCCAATTACTTCCAATCGACATTTATTCTCAGTATCATCATTACCGAAAGGTTTTGTGTCATCACGATGTCGTACATTGTGCTCTCTTCGATAATTCTGGAAAGTACTTCATCACCGGATCATATGACACTCTGGTGAAAATTTGGTCTACTATTGATGGTCGTCTTTTGGCTACGCTGAGAGGTATCGGGAGTAAAATCAAAGACATTGCCATTGGTATGTGAATTATATAAAAATGTTATTAAAAAAACATTATTTACAATTAAACACGAAAATATTAGTCAAATCTAATTGAACCGAAAAGGTTTTGTGTGGGACAAGAGAGAGAGAGAGAGAGAGAGAGAGAGAGAGAGAGAGAGAGAGAGAGAGAGAGAGAGGGAGAGGGAGAGAGGGCGAGAGAGGGAGGGAGAGGGAGAGAGGGAGGGAGAGGGAGAGAGGGAGAGAGGGAGAGAGGGAGAGAGGGAGAGAGGGCGAGAGAGAGAGAGAGAGAGAGAGAGAGAGAGAGAGTGAGTGAGAGAAACAATCTTTATTATAAAATTATAATACAGAAAGAAGCTGCTAACCAAGTAGTGAGGCGACTTATGACACAGCATACCAATTAATCTAGTAAGACATAGGTTACAAAAATGAGATTAAATATGTGCGTACTACAAAAAATGTGAAACTATGCAATCAACAAAAAATCTAAATGTTAGAGCATAAATATGTAAATAAAATGTAGATATATAATACTTAAGCGTAAATGTGTTAGTGGATCATGTGTAAAGAAGCAGTCAAAGCCGATTCTGCCATTTCGTTGAGAACCCTCTTCTCCAGTTGGAATCTCTCAAAGAAATCGACCATCTGGGTACTCGCGGTCCCTCTCGCGCCCATCCAGAGACCAATGACTTCGCAGTCTCTATCTTGTTTGATGGGATATCTCACTACCAGATCAGCGTAAATGCTCAAGTAGATACTTTGCTTCTTTTCCTGTACCATACTTCTCTCATCGTACTTGGTTTCCCATCCAACTGTTGGGTCGATGAGGTAGACTTTGTCCGAGTCGGCTTGGTATGCGAGTATGTAAACGAATCAATTTGCCCAATCTCTATCCAAGCATTACGGTTCCACCACGCACGTGTATCCCTTCGCACGGAGCAGTTTGGCTAGTGTGATTTTGACTTGATTGTAACAGTCGATGCGTCGTTTCTCGTTGAAGCCACAAACACCGAGTACATGTCCAGGTGTTTCTTTTTCTCTGCGGCATCGGCGGCAGAGGGTCGATGTCTGGGCTGGAACTTGAAGGACAGCAGGGACGCTTAACATGTTCGCATATTCGGTACTCAGCTTAATGGCTGCCACCTATTCGGAGTAGGACAACGAGTTCTTGACGTACACGAAACTATTCGCTTTGGGATAATCCTTGAAATGACCAACGCCACAACCCTAGTAAAGTTGGGTGGTCCATTTGTTTAATTCTCGCTCACAAAGAGCATTGTGAAGTTGACGGGCGGTATGACCTTCCACCTCGAGTTGTCTCATGCAGATGGCCATTTCCTTCTGACAGTTGTGCACCTTGTGGAACAATCCATCGGGGACAGTGGACAACTTTTTGGCCATTGCGAAATGTTGAAGTAGTGCCTCCCACTTGCACCTGTGCATACCAAGTTTTGGTTTTTCTAGAAGAGTAGACTACATGCAGTTCATGTTCAGTTCAGTGCATGTTCATGCAGTTGGAAAATGTGTTTCTTATTCTACGGTCAAGCTCTTGGAGACTTGTTTGTGGAATCTTCCGAAGTGGCGCAGCTTGGAGTGGATAGGTCAGTCGAGGCAAACGCGTACTGATTGAGAATATTCAATTTCTGGTCCATCTTCAGTAGCGGCAAGACTATCAGGTTATTGGCACATTCGGTGAACTTGACGATGGCGTCTTCCTCGAATAATAATTCATTGTTAAAACTGTGACCGAGATATTTGATCACAGTATCACCATCGATGCACTTGATGATCATATCGACAATCGATTGCTCGTCCAGGACCAGTTTTCCCATCTTGACATTGAAGTCGACGCTCTTTTTCGGGTTGACCTCCAGTCCGATTGTTTGAAATAGTCTCCTAGTCAATTCCACTATCCGTCGGGTACTTTCCTCGAGAGATAGATAGAGAGAGAGTGAGAGAAAGAGAGAGAGAGAGAGAGAGAGAGAGACAGACAGACAGACAGACAGACAGACAGACAGACAGACAGACAGACAGACAGACAGACAGACAGACAGACCGAGACAAAGATAGAGACTGAGTTAAACGATCTTTATTATACAAATCAAATCAAACAAAATGTCTAGCCTTAAATGTGAAAGTTAATCATACGCACTGAACATGACAAAACGGTCTCATCCAACTCGGGTAGTGCTTTCTTTTCCAAATGTAATCTCTCGAAGAAGTCAACCATTTGGGTACTCACAGTCCCTCACGTTCCAATCCATAATTCAATAACCTTGCAGTCACGTTTCTCGATTATCGGATACTTTTAACATAGGTCGTATTAGCAGCTCGCGTAAATTGCTTCCTTCTTCTCTTGAACTTCTTTCCCAACATCGTCGTTGTCTTGCAATCGTACAGTCAGGTCTATGATGTAGACCTTGTCAGAGTTGGATTCGAATGCGGGGATGTCCACAAATCGATTGGCACCATCACCGTCTTTGCAGTACGGCTCGACCAAACAGGTGTACCCTTTGGTGTGAAGTAAAGCAGCAAGTGACTCCTTGACTTTGTTGTGGCGTTGAATGCGGCGTTCGTCGTTAAAGTAGCAGGCACAGATGTCGTGTCCAGGGATTTCTTTCGCTTTGCGGGAAGTTGTAGTACAATGGCAGCAAAGGTTCGATGTCTGTGCCAAATTCTCAACAACGCAGGGAACTCCATACAGGTTGGCGTAACCTGTGCTCAGATTGATGGCGGCTGTCCATTCTGAACAAGATAAAGAGAGAGGTAGAGAGAGAGAGAGAGAGAGAGAGAGACGATATAAAAAAGAGAAGACGAAGTGACAGAAATAAAATGAACCTTTCTGTAGTGGCATCTTGGATTCTCCTGCCGAAAAAACACAAAGGGCCTCCTAAAACCCCCATTATTCAATGAGCCAACGCTTAGTTTACATATTTATTCAAAAATTTTGTCAAAAACACTTTTAAATTACTAATATTATAAATTAAGATGCTGAAAACTCGATGATTGCAACAGGATCGAAAGATGGAATTGTTCGTATTTGGTGCCTTCAGACCTCCGCACCAATTGCATTCCTCAATGGCCACACTGGCACTGCTATCAAGGATATCAAATTCTGCCCATTAGTCATCAATTCTGAGAAGCGCGTTCTTGTGTCCCGTGCCAAAAATGGCATAGTGTACTTTTGGGCATATAATCCTAATACGCTAACTTTCGAGGCTGTGCCAAGTTACATTTTAACATTGAGAAATGAGGGAAACCCCAATGCAAAAGTTTTGTCTTTCTCATTTTCACCTGGTGGTGTGTTCATGGCTGTTGGTTCTTCTGACAATTATTTGAGAGTCTATTGTCTGGCAGAACCAACTGAACCTGTTATGATTTTTGAGAGCAATAAACACACTGAAGATGTTTTCTCCACTGAGTTCAGTCATCATTCTACGAAATTTGCTTCGGGCTCAAAAGTGAGGCGTTATGTTATTTTAAATTCGGTTATATTGTTGTTTTCTTTCATAGGATGGATTTGTCCAAATTTGGAACTTCCAACACGGTCGTTGGACAATGACTCAACTTTGCATGTTGGAGAAGTTGTCCTACGTAGGTAGAAGGACTATTAAAAAGCCTAGTGTTACTGCGATTGCATGGACCTTTGATGACGCCTATCTGATCACCACTTCATCGGATCATGCAATTCGAGTGTGGAATCCGATTACAAGAAAGTTGTGTCATCTCATGCGTGCACACACCAAATTGGTTTGGCTCATCGAGTGTCATCCTAAAGATCCAAGGTAAATCAAAGTTTTTTTATCGCGATTATCTTCATCATATCGTATATCGTTAGGCTTTTTATCACTGCTGGATTAGATGGAAGGATATTTCTTTGGGATATTATGACCGGAAAACAGATATGTAATTTCCAGGAAGAAGTAGGCGTGCAAATACTTGATTGTCGGTTTTCACCTGATGGTTCGATGTTTGTCACCACAAATGCTGCCGGAGAACTAAACCTTTATGGCATGAGAAAGACCAAAGTCTACAAAAGACTTCCGCCAAGTATGTTTTTTCATACGGACTATAGAACTGTTATACGTGACGAACATCAAGGCATTGTCATAGATTCAGAGGTAGAGTAGATGATTTGCGCATTCTTTGAGAGATAGTCAAGTAATTTGTTTGTTTTGTTGACTATTAGACACAAATTCAAACTCATCGAATGCCGGCACCTATTTTGGCTGACCATGAAGGATTCTCTCATCCTAATTTATTTCAGCGATTAGTCCCAGGCCGTGAAAACAACACTGACCAAGAGTTGACGCTTGCAATAGAAGCTCAAAGTGTTGCAGATCAGCGAAACGATGAGCATAGGCGCATTACGAATGGACAAGACCAACAACCACCTGTAATTATTCTAAACCAGAATATCCAAGTCCAAAATGATAACCAACTCTCAGAATGGAATTCAAAGCCAATAGTTCCCAAATTGACTGAAATGATGATCTTAGGTCATATAAAAATACAACAAACGATATCATGCATTGAGTTGGATGAACTTGAGAAAATGAAAAAAGCGAAACAAGATGAAATGCTTTCATTAGCTAAACCTGATCCGTTAAACCGCAAAGAATTGAAAAACAAGAATTATCAAAATAAAATCATACGACAAACAAATGAATCGGATTTGGATGATTTCAATTTGATGCTGACAGAGGAAGATGATCCAAAAGACAACGATTTTATTGTACAATCAAACAGAGTAAGCCGTGCATCCAGTTCAAGACAATCACGTGGTCCTTTCATGAGACGTCGTTTGTCCAAAACGAAGCTAAAAAGTGGTGGAAATAGAAATCAATGTGAGCGAAAAAATATAAGAAAACCAACTGACGATTCGGATTTAGATGAACATAATTTGTCACTGACAGAGGATGATGATCCAAAGAACAGTGATTATATCGTTCAATCCTCTGGAGAGGAGTCTGGCACTGATCCAGAATCGATAAGGAGTGTTCGATTTTCTGATGCTAGTTCTGAATCATCACGAAAATCTTCCAAAAAGAAGTTTCGCTCAAGAAACAAGGGAAACGTAAATGGAAAACGAAAACATGTGGACTTTTCCTCTGATGATGAAGAGGATGGTGATTTTAACATTCTTCTGTCCAGAAACAGAACCAACAAGACTAAACGCATTATTAGATCGTCTGATGAAGAAGATGATAGTAATGATTCAGATAATTACAACATTCTTCTGTCCAAAAACCGAACCAACAAGTCTAAACGCATTATTAGATCTTCTGATGATGAAGAGGATGATGACGATTCAGACTATTTCTACAGTCTTGTGTCCAGGAATCGTGCTAATAAATCAAAACGCACGATTATATCTTCTGATGATGACGAAGAAAAAGGTGCTAATCAACCATCATTATAAACTACATTTTAGATGTATTAGAGATAAGATATTAATTAAAATTAACGTTACAGTTAAGAATTTTATAACAATATATAAATACAATAATAAATAGATTTGCTAATGCAATGCGTTATGAAATAAAATTTTTAATCATGTCACTCTTTTCGTATAGTAAGTACAGAATGAAAGCGATATCATCTTCTGGCGATGTCCTTTGCTAAAGAAATAGATAAAATAAACAATAAAATAGGTAAGATTATTAGATAAGTGCATATAACATCAGCATCTACAACCCACCACTGGGTCGATCCACCTGAGTTATAAACCAGCTTAAATCGGGTAAGTATTCAGCAGTGGGATGATAGCCACGGGCACATCGAAACAGGGTGCCCACATTTGTGCAATTTCCTCGTGTAATATATTCGATGCAAATGGTGTCGTGTTTAGGTAGAAGATTATCGGGAATAGCACTACCACGTCGTGGTCAGCCACGACCACGGGCACTTCGGTGTCCGAATGGACAGTCAACCGGTACATTGGCAAAGGTGATTCTCATTTCAGAATTCGTCATATTACAATGAACTGATGCGTATGCAAATTCCATTCCAATTTTACCAATTTGTATAAATATAATCACCACAGACATCATCATAATGATCGTCGTTCCGCTCACTCCACCACTGCAACTGGACTGCACATTCAACCAAGGTTCACTAGACACATATCATCACCCATATCGGTTCTAATGGTGTCCGATTGTGTCTCATCTCACCAGAATATATTTGAGCATTCGATATTTTCGTAATATAATCCACAGTAGACTCATAGTCGAATACAGTAATTAATTTTTATAATACAAACTTCAAACTTCAGGAAATGTAATTTTCATAAACACCTATAGTTTGATTTTTGTACGTTTGATTTACCAATTTCACATTCCCACTAAGCATCACACAATCATATTGAATCGATTAGATTGGACATGCATTGCACATACTAATTGAGCCAAAAGTATTTGTTATATTACAAATGTGTTATACATTATTAGAACACAATCTATCTACTTATTACCTTTAAAATTATACAGTTGTTTTCTCCGTCCGTTATACTATCACCGGTGAATTTACTATTTCCATCGATTCGTTCATCACGCACTGTACTGAAGAGCATAGTCACACACACACAAACAGCTGTAGTTGCTGCAAACACGCGTACGCGTACTCCCACAACAAAACAGTTCCAACCAGTAAATCACATTCTCCGTCTGTAATCGTCTCTATCTCGATTGTTCAAATTATTTCACGACGATCTTTGAAATCACCATCTGTGATCTCACGTCAGCGCCTTGCGAGGGTTGCTTGCGACCCGAGCATTTTCTTGTGTAATTCTAAATAATCATATGAATAAATTGAAATTGAAAATGCTATCTGTGAATTGACAGTGAAAATTAAACCAAACCACTAAATAGACTGTTCGTTTTAATTTTAAATTAATGCCTGTCGCACACACAAACAGACAAACATTAAAACACTATCACTTTGCTGATGCGATTCTCAGTGAGTCGTGTCAAGCCAGCGAGCACACAACAACAGTCAAGCTCCAGTTAGAATCTTCGTAGCAACAACAGTCACGAGAACATCACCTCGATAACCTCGTCATGTGTCTGTCTGTGTTCGGGTGGGCATTGAAAGCACACATCAGGTGATGTGCCTGTGTCTGATGGACAACGTATGAGTAGTACAACTAGACAATACCACTGCACACAATGATAATGATGATAGATAAAAAGGCATTCAGTCGAGAAAAGGTGAACTATTTTTGCCATTTCTCGTTAACCAACTGTACATGATTTTGTGTTTGTGTGTGTGCTCTCTCACTCTCTGCCTGTCTTTACCTGGCGTTGTGTCTACTTGGATTATTTGTTCTGCTGCTCTTTGTGATTATACATATTTTGATATACACAATCGATCTTTATCGATCTAATAACTGAATCAATGCAAGACAATCGTAGACCTGTAGTTCTTGTTGCTTCATCCCCAACAGCATCATCATCGTCATCATCGTCTGTGTGTGCTGATGTTGCGACGGCGGCGCCTAGTGATCGAGTTTTCCGAATCAAGCACAACTCCATCACTGATGACTATGAAATCACTGACAATGTACTTGGCAGAGGAAATAATGGCACCGTAATGCAGTGTCGCTCACGGGCTACTGGACAGTTGTGTGCACTTAAAGTAAGCTGTTTTGATTGACTTGTATCGTTACAATCGATTGCAATATATAATCGATATATTATCAAACGCTAATAGGTTCTAAGCGACACTGCATGGGCTCGGCGAGAGGTAGAAATTCATTATCGCGTCAGTGAGTTCCATCACATTGTCAAAATGCTCGATGTCTATGCAGAGTCGCACGAGCCCACAAATTTGCTTTATCTTGTCACTGAATGGTAAGTGATTTATCTCACTTATGGACAAATCTCAATATATATTAAATTCACCCAAACTAAGCATGGAGGGTGGTGATCTGTTTGATCACATTTTTGCGCGTGCAGCCAACTCCACGTTCACTGAACGGGAAGCAGCCAAAATCATACACGAAATTTGTCAGGGCGTGCAGTACTTGCACTCGCTCAATATTGCGCATCGTGATTTGAAGCCAGAGAATTTGGTTTTCAGCAGTAAAGATCCGAGTGTGGCCACCTTGAAGTTGGTAGATTTTGGTTTTGCTAAAGAGATGCAGCCTGATGGCAAACTGAATACGCCCTGTTACACTCCATGCTATGCGGCACCGGAGGTGTTGAGTTGGCAAAAGTACGATAAAAGTTGGTGAGTTTTTGTTGTTGTTTCTTATGGTTTTGCTTGAAGAATAATTCTGTTGATCATAAAAGCGACCTTTGGTCTTTGGGTGTGATCATGTACATTCTGCTTGGTGGCTATCCTCCGTTCTACAGTAAACAAGGATTAAACACATCTCCAGGAATGGTGCAACGCATTTGTGATGGCGAGTATGACTTTTCTGACTCTAATTGGATTAAGGTTTCGGACGAAGGTATTACAAATTGGTTCGACCTTAATGTTCATCCATTAATAATTACGTTTCCCTTCTATTTCTGATTAACCAAAAGCAAAAGAATTAATCACACAACTTCTATGCATTCTTCCGTGCGACCGTATCACCATTGACCAGTTAATGTCGCACAATTGGATTGCGGTAAGTTTACATATTTTGAGTTCAATCACACAGGAATCCTAATTTGTCCAATCAATGAAGCGTCATATGGAAATGCCCGAAACACCGCTCACTTCAGTTCAGTCCCTACGTGAGAATCGGTCCAACATTGCCGAACTTCAAAAGGCAATCTCGCTGCAGTTGGACATAATGCGCAAGGAGTCCGGTGCTGGACCACTGCTGAAACCGATGAATTTGGTACAGAATCGGTTGATTGCAAAGCGTAAATTGAATTCATCGAGTCGATTCTAAGTTTGTTGTTTTATTTGGAATATTTTAGGCACATGTCACTATTGATGACACGTAGACACTACCAAATTATTTATTATTACCATGTTAAACTAATATAAATATCAAAATATGTGCGGCCTGAGATAAATAATAAACAAACATTTTTATATGAACATTCGTAAATTTTTAAAAAATAAATTTGCTTCAAGTCAAGTCTATTACTGAATTGAAATAAGTCTGACTGACATATCACGAAGAACACACACACACACACACACACACACACACACACACACACACACACACACACACACACACACACACACACACACACACACACACACACACACACACACACACACACACACACACACACACACACACACACACACACACACACACACACACACACACACACACACACACACACACACACACACACACACACACACACACACACACACACACACACACACACACACACACACACACACACACACACACACACACACACACACACACACACACACACACACACACACACACACACACACACACACACACACACACACACACACACACACACACACACACACACACACACACACACACACACACACACACACACACACACACACACACACACACACACACACACACACACACACACACACACACACACACACACACACACACACACACACACACACACACACACACACACACACACACACACACACACACACACACACACACACACACACACACACACACACACACACACACACACACACACACACACACAAGTTCTAATTTATGTGTTATTGAGTGGATGAATTTGTGTCGACTTGTAATACCATCAAATCTGTTCAATGTTATATTTTTGTTGCTGTTTAGTTTGACATTTCTATCATAAGTGCAGTTGCATTTTGTTTTTGTTCTTTCTTGTCAATTTGAACGATATTCTGTGAATAGTCTCTCTTGCTCTCCCTTTTCTCTCTCCTTTCATTTCGCATTCTCATCACTCCCGTTCACTCTGTAGTTCGGCTTTGGTCGTTTGTTTCGGTTGGTGTGCTATTGTCAGTGTCTACTCACCGTGTTCTCTCTCACACACAGACGATGTCTCTCATCTCCTGTTCAGTTGTGATTGTGCAGCTAACCCCTCCGGACGACGGTCGCACTGTTTGAAAACTTGAAAACTTTTAGATTGCTTCTCTTCCATTAACAGCAGCAATGAGTAATTTGCTTAAGCCGACTAACCGATTGAAGGATAATCAACATGATACTGGCGGCGCTCAAAAAGACTCACGACAAAGTGACAACCAAAAAGATGAAACGTCTCAATTAGAGCACATCAATCCGATTACTCCATCACTACGATTGCGATGTTCAACACCTCGGATTCACAAAAAGTCCCACAAACAAAACATTCATCATAAGTCGATCAATTCTCGAAACAGAAAACGCAAAATGCAGTCAAATCAAAAAGGACTTTCAAAGGCACCATCGCCTAAGCAGCCGCCGTCACACCAAAAGATTAGTGCCGAGCGTTCGCACATCTGGAATGGGAACCAATGGAAGACAACATTGATTTCCAAAAATGACAGCTCGGATGAAGGGGAACCGACCGTCTCATCCAAATTGGCTCCCTCATTAAATAATAAAATGTCTTCCACAGATTCTTCGGGTAAGAAGAACAGACGGATTCCAAACCACAATCGCATTCAAAATGTCAAAAAAAAACGCACGACAGTCTCAGTCAGATATCCACATCCAAACTTGAAAGTTGAAGAAATCAAAGAAGATACTGAGAGCGATTGTGATAAAGAAGAGGAGAACCACGAACACAGAGAACTGGCCCAAATTGTTCAATGTCGAAAGAAGATATTAGACGAGACCGATGGCAAACTATTGAAAGCATTTGTCGAACTGATTGAACAACAACAACACAAACAACAACACCAAGACGACCGCAGTCAGGGTTGGGCAATCCTGAGAAACAATTGCGATTGGAAAGTGGTCAAATTGAATGAGAACGACGTTAATGACATTCGTGGAGTGCAAAAACAGACTGACTAATAATGTGACACGATGCAGTAATGGCTATAACCTTTTTGAGACCATTTGGTCAATTATTCTTAAAAATTAATTAAATGTCCGCAATTTGTATAATTAAAAAAATTTAATTAAACTAAAATGCTTTTCTCTCAGCACTGTGCGTTATTTGTAATTTGAACGGATGCTATTATGTTCGTCTGGCACGTTTTGTTTGTATTTTGTTGGTTGCTCATTTGTAATTAATTCGAGGGAAATTTGTGAATAAATTCATTAGTTAGTGGAGTTAATGGAGGAACGCTAGACGGATGCAAAAAGAATAGTATAGCAAACTCAAATAATGTCCATACTAAATCTGACAATAATTGGAAACTCCATTCTGACAGGGAATACGGAGTGTAAGATGAGAAGCTAAAATCGCTAGTTAACTTTAAAGGCACACCAATTTAATTTTAGTTGTGTGTGCAATATATATTGGATTACATTCTATTATTATTATTCGGTCCAATTTTTTACTTATTAGTTGCAGAGAAATGCTTAAGTTATTCTTGCGTCGACCAATGACATCGGACAACCGAATGGTATCGCCAAAGTGGTAGAAAAAGAAAGTGTTGAGTTATTGCTTATTGTCTTTCTCCGACTAAAAACTAAAGCACGCTTATTCATCTCCATGTAATGACGACAATTATTTTACTGATCACTGCACACAAAAACACAAAGTTGGTTTGTGTGCATGTGCAATGTGAGCTAATTAGAGCAATTATTTCGACATACACACCGATCGGATGGGACGGACGTGACTTATTTGGGGTCGACGAGTTCGTTACCAACACTGATCAATTGGTTGGTCAAATTGGCTAACATTTGTAAGTGGTTAAGTTGTTCGCTCCAAGTTCTCATTGTTCTGCAACTAGTATTAACATTACAAAGAGCGTTTTGGTAATTCTTTTACATTAGTACATTTAGTAAAACATTAGTGGAAGCACAATTGTATGGCAAACCGACATGATCGCAAGACACTGCTACGGTTCACTTGCGCGTTGACCGGCAAAGTCTTTCTCGTTGTTCGCATCTGACTGGTTAGGTCAATATCACCAAGTCGGTTAGTGTGATAAAGTTTGTTGTTATCTTCTTCACAGTATAGTCAATGAAAAATCATTTCATTTTATTATAATAAATTCATTTGTTTGTTACTACAATGCATATTCATTATTATTTTTATAATGTGTTTTCAAAAGTCAAGTTCAACTGTGAACTTTTTGCATGTGTAGTTGTGGCAGAGTGAGTGTTTTGTGTTCATGTTTTCATATTTCTCATCCACGAGGTGTATGTAGTGGTGCAGGCGTTCTGGTTAATTTGGCACGACTAGTCTGCTGCTACCGTGTACAAGTTGAAGGTTGAGAGTCATGTTTTTTGTTGTGTTCTTCTTTGCCAACTGCACACAGAAACATGTACATTTACAATGCACAGTCACTCACTGTATGTCTTTGTGGCCACATAAGCCATCACTCGCAATTTTCAAATTGTTCAGACGTGGCACATCGACGCATCGATCTAATGTGTGTCACGTTCGTTTTTTTTATTTGTTGTTGTTTTGTTTATTTTGATGCTGCATCTTCTTTTTGTTCTCTCTTATTGATTCGAAATAGATTCTATTTTGTCTCTCTATCCCTCTCTTTGATTTTCCACTTTCCATAATAGAGCACACAAACACAGAAACTCACCTCTTGTTCATTTGTGATTGTGCAGTGCAGTTAAACTGTTCGAGCAACCTGTACGTCTCTCATCCATTTACAGCAACAATGAGTAATTTGTGTAAGCCGTCTAACCGATTGACGGATAATCAGCAAAACTATGATCGCGTTCTAAAAGACTTTCGACAAAGTGACAACCAAAAAGATGTAACGTCACAAAGTAATTTTTACACACACATTTTTACTCACGCACGACGATTGGCACCTTCTACACCTCGAATCCCCAAAAAGTCCCGCACACCAAACAATTCAACCAGAACTTCTCGGCGAAATGAGATTAAACAAAGTAAGAAATCAAACGGCAAAAGAAGCAATAAATACGACAAACATCGTACGTCGAGCAATTCCCGAGATGGAGGACACAAAATGCATTCAAGCCCTAAAGGACATTCAAAGCCACCATTGCCTCCACCACAAGTAAACCATGCAATACACCAAAAGATTAGTGCCGAACGTTCGCACATTTGGAATGGAAGTCAGTGGAAGACAACATTGATTTACAAGGATGACAGTTTGGATGAAGAGGAACCGACCGTCTCATCCATATTTGCTCATTTGCGGAAAAATAAAGTTTTTTCCACAGTGTCTTCAGGTAAGAAGAACAAACAAACCCCTAACATTAAGGGAAACCATAATGTAAAAAAGAAACGAACCACAATCTCAGTCCGATATCCACATCTAAACTTAAAAGTTGAAGAAATCAAAGAACAAACAGAGAGCGATGATGATGATGATGAAGATGATGAGGAGAACCACGAACAAGTAGAGCATGATAAAATTAGTCAATACCGACAAAAGATCTTAGATGAGACCGATGGAGAACTATTGAAAGCATTTGTGGAACTGATCGAACAAAAACGTAAACATAAAGATAACCGCAGTCAGGGTTGGGCAATCCTGAGAAACAATTTCGATTGGAAAGTGATCAAATTGAATGAGAAAACCGTTAAAGACATTCGTGGAGGGCAGAAACAAACTGATTGATGATGTGACACAATGCAGTAATGGCTATCACGATTATATCCATTTTGAGACCATTTTGTTAACTAATACTAAGAGTAAATGAACACGATTTGTATATTCAAATAAATTTAATTTAATTTAATTTAATTAAACTTAAATGCTCCTTTCTCAACACTGTGCGTTGTTTGTAATTCGGACGGATGCTATTATGTCTGTCTGGCACGGTTCGTTTCTATTTTGTTGACTGCTCGTTTGTAATTAATTCGATGGAAATTTATGCATAAATTTATTGGAAGTGGCTATTTGGTTATGTGTTGTGTTGAACTAAAGATAATAGATCAAAACTAGAAAAAAGATTATGAAGTGTAAAGCAAACGCAAATAATGTACACACACTAAATCTGGAATTAATTGGACACTCCATACGGGGGGGGGTAAGATGAGAAGCAGAAAATGTAAATTAATTTAAAAGACACACCAATGTAATTGGAGAACGTGTGTGCAATATATTGGATTACACTCTATTATTTTTCGGTACAATTTAGAGAATTTGCTTTATATTAAAATTTGAGTCTACTGGAACAATTTAATTAATTAAATTGTTCATCCATCTTTTGTTTTATCCCAACCCACGAGGTAGTGCCACCGTATTGGGGAGAAAAGCCATTTATTGTTGTGTGACAATATTATTTCTTGTCTTGGGGAGAAAGACCGGACAACTGAATAAGAAAGGTGGTTCCACCAACATTCTAATGGAAGCACTAATAGTGAGTGCTCACTGCCGCAATATAATTATCGGTCAATCCACTAGTGAATGTAGTACTCAACGCAATACTGCTAAAATGAAATGCACCGAAATATATATTGTTTCTCATTTAGTAATAGATGTTTGATTGAATATTGTAGTATTGATGGATAGATTAAAAATGATCTTACATATAATCATTTGAAGTTCAATAAAATTTTATTTTAAAATCAATGAATGCACAGCCAGAAGCATACATGCCCACGAATTTTTATTTATGGGGACAGCCATGAAAAACCAAATTGCCTAAACCAAGCAATAAATGTCAAACATAATTGAACATTGTACAATACAATGAATACATATGAATTATTTGGCGATTCACATTACAAATTTTATTCATTAATCTACACAATTCCGTACAATTAGTAGTAGTTTTCGTATTATGTTGCTAAACAAATTAGTTCAATAGCTTAGTACCAGGTGAATTTGGCATAATATTATACTAATATTTTCACATTCAAATTGCTTTAAACTGAAACCTACAATTGATATTTATTTTGTTCAGTAATACACGAGTTGCCTTAGATGACTTAAAGTAACCTAAATGGAAGGGGACAATTCACCTTTAATTTATACTCCTCACCAGCAACCACAAAAATTAATAATAGAAGAAATTAGTTATCAACACGCAAAAGAGCACAATGTAGACTGATAACAACAAAATATATTCACGACACCTCAGTACTGCCAAACGCAATTTTGTTTCGATCCAATTCACAACCGTCGGCAAGAAAGTTTCAGTCAGTAGGTTGAAATAATTGCTAATTTCATTCCAAATAAACAAACCAAGCCAATAATCCAAATAAGCCCATAAGAACAGTGATGCAAAATGGTGTACGTGAATGGTCCAATCCCATTTTTCGAATTTAGCCAGTTTGGGCAAATGTAAATTCCATTGTTCAGACGAGTAATCAGCACTTTGAGCTCGATGGCGCATATTCGGAGGTTCTTGAATTTTGACGATTCCGATAGTAGTGCCGCTCGTCATTTCAATGTTTCCTACACCGACGAAGAGCAACACTAAAAGAAAAGTAACTCGATTGAACATCAATGACATTGTGTTGGTTTTGGGTTTGGGTTTGTGACTCTCAGACACGAGTTCTGAAAGGGAAATGAGACAAAAAAACCTTTTTTGTATTGTAAGACAAAGTGAGCTAAGAATAGAATACGAATGTGTCTGTTCTGGTGGTCAGACTGACAGTAATTAGTTCCAGTCTGGTGATGTAATGCAAGTGGACGACGATCACCATCTGCAGCCTTTGCACTTAGCTTTTTTATTGCAGACTTCCATTAGTACAACCCGCGAAACAAACATTGATTAGGCACCATTTAGAGCATAACTGAATAGACAAAAATTAAAATTTTTACTCTCCAAGTGAGATTTTTGTCTCGTTCACTTAATCGTTTGTTTCCAAAAAATTGTATTTTGGATAGGATATATCAAAATACCAACAAAATCGACAATAAGATCTTTTCTCGTTACCAGTAATGTTCAAAATACAGTAAAGTTCCGTTAATTCGTACATCCTCTAATTCGAATGCCTCCTTTAATTCGTAATTAGAAGCTAAAATCGGCTCAGTGCGTCTAATTCGCTACCTTTCACTGTACAAATCGTTCCGTTAATTCGAAAAAATTCCTATAAATCGAAATTCGAAGGGGATTTTTTATAAATAAATTGAATTTACTCAGTCTAATTGTTCAATTTGCAAATATTATCAGTTTCCTATGAAATGAAAGTAAAGTGAGTTGTATTATGACCCCTTGCATCTTCAAATTCACTTTTTCGCCATGACAACAATTGGGTATATAGAATTTATCTGATCATGTTAAGTTAAGAAATTGAGTGAATGAAGTTGTCAGATAATTTTTGTCATTGCTTGTGTAAGGAATTGCGAATCGAATATGCAATGTGCAACCAAATTCATTTTTCTCCAAGTCCCCCAACTTAGTCATATTCCTGATCAATGATAATTTCTAATCTCTAAATCTTTCTAACCTCTAACCTCTTTGTTTTGCCAAAAATCCACCGTATATTTCTTAGATTCGACATATTTACAGTTTAAACAATTGTTCCGACAACAAAACAGAAATTTCTTTAATCTCCTGACAATTTGACATCTAAGATGAATCTGATCAACAACATTAATTTACCTCAAAATGAAAAAGATCAAATTGCTTGAACACCTTGTCGTCCATCTTCAAGTAAAGATGATGTAGGAAGCAAGCTCAAGATGAGCCATTATCAAGATTATTAACCAATCGGATCCACTGTTGAAGGTGCGACCCAAACTATTACGAGTTCAATCTGAGCTCGTGAGTCGGACACAAAACTTACGCTATACCTGATAACCACTTTTATCAGAAAATGAAAGTTTACAACTACTAGGTGTTTTGGCTGAACTTTTGAACTATCTAATAGTTAAATCTAATAGGCAACGAACTTCATTTTCTAAAATTTTTCATATTTTGTGGTCGATATATGTTATAATTCGTTGTTAGATTGATTTTGAGACATTTTTTAACGTTTATAGTATACCCATATTGAAAATAACTGCAAAAAACAAAAGTTCCTCTAATTCGAAATTCGAAGTAAAATTTACGATTGGTATCCCTGCAACTTCGAATTAACGGAACTTTACTGTATATTAACTTTGTTTGCTTTGGTTGGTAATTCACATTACAAATTTAATTTAAAAATCGACATATATTAGCAGTAGTTATGCAATGTGAACACTTAAGGACTTAGCCAGATTGGCTTCTGAAAAAGTCAAAATTTGTTTCAGAAGCCAAAATGAATTATCATTATATTATGATATTGTTAATTTGTATAAAATATCTATATATTTGGTCATGCAAGTTTTTGACGAAGAGATTATCAATAATAAAACACATTTTCATCATAATCTCAAAAATTTTAAAAATGGACTTAGTCACTTTGGCCTCTGAACGGCTCAATTGCACAAAGCACAGTCAATAGACCAACCTAACTACATTTTCAATCAGAAGATCATCATCTCAGTTTATTACAGTCGTTTATGTAGTGTGTTCTATTCGATGCCGCCGTTGTTCGTTGCTAAGATATGTCATTAGTTCCCGATCATTTAGATGTGGTGGTTGTGTGTTCGATGCCGCAGCAGATAGCCTCCGGCGAGCGGAAATCGGCGGCCTTTTTGTGTTTATGCTTTCAATTGATCCGACATCGGCCAACACAAAGCCACCCTACCTGCCACTCTGCACTGGTTGTCACGACCGCCGCCGGTAACTAAGATCGGTTGTCAAGGATTGCACTCCCTCGGGCTATTAGTCATACCCTATTACTACCAGCTTCTGTTGTACTATTTCAACGTGCTATTTTTCTTCTTTTTCTATTCACTTGTTCAGTGCTCACTGTTCACTGTGCTGTCCTGTGCTCATTGTCTGTCTGGCTGTGGATGAAGTGAAGGTATTGTCATTGCTAATTCAACATTCAACAATTCAATCGATCTATTTGAAGTCAACTAATCTCAATGTAAGTCATATCTTTTTGTTCTATTTGTTTATTACTACTCACTTGTTAATTGATTCTGTGAATGAGCGTGAGTGTGGCTAATTGAGTTAAATTAGACAATCAATCGACATAACTATGATCGATCGGTGGTCTTTGATTGGTAATGTGCCATTACTGTTCGAATTATGATCAATCTGTACTGCCGACAGTCGTCACTATGATAGCCGTCTCGGTTGTCTAGTAACGTAATGACAAGAGTGGTGCACTCACTACTCGCTTTATTAATAAATCGATTTCGATTGAACACTGATCGATCTGTCTCTTTGCATAGCAACAGCTACTTGCAGTTTACCTACCTACCACAATACAAATAAACTAGAATGAATATCTATGCACCAATTCGTAAGCTTTTTGGCAGGAAGAAAGGAAAGAAGGAAAAGCAAATCCCTGTGGCGAATTTTGACCCTCGGAACTACGGGCTACCAGCACTGACAGGTCACTCAGAAGTCATTGAGATTGGCAGTGGGGTCCAATTGGTGGGTGGATTTTCCGGTGAAATTGTCCCATCCGATGCACAGCCTATTGGAAATTTAGCTGATCCTGGTAGTAAATCAAAAGCGATACCGAACACCATCAACTCAATCCGTAATATCTTCTTGGATAATTTCAAAAGCAAATGTGAACGACGTGTTCTTACTAAAAGGCAACCAACTCCCCGATTTGTACAAGAAAAGTCAATTATAATTGGCACACAAGAGAGTTCGTTGATGAAGGCTTGTGTTGGTCATGTCAATCCTGGAACTCCTAGAGTGCATTACAGTTTTCAAGTTAAAATTGGAGGTGGTGGTGGTGGCACTGTCTTCTTGGCAACTCACAAACACACCGGAAACAAAGTGGTCATTAAACGGATCCCTTCCGTTGGAGTAGAACCGAAAGTGGTGGTTGATGAGATCAAAGTAACCCGATCGAATCGACACCGCAATCTGATCAAATACATTGACTCGTATCGTGTTGGCACGGATGTTTGGCTTGTGCTTGAGTACATGAACGGTGGCTCGTTGGACGCTGTCTCACAGATGACTCAACTCAGTGAGGAACTGATTGCCACCATTTTGAAGGAAGTGCTCTTGGGTTTGGCTGATCTCCATTCTAGAGTAAGTGAACAAGCACACTGTTTCGACATGTGTCTATTTTCCAATTTGGTTTAGAACATTATGCATCGAGACATTAAAAGTGACAACGTTTTCCTTACCCGAGATGGTCGTGTTAAGTTGGGCGATTTTGGTATGGTTGTGACTGATTGGCATAGAGGTAAACGACTGGAGAGATATGCTGGAACTTCTTATTGGACAGCACCTGAAGTGATTGTCTCCGAAGTATACGACCTCAAAGCAGATGTAAGTACATGTCGAGTATTGTTTGTTTTACTCATTTCCCATCTGTATCATATCAGATTTGGTCTTTGGGAATTTTGGCTATGGAATTGGTCAAGGGTCAACCACCGTTGTTTTACATTAAAAAGACCAAAGAAATATACAAAGCAATTCTCCGGTTGGGCAAGCCAAAATTGGATCCATCAAGCCAAGTGTCCCGTGAAATGGCTAACTTTCTCGATTGGTAATGTCCCAACAAGCCAATGTTTATTGAAATGAACTAATTTGAACGTTTATTATCACTACTAGTTGTTTGGATGTGGATCCTACCAAACGTTGGACAGTGTTTGAGTTACTTAACCATCCATTTCTGGACATCTGCGTGAACACTAACCAACTTGCACCGACCATTGAAGCAGGTCAAGAGATCTATGCGCGAGAAGGTCGTCTAGAGATGCTAAGCCAAAAGGTGCAAGACTATCTCGAGTATGGAATTGTCAAGGTGCGTTATGACACATTGTACAGATTGTTCGGCGCCCATATCTAAATTGTATGCACCAGTAGTCGAACAAATTACATTTTTTATAACCCAACAAACCAACTAATTGAGCCTTATTTCTGCATTTGATAGAATTAGTATAGTACCACCATATTGTTCTTTCCACATAATTCTTTGTTCTATACATGTCGATATTACAGCTTACTCTTTTTTCCTCTCTCGACCGATCAGTAATGTAACTCTGCAGTCGTACACCAACAGACACTCACTGACACACAGGCCAACAAACAATGCATGCATTTCAAACCATCCTCTGCCTCTACTCTCTTGTCTCGGTGTACATCCAACAAGAGACACTTGAGCATTCAGCAAACAAGTGGTCGGGTGCACTGTTCACTGGTACATATTCACTCACCTCTTGACCAATGACGGCACAAAAATTCACTCACGCACTCCCATTTGAACGGCAGTGATTCTGCTGCAGCCAGCTCTAGCCGACAAATGCTATTGTTCTTCAACTACCTTCGGCTCCACTGGCTGACCAAAGACGGCACCAAAATTCACTCACTGCACTCCCATTTGAACGGTAGTGATTCTGCTGCCTACAATGCCCGAAAATAAAATTTTTTGTTTTCCTTCAAGTTTTCTCTTCACTCCTAGATTCAGTACGTTCTGAAGTTTCCAAAGATAACCACATACTGCAAATTTTCCTGTTCACTTTAAAACTCCGCAGCAATGGCTTCACACTACTTTGTCACTTTTTCTGGCTTTTGCTCTCGCAATTGGCTTCATAATTGCTGCCGATCCGATGCCCAGCAGCAATGAAGAATCAGATTGGCAATCCAAGCAATCACTCAAGCTTAGCCACCCAATGGGAAACAACTACTACCTGAACATCACTATCCCACCGGTTGACAAAGCCTTAGAACACAACATCTGGCCAAAGGTTATCGATTATGTCATGATTATTCTATTGGCTTTTTTGCTGCGCTCGATCTACTTGATGAACAAGATACTCATCCGCATAGAAAATCGCAGAAAAATTCGATCTCGACGAGATATATAAGATGCGCAATATCAACGCCACAATTCGTGTGAATGCTGATGCTCGTGTCGCTTCAAGCGCCTTCTAAATTTCGGTTAGTTAGGTTTTAACAAGAACTTAACATCCAAAACTATCAATCACTAATTTTAAAATCATGTAATGCAAAGCAAAATTAAAATTAAATAATGCAAATCAAAGTGCGGCATGTAAAGTATCGCATAAATTATCATATTTTCAAACACTCTAAACATAACATGCATTCATGTCATCGATGCATTTTGTATAATTGATTGATTATGCTTTTTGAGTGCCGAAACTTTCCAATTAGCTTGACTAAAGTGCTTAGAGTGCCACTTAATGTAATGCACTAAAACAAAATAAAAACAAAATTGTTGTTTGTAAACTACTATAAGCTCTCTCTCTCTCTCTCTCCCTCTCTTTCAACTCTTGCAACTTTCAAACCTAAATTTTAAATTACCTAAAAAGTAGTGTATTAGAGTAAAGTAATGTTGCGGTAAGTGGTAGAATTTTCAAATACTCTCGACATTACATGCATTAATGTCATCGATGAATTTTGTATAATTGATTGATTATGCTTTTTGGGTGCCGAAACTTTCCAATTAACTTGACTAAAAGCCAAAATGTAAGAGCCACTTAAAGTAATGCGCCAAAACAAAACAAAACAAAACAAAACAAAACAAAACAAAACAAAACAAAACAAAACAAAACAAAACAAAACAAAACAAAACAAAACAAAACAAAACAAAACAAAACAAAACAAAACAAAACAAAACAAAACAAAACAAAAACAAAACAAAACAAGACAAAAACAAAACAAAAACAAAACAAAACAAAAACAAAACAAAACAAAAAAAACAAAACAAAACAAAAACAAAACAAAACAAAACAAAACAAAACAAAACAAAACAAAACAAAACAAAACAAAACAAAACAAAACAAAACAAAACAAAACAAAACAAAACAAAACAAAACAAAACAAAACAAAACAAAACAAAACAAAACAAAACAAAAACAAAACAAAACAAAACAAAACAAAACAAAACAAAACAAAACAAAACAAAACAAAACAAAACAAAACAAAACAAAACAAAACAAAACAAAACAAAACAAAACAAAACAAAACAAAACAAAACAAAAACAGATTTTTATTTGTAAACTACATTCAAACTCAAGTTATGCAAATATTAATTAAATTATCTAAACAGTAAGGTATTAGAGTAAATTAATGTTGGAGGTAAGTATTAAATTTTCATACACTCGACATCACATGCATTCATGTCATCGAGGCATTTTGTATAATTGATTGATTATGCTTTTTGAGTGCCAGAAGTTCTGGCCCAGAACTTTCCAATTAACTTGACTAAAAGCCTAAGAGTGCCACTTAAAGTTATGCGCCAAAACAAAACAAAAACAGAATTGTTGTTTGTAAACTCAACTTTAAAACCCATGTTATGCAAATTTTAATTAAATTATGTAAAAAGTAAGCTATTAGAGTAAAGTAATTTATGTCTTTTAGTGAGAAAAATTAGTCAAATTAAGGCTCTCGTGAGCCATCTTGTGGCAAAGATTCAAGTTATATTTTTTGTAACACGGGTATTTGTACTAATCTAAAAGAGTAAAGTCCGTTTTTTATTAAAACTGCAAAAAGAAATGGCTACAAACACTTCTGTTCTGTGCTTCAACAAATCCAAATACGTCTATCTGTATGTCTTGTCCAATAATTAAATACAAAAATAAATGATAAATGCAAATTGTTTATACTAATAAAAATAAAATATGATTTATTGAGTAGTGTAGTACTTCAGTCCTTTTTGTTATGAAATAAATGTGAACCAATGGCAACCATCGATGCAATTAGACAATCAAAATTTAAAATATTTTGTCGATGTTTTAGCCGCGAGCTTATCTCCATACATCAGTGAGGCATAGTTGTTCGTGGACTCAATCGCCTGGCCAGTTGCAATGTTGTGTTCAATGTCAGCAAATGTCACTTGATTTCCATCGACAAGACGAACATACACTCGGCCATCTGCCTCGTGTGATCGTTTGTACAGTACAGCTGTGATGTGTTCAATGTTTCTGCAGTTGAGTGTGTGCGACATGATCACGACGTTACTGTTTGAAATAACACATAAATGAACTGAAGATATATAAGACACTGAAATTGTGTGAGTTAGAGTGGTTAGAGAGCTGAATTGGAGGTATCGTCTTTCGCCGATAAACTAGACTTCTGTCTACGAACGTGTGCAATGTAAACATATACTTCCATGGATATCATGTTCGCACTTTCGCTCGAATGGCTGTCTGTCATCACTCTATTGAACGACTACCGATTACACACGTACAAAAAGGCAATAAATCTGTCATAAAAATGATAAAAATCTACCGACTCACTCATAATGTAAACAGTTTGCCTCCATAGTTTAGAAATGATTTTGCCGTATACATTGAAATCGAGTTCTATTTGGTATGATTGTTCATGATGAGCTGCAAATTTCTTTCAAATAGGCTCGTTAAGATTTGTCTACCACATGAAATGATGGTCAATTTAATAAATGTTTTAATAAACGTAAATCAGTTTATAAATGTTACATATTTGTTTTACTAGAGAACTTTCATTCATTGTGTCAATACAAATATTAAATGTTTGCAATACAGAATGATTAGTTTATAAGTTTCTCAGTGTCATCAGACTGTTGATTGTCACTGAGTTGATTGGAAAACTCAGACAATTCCTCCAAATCATTGACTGCAAGGTCGATGTTTGTTTTCGGATAGTAACGAACATTATAATCACATGACTTGGGCGAATTAACTTGGTGAATCCTTTCAGGTGCAGTTTGGAGCAATTCCGATCGAAAGGAAGGACTTTTGATTCTGTTCGAATGAAATAAAATAGATTAATACGTACAAATATGAGTTGTTCAAGTGACACCAGAGTTCTTACGTGTGATAAATCAAGTAGACAAAACATACAAAACCAAGCACACTGATAGCAAATATGAAATAGCCAGATGCACCCGTGTTGTGACTTTGATGGGTCAAATTTGAACTCAAATTGAACGATGTCTCACTGTCCCAGACATATATCGTTTTCTTGAGTGAATCATTAGCCAGGAGATTTTCATCAATGTGTGCCAAAGTGACATTTTCTCCAAAAGAAGTGTTTGCTTCCATTATGGTGAGTCGATGAATCGATATGAAAGTGGGACTTGAAAATGTCGAACACATATGACCACCGATTACAACGACGAACAAATGCAATTGAGCTATTGATTCATTTTACTGATTGCCATTTGTTCGAACTGACAGTTCAAACTGATGATAGCTTCACTTGAACGTAGTGTCGAATTGCATGGTGTGATTGTGAGATAATGCCTGCAATGACAATGTGATTTATGGGTTTTGTCAATCGCTTTCGCAACTTTCTCTCGACACTTTATCTTCGCTGCAAATATATTGCACAATTGGAAATAATCTGGATATTAGAAACAAAGAAGCCGAATAGACGAAGATACTAACTTTTCTCTATCTGATTTCTTGGTGTGTGTGTACTGCGTGTTATGCAATAACCAGAAAATGGTGAGGCTAGTGTGTCTGCTCGATTGAAACAAGCAAACGCGCAATGAAAAGTGGCCAAAGCTACTAGTCTTCAACTACTAAAAATTATAATCTTAAGTTCACTTAATGGTTCTCTGTCTGTGTCATTCTCCACAATTACAAAACAGCGCCTAACCATACACATTCGGATCTTTACCGGATCTGACAGAATTGATAATTTATACTAGACTTTTCATTATCAATATTAATTTGTTAAGTACATAACGATATTGATAAAATGGTTTTATCAATTTCCTGATTTGCCTAACTTATTGACATTCGATTAATTGATTAAAAAGTTAATGTTTGCTAATATTTTTATTTATATTTAGTGTGAAATATTAAAACAATAACAAATTTTTATTATCTCCAAGTCGCTTGAGTATTGTCCTAGAAGAAACATGACAACACACAGTTAATTGTGGTTGAAGTGACTGCTTGTAATTTTACTTTAATTTGATGTTTCTTTTGAAAGTCTTTTGAATGTCTTCTAATCCAGATGGAAGTGGTTTAAAACTCAGGATTTATTTGAATGTAAATTGAAATTATCTATAACACTTTGTTGTAATCGCGAAAGACTTCATACTCACAACACAAATTAAATAATTTTGAGATGATTTGTTAATTTTGTTTTCAATTCAAATTCAAAATCAAATTCACTCATCCAGAGACAAAATTTTCGATGTTCTTGTTCGATGATCGACTTGTCTCTCATCTCTAATGCCCAAATCATCATATGACACTCGAATTTATTCTGCACTTTATTTACATGCTGTACGTGAAGGCACTGGCGCCAGACTTGCAGAGATATTTTATTGCTTTCGAAATTTGTTTTTATTTGACAATTAAAAGATGAGAGTGTCTACGTTTTAAGGGTTGCTTTTAATGTTCAATGTTGTTCAATGAAAATGCACATTAAGTGATTGCATGTTCATGAAGTATGTCAATCTTAACATTTTGTTGTCATATTCGATCAGAAACTTTTTTGAACGATTTCTGATTAACGCCTGGGACCTATGACCTAGTATTGTAAAGAAGTGGCTCCCTCTCTGCATGAACATTCATCAAGTTTATGCTTAGTCATGGTGAAGCCACTATGTCTACAGTCACTCAGTGTGGACATAGCCGATCTCGACTGCCTATATAAGCACGTGTGCTGAAGTGCTCTATCATCGCATGCTTTGTACGTGTACTGACTGGTTGTCTGTTTGACTTGTGCTAATGCACCTCTTCCTCTCCTAGATTGTGTCATCCTCTCCCTCTCACCATTGGTGGTTCACCTTCCTACTAATTGGTACGATCACGTTCTGCCCTAACCCAATTACGATAATCAAAGTTCTCCTCTGGTGGTCTACATCATCAAGTTCTCTTCCTTGTTCCTCTCAAGGATTGTGTATTTTATCTCACCAATAAATTGCTTTTAACTAACAAGTATCTGGTATCTATTGCCTTGTTTCTAAAGCTAAGACCTAAGATTTAATTTTTGTTTGTTTCAAGATCTAGTTTTGTAGCATTGCTTAGGAATTATTGTTGCTTTTGTCAGATTAAGAACCATTTGGTGGACTCAATCTTTATCGAAACAAAATTAGTACCCAGCAATTGAAATTCAAAATATACTGAATATAAAACTAATTGGACAATGTTCGTCTCGAAATTGCAATCATTTTGTGCATAGTCAAGCAGTCAATCTACTGCACCAATGCAGCGAGAGAGACTATGTTGTAGTTGAAGGTTAGCTATTAATGAAATAGCATGGAGAGGCGCATAGTGTACTGCAGTATGGTGGATGCATTCCAGCCAGTCATTGCCATTGGCAGTCGCATTTACGATACTACTTTGTTTGTGCCTTTATGCGTTCGTTACTCCACGGAGGAGAGAGTGAATTGTGTGAGTGCTGCCGAGATGAGAGCGTCGAAATAAAACCCGCACACATGCCCGCATATAAGCTGACTGTTGTGGCAGTAGTTGCGGGCGTTATTTAATTCTAAATTATTTAACGTTTAATAAAATTAAAAATTTACCATATTTTGCGATTGATTATTTGTAATGTACATTATAATTCAAAATTTAATTATTTCTTTATGGACAGACGGATAATGTGCTGCTGACGTGAACACTGCCGCTCCGAAGCCTCACTCGGGAACAGTATGCAGTTGTGCTATTTGGCAGAGTGAGAGAGTACAAAAAATAGACGACATGCAGCTACAGGGTGATCAAGTGCAGTTCGAGAAATTGAGTGGAAAAATTTCTGCACTTCTGTGCACGGTCTCTTTAAGAGCAGCTTTTGGCGGTCATTCGAGCAATTAAACTCCCTCTACTGATTACTACTGGCATAAGGCAAGCAGCTGCCGAATAATCGAACTTTAATTAGTATCACAAAATAATCCCGAGTCATATTAAGACGGATAAATACGAAATACGAAAACTTTACTAGGAATTGTACGGTGTATACAACCGTGACGCAACCTCGAGTTTTCATGTAAGATATACAATACACAGAGATAATGGAACATGACAAACGAACTATACTGACCTGGTGTGGTTGTATTTAGGTTGGCAACCAAAGATGAGCCCGAGAAAGTGGGATGATCACAAAAGACAACAGACTGCTAGTCAGTGCTGGACGAGACTAAAAGTTGTCTCTTCACATTGCCAATAGCTCTCGGCAAACGCGAATATACCGTGAGTGCTATTACACAAAATGCAAACTAGAATGAGAAATCAGATTTTGAGTGATGTATGCGTGTTCGTGTGTACGTTTGTCGTCCTTTCTCTCTCTTCTTGCATTACTCCTTGTACATCAAATCATCCGTCCGTTCGACACACGATTAAAGTTGCTTTCCCCTCTAAAATAACAAATTAGCCAAAGGCAATGAGCCATTAGATGCAATTCAAGCACAATGATTAGAGACATTCACATTTGTGAGTGAGTGCCGGACCAGGCGGGACACACTGAGCCGTGAGATCAGAGTTCAAGTGTAATGCAAAGTGCCGCAAATGTGTATCCATGTTTACACATTAAATTAAAGCGCTAAAAAGCACCGAGACACGCGGACACATGAACGAAAGTGAGTGACAAAATAAATGTACGATGGTTGACATTATAAAGTTATATCAATCCCTGGGATCTACTTCTCTCTTCTCACTGTTTTATTAGTTTTATTAAAATTTACAATTCAATTAGTTCACAACACAAGAGTTGGCATCACGAGTACTCTGTGTGCATGTGTAAGTTTGTGTGTGTGCATGTTCTTAGTGTTAAATGTGGAAATTATGATAACGAGGACAGTAAATAATAGCTTTATGTCTTACCTTAAATGTAGAAGTAAAATTATTCAAGTTTGCACGTTTGTTGTAGAGATTTAGTTAATCAATGCACACTGAAGTTTGTTTTTGTTGTTTCTGCACTTTACTTTTTTAAAAGTGAATTAGTGCTATTCCTTGATTTTTTTATTTCATTATCGCCATAAACTAATCTTTGCCCAAACGAAAGCCATAAAAGCCATAAGAGATATAATAGAGCGATATGGCAAAAAAACAAAAGAAAGATGCATGTTATTTGAATCTAGTTTTATACTCACAAAAATGGAGAGCTTTGAATTACACATTCACTTTCACCAATTTGATCACAAGATGATTCTTACAGTAATGTACACATGTCACTTAGTAGTAGTATTGCATGAGCACTTGACTTGATGAATGCAAAATGGACCTCAACTTGACTCTATTTATACTCAGTGTCTTTCATGTCATTTGCTCGTATGGTAAATATATTTGTGGGTTTAGTGATACAAGTTTGATTAATCATTTTTGTAATACGCCATTACTTAGAATTATTAAGCTTCTGGTTTGATTTAAAGTTCTCAAGTGAGTGTCTACTTTGTGTTCTAATTCTACGAATATTTTCCGTGACACTGTCGATTGAGATGTCGTACACTACGAACACTTCTGCACTGTTGAATTCGCATCAGCGATATGATCGTCCGAATGTGATGATCCGAAATGGAATGACTAATCGACTTGATCGTAATTTGGCAAACCGAAATACTAATCGTGCTCAACTTCAATGTGTTGGATACTTTATTTTTGTGCTCAAATGTCCAAACAACTCAAATGTTGTTTTGATCTTTTTTGCCTTTCTGTAAATTCACTAGATTGAGATCTGCCTCCATTTTTGAATGTTAATATAATATACACAACACTTATGAATTCAGTTCACGAAAATCTGCCAATACAACCAACCATGACCTCTCACTAAGTTTTAATAATTCAAATTTTAATTAAATTTGACATTCTAAAAACTATATTATTTTACTTACTTTAAAACTGGCTCAATATGCTTCGCACAAATAAAATTTTATTTAGTTCATTTTCTAGATTTATGTTTTGTTTTTTACTACTTTACTTTAACGTCATATGATTGTCATTGGCGAATTGTACTTGAACTTGACATTTAAATTTAAATTTCAACATGCATACACCTGTACAATAATAGTACAAACATAAAGTTAATAATAAAATGATTAATTGGTTTATTTATTATAAAAAGGGACTTTTTTGAAATCGAAATTTGTGCGTGTGTGCAATCCTTTTTGTTTGTTTTTGTTTTGAATGAAATTGAGATCGTAAGATAAGAAGGCAAAATAGTAAAACTAACGGGTACATGTATGCATGTTGCTGTTGTTGTTTGTACATCACACTCCTTTTCAAAATATTAGATCAAATTCATAGATAAAATGCTTATTTACGCTTTATCTAAAGAAAATTACCTTTCTTAATATTAATAATAATTCCACTCTCGATGGCGGTATAAAAGAAGTGGGCTAAGTGATTAATTGCATTAAATTTTTTATTATGAATAGTGTGCGCGTGTGTGCAATGTATTCTCATCATCTTCAAATACAAACGATATCCTCAAATCTGACAGTTTGATTTCAATACAACGAAATATATCTTTTCAAACTTTGCATTCTCTCGAATTCGTACTCGAGCTTTTTGTGTTGACAAAACATGTAATATAAAAAAGAGCTTGACTAAGAATTCAAGATAGTGTAGAGGTGTACTTCAACACAAACAATTTATTTAAAATTTTAAATTTAAAATTTATAATTTTTATTTATAATTATAATTTTTTATTTTTTATTTTAATTTTTAATTTTTTATTTTAATTTTTAATTTTTTAATTTTTAATTTTAATTTTTTTATTTTAGTTTCTAATTTTGATTTATATTTTTATATTTTTGTGATAAAATTAGACGCTAAATAAAGATTTCAATTATTTTCCAACAAACAAAAATAAATAAAAGTGTAACAAACACAATTTGACTTGTAAAAATTGTTTTACTTTCTATTGTTGGTTTTAATTTTTATGCACAGGCAATGAATTATAAAATAATATAATGTCAATTATCAGCTTTCGGTGTGCATTTTGCACTTTTTACTTCAATTAAAAAAAATTTAAACCATTTTTCTACAACGAATATTTTGTTCAAACGCGACACACAGCAGAGTGCAAAGGACTAAATAGTCCGAAATGTGAACTTTGTCGAATCGAATCTTTTCACACTATGTGACAATGTATTGACAGACGTAATCGGAAAATGATGCAATTACTTAACAATCATTGCTGAACCACTTTTGAATTGCATTGAAAAGCAATAAAATGTCTAAAGGGTTAAGGTAAGGAGAGAGTGAGATTATTTCGATGATTTTACGCAAGATAAAAGTAAAAACGAGATTATATCGGTATACTATGATATGGAGAGGGGTTAGCAGAGGGTCGTTTTATTTTTAGAAAATGAGGAGACTTACAGAGACGGGTAAGATTAACAACCCTGCAAGTGTGTTCGAATTAATCAAAAAAAGATTTAATAATTCAGATGACTAATATTAATTAAAAGGTGAAAAATAATTTCTGTGTCACATTTCTCTCAATGTGTGCACATGAATCATTTTCACTTTATTTTCATAATAATCTTCTCTTATTGCCAATTAGTGGAGTTTTCGTGTACCCAGTTTGCACACACAAATGCACTCTAAAGTGACTACAGTCTGCCATCGATTAGTTAACAAAAACAACGAACCAACCAAGCCGCAATTAGCATTACTAAATGAATGTGTTTGTGCACTTTGACTGTTGTCAAGAGCATGAAAACGTTCACATTTTGTTAGTGTTTTTTTCCTTTCAATGCCTGCTTTCCTCAACTTTATCGAATGACAATTTTACCTGTGGAGTAACATCTCTCTCTCTCTCTCTCTCTGCCTCTCTCCCCCCTCTCTCTCTCTCTCCTCCCCCTCTCTCTCTCTCTCCCTCCCCCTCTCTCTCTCGCTCTCTCTCTCTCTCTCCCTCTCTCTCTCTCCCCTCTCTCTCCTCTCTCTCTCTCTCTCTCTCTCTCTCCCTCTCTCCCTCTCTCCCTCTCCCTCTCTCCCCCTCTCTCCCTCTCTCCCTCTCCCCCTCTCCCTCTCTCTCTCTCCCTCCCTCTAGAAACAAAAATAACACAACACAAATGTACATGTTTGCCCTTACCCTCACGTACACACACATAAACTCACTCCACTCATTAAACAGGAACGCAATAAAGATCGAACTGTTTGATAAATATCTCTCTCTCCTTTCCTCTTCTTCTTCTTTATCTCCCGTGTTCTCCTCATCACGATCGTCACACTCAACCCTATCGTCACTCACACAATTTATTATACTTTTAGTACATCTTGAGTGAATCTAAAAGAAATGAAAAGAAAAAAAGTTACAAAGTGAACGAAAGTTTTAATTTTTTGTTTTTATACTTCCACCCTAATGAACTCGAAAACAAATTTAATGGCCAACCCAATACGGCAGACAGTGGAAGTAACAAACCTGGTTGCGGTGTGTGTGTGCTACCGTTTTTTGTTTGTTCTTTCTCAAACGGACAGACAGACAGTGAAAGTGTATATAAACCCATTGGGTTGACAAGTGCATTAGTTAGTTTGTAGCAAGTCGATAGATCTGTTCTCTCTCACTCACACTCTTGATCTCTTTTTCTCTTGTCTTCGTTGTCAAAAACAAACATCATTGTTTTCGTCTTTCACATTAATTTGATGTTCTTGAATTTGATTTTTCCCATTCCACTGTTGTTATTTTTTTATTATCTCTTCCATTCTCAACAAAAAAAAGATGACCAAATATATTGTGTGCATAATTCCCGAACAAGGTATGTTGTTTTATTTTATTTTTAAATTAATGATATACTACAGAATTTTATTTCCCTCACTTTGCAACATTAGAAATACTTAAAAAAAACAAATTTACCAACTCATACAAAACTGTTAACCTTCGTGATCGAATTCAGTTCAAATTTAAAGTCAACGCAAAGTAAGTTTGTTTTTATTTTATAAATTTAATATTGTTGTTTAATTATTTTTTAATGCTCGTTATGTATTTGTTATTTTATTAGATTTCGACTGATTTGCTGTCAACTAGTTACTTCATCACAGCAATGCTCAGCCCATAAGTCATCATCATCATCGAGTCTTCGGTTTGCCACACCAAATTCACCAACACCATTGTCTGAGTCAATTTTCGAGTCCAATTCGGCTTTCTCATCTCCCAATGAAAATAGATGGCATAAAAGTACAAAACCTTATACACCAAAACTCGTTAAGCTTGAATGCCGAGAGAATCGACCACGAGTAATGGCACCCAGAATATGGATTCCCGCTTTCTAGCATTTGGCATTGCACTGTACTTGTGTGTGCACAATTATCTAAATTAAAAGTATGTACTTTTAATTTTAATTTTGACATAATTTGATATTTTTGCACGTAATTTTAGATAAAAAATCGTGACACATGCAGAATGATTCATTATTACCTTGTTTGTTACTGTCCCGATATACTTTGATAATATCTCCCTACCGGAATGTCATGCAATTCACACAGGTTCGTTATTTTCGTTATTATTATTTTTGCTTCCCGTACATCAAAAAAGCATATTTGTTAAACCAATGCTCACATTTTTTTGGCATGGGAAACTCATTTTACAACTTATATGACTCAACTCAACTCAATTAATGTTGCACAATTTAATAGCTAAGAGTTCTGTAATTCTAAATAGAGTAAAATCAATAATATTTAAAGCGTTAATGAGTCAATGTGTTATTCAAAATTGTATGAACTGAACTCTGTTCTTCTTGAACTGTGCAACTGAATGATCTTTGAACTTCACAGAAACATATATAATGAGCAGAAATTATTGCAGTAAACTGGCTATAATTGGAAAGTTGTCTTTGTCTCGATTGTCGAGATTTTACTGTACAAATTCAGAATTCGGTAATGTCCAACTCATTAATCTTGCAAGCAAGTACCAATCTTGGCAATAGTAATAACATTTTTGCTTGCTTCATCAATAAAATCAAAATATGTGGATTTTGTGTTCCATTTTGTTGTCCAACTATTGCTTGAGGATGATGATTTCTGGTTTGTACTCAATCTAATTGAAATGCATTTGCACTTGCACTTGATCATACAATTCCCCACTCACTCACACCACAAGTGCAACAACCCATCGTGTACCGATAAACTCTTTTCATTGTTTAGATTAGAACTCAGAACCTGAACACCGAAATGAGCTTATCGGTACATGGTGCTGTTGCACTTGTGCGTTTAGGTTCGTTTTCGTCTTCGTTTAGGTCAAGTGATTTAGGTATCGAAATTTTACTGCACAAATGTTAGACTGTGCTTTAAATTCAGTAATGTTCAATTCATCAATCTTACAAACAAGTATCAATTTTGGCAATAGCAATATATCTGCATGCTCGATCGCAAAATCACAGTATGCATATTGTGTGTCTTCCCTTTTTGTTGCCTCAATTTTGACACTTGCTTGAAGATTGTTTGCATTGGTTTGTACTGAAACAAATGTACATTAAACCATTTGATCATCACTGGATTGTTGTGTATTTTTCCTTGCTTGATTCGTTTAACAAACTGTTCACATCCACACCCACAAGTGCAACACAACCCATCTATATCGACAAACTCTTTTGATTGTTTTGATTAGTACTCTTAACCTGAACACTGAAATGAGCTTATGGTTACACGTGGTGTTGCACTTTCGGGTTTGCAGACGCATATTTGTGTGCAAATGGATTTGATATAAAAAAATTCAACATTTAAACAAAGTTTTAGTAATTTATTATTTATGTTTTTGTTTGTTCTGAATCACTTTTAATTTTTTTTATATAAGATCATTCGACATTTGTAGTTTAGTTACAAGTCTAGAATTGTGTAGTCCGCAGCAGTCTCAAAGTCGAGTACTGTAATGGATTTTTACAAAACAGACTTTGAACTCATGTAAATGTAGTAGCTTTTAACATTAATATCTTGATTTTTTATGTACATTTTTTGTCCGTTTGATTGACCAATTTAACTTTACCACTAATCATCACTCAAACAAAACAAATTGAATCGATTGTATTTCGAGATCGTATAATGAGATTCGTTCTGGTGAGAGATCGAACACTTACCATTCAGTGACAAGATACAGTTGATCCTTGGGCACCTGTTTCACTGCATAGACATCGAGGATATTGACAATGTGAGGAAACTCACAGACGCGATAATGAATTTCAACTTCGTGCCGTGCCAATGTAGTGTCGCTCAGAATCTATACATTATTTAATGTGTATCGATTAGTTTAATCAATTTGAAATGAAAAAGTAAATCAAAAGTAACTTACCTTAAGAGCACACAACTGTCCAGTAGCACGTGAGCGACACTGCACCACATATGGTATTCCCCATATTCTCTGTCTCGATTTTACTAAATACTCAAAACAACAACACACACATGTAAATAATATTTGTCACGTCATCTGTGGAGGCCCCACTTTTTGAATTGCCCGCCACACTATTTACACACAAACAGTACACTACACAGTCTATTTTAACCGAACATTCTCGGCTGTTCTGGAAAGATCTCGAAACTTCTCGAATCTTCCATACTTTTCTACAACATTCTACACTCGACACGAGCACCCTCTCTCACCGTATATAAAGCAGCTGCTCGGCTTCAGCCTTCGTCTTCTGTTCTGCTTTGACGCTTCAATTTATTTTTGTGTTGCCGAGAACACACGATTGGCTCGAACGAATTGAATTGGTTTGTTTCTACTGGTGATCTCAAGAAGACACGATTACATCAAACTCACGGGCATCGGTTCAGGCGAGTGATAGGACAAGATCCATCCCACTGCCGAGTGTCCTAGGTCAACAGTCAAGTCCCCTGGAATCTGTTGGCTGAAGTGGGCGTTTTGTCGTCGTTCCCTCCTCAAGATTTCATCTAAGGAACGAACAAATCTTTTTTTTTCTTGTAACTCGTGATCTCGTCACCTCAAGATTAAATCTAATATTTTTATTTCGGTGATTTATCGTCAGTTTATTTATTTTTGTTTTTTTGGTCGCCATTTTGGTCCCAAGCGAGGGCCTAGCATTTCAAACGCTCGATTCCACCATTTTGTTGGGTCCCGGCCCTAGAGTGTGGTCCCCTTCGTAAAGTGTGTGTTGGATGGTTTGTTACACACATTTACCAATTGAACAAAATTATTTGTAATATCACAAACGCATTGAACATTAAATTCGTTTAATTCTAATTTATCATGTAAATGAATTTAAATCAATGTTATCTGTGATATTATATTGAAAACTAAAGCTAACAACTAAGTAGAGTATTTGTTTTAATTTTAAATATTTTCGATTGAAGACTCGCATACACACACACATAGACACAAATTAGAGGTAATTACCATGGTTATACTGTCTCTCGTGTGATTTTCAGTGAGTCGTATCAAGTGAGCGATCACACGACAACACCGAGTCAAGCTCCAGTTAGAATCTTCGTAGCAACAACAGTCACGAGAACATCACCTCGATCACCTGGTCATGTGTGTGTGTGTGTGTGTGTGTGTGTGTGTGTGTGTGTGTGTGTGTGTGTGTGTGTGTGTGTGTGTGTGTGTGTGTGTGTGTGTGTGTGTGTGTGTGTGTGTGTGTGTGTGTGTGTGTGTGTGTGTGTGTGTGTGTGTGTGTGTGTGTGTGTGTGTGTGTGTGTGTGTGTGTGTTTGAGTTGGCATAGAAGGCACACATCATGTGATGTGTCTGGCGGACAACGACTACGAGTAGGAATACTAGACAACACAATGGATTTATAAACAGACTTTAACCGAAAAAAGGTGAACTATTTTATTCTCATATCTCACTAATCAATCTGTGCGTGTTTGCTCCCTGTCTCTCTACTTGGCAATGTGCGTTTGTGAAGTTTTTGTTTTGTTGTATTTTGCAATTATAAATTTGTGTCGACGATGCACCCAATCGATTTATCTACCAATACCTGAACAAATGCAAGACACCTGTGTACCCGTAATTGTGGTTGCTTCGCCACCATCGCCATTGCCATCATCGTCGGTGTGTGATAGTGCAACAACGGTTAGCGATCGTGTTCTCCTCATCAAGAGCTACCCAATTTTTCTGACTACGAAATCATCATTCCAATCGTTGTACTTGGCAATGGAAATAATGGAAATGTGGTGCAGTGTCGCTCACGTGCTACTGGACAGTTGTGTGCACTTAAGGTAAGTTACTTTTGATTTACTTTTTCATTTCAAATTGATTAAACTAATCGATACACATTAAATAATGTATAGATTCTGAGCGACACTACATTGGCACGGCACGAAGTTGAAATTCATTATCGCGTCTGTGAGTTTCCTCACATTGTCAATATCCTCGATGTCTATGCAGTGAAACAGGTGCCCAAGGATCAACTGTATCTTGTCACTGAATGGTAAGTGTTCGATCTCTCACCAGAACGAATCTCATTATACGATCTCGAAATTACCCAAACTAAGCATGGAGGGCGGTGATCTGTTTGATCACATTTTTGCGCGTACAACCAACTCCCCGTTCACTGAACGGGAAGCAGCGAAAATCATACACAAAATTGGTCTGGGAATTCAATACTTGCACTCTCTCAATATTGCGCATCGTGATTTGAAATCCGAGAATTTGGTTTTTAGCAGTAAAGATCCGAGTGTGTCAATCTTGAAGTTGGTAGATTTTGGTTTTGCTAAAGAGATGCAGGCTGATGGCAAACTAACTACACCATGCTACACTCCGTGCTATGCGGCACCAGAGGTGTTGAGTTGGCAAAAGTACGATAAAATTTGGTGAGTTTTTGTTGTTCTTGATTAATGTTTCGTTTATACAATATTTCGGTAAATCCTAAAAGTGACATTTGGTCCTTGGGTGTGATCATGTACATTCTGCTTGGTGGCTATCCTCCGTTCTACAGCAAAAGAGGCTTAAATACATCACCAGGAATGGTGCAACGAATCTGTGCTGGAGTGTATGATTTCTCTGACTCTAATTGGAACAAGGTTTCGGATGAAGGTGGTAGAATTTGGTTTAACCATAATGTTTCTTCGATTATTAATTATGTTTCCCTTCTATGTCTGACTATCCAATAGCAAAAGAATTGATCACACAACTTTTATGCATTCATCCTGCGGACCGTATCTCAATTGACCAGTTAATGTCTCACAATTGGATAGCGGTAAGTTCATACATTTTGAGTTTACGCACACTGAAACTCTAATTTGTTCAATCAATGAAGCGCCGTATGGAACTGCCCGAAACATCGCTCACATCAGTTCAGAGTCTACGTGAAAATCGCACCTATATTGGTGAACTTAAGAATTCAATCTCAATTCAGTTGGACATAATGCGCCAACAATCATGCAATGGACTTTTGCTGAAACCGATGGATATAGTAGAGAATCCATTGGTCGCTAAACGTAAATTTAGTTCATCAAATCGATGCTGAGTTTATTGTTGCTTTGTTGCTTCGCATTTAAAAACAAAATGACAACATTGCTAACACGTGGACGCTATCAAACAATTTTTAAAATTATTGTATTCATATTACACCAAAAAATAATATAAATGTCAAAATGCCTGCACCCTGAGATAATTTATCATACACTTTTACATGTACATCCAAGTAGTTAAATAAATTTATTTAAATCCTACAGTTTGATTTTGTTGAACAAAATAGAGTTTGGATTTCACTTAGGCAGGCAGGCAGACAACTGCCACCACGAAGTGCCTCGACCTCATTGATTGAGGTTATACCGAAGGGCGCACTAGTGGGTGCACATGCTTTTATGATCGGTATCATTTGCGGACACTAGACTCCACCTAGAACGGGAAGGAAACTATCGGACATCTGACTGCATTCCTGGCCATCTAAAAAGCCAATGGCAGGCTCAAGCTTCGAAGAGCCGTCCGTCTGTCTGTACATCCGTGCCGTGTTGTCCGTCTGTCATTAGGTGCAGAAAGTCGTCCGCCAATCTACGATTTATTTGAGCATTAGCCAGAAGCGGGAGTGAAGGCAAGAGAGTGAGGAAGGATAGAGGAAGATGATATATATGGTAAAGTGGAGGATGAGGGTGAACGATTGAAAGGGAAGTAGAAAGGTGAGGTTGAAGCAGCAGGAGCATAGAAAACTGAACAGAACGACCATTGTTGGGCGACCAACGATTACCACCGAGCTGATGGAATGCATTAGGACAGGCAGACATCGGACACCGACGAGTGTCGATCATCGATTGTAGTTAACAAACAAACAAACAGTTCATTACGCATCGAGTGCACGAATATACAGGCCATACAAAAAGAATAGAAGCTACTCGGTCTGACGCAATCCTGTTTCGCTGCTCAACTTGGCTCAGACTCGCATACTTACTTTCTGTCCTTCTTCAACAGAGGCACAGTGAAGCGTGCCATATGATGCGGTGGCAATATAAACATAAAAACTACCATCGTTCAAACACTGCCAAGTTGCCTCACAAGCAGAATCACCTCGACTAAAGCGTACCCTTTCACTCTACCCTGTAAGTGTGGTGGCTCGGTGGCGCAATGGTAGCGCGTTTGACTCCAGATCAGAAGGCTGCGTGTTCAAGTCAGGTCCGGGTCAATTTCTTCTTCTTATTCTTTTTATTTATTTTAATATTTACTTAATTTTTATCAATGAAAGGGGAAAATAAATGACTCAAAAAGAATCTTAGGGAGAAGTTAAGGAAGCTTTTATATTGAATAATTTACACTGAAAAATACTTTGATCTAGCTGTTCTTTGCTTTTTTTGTCTATTTTTTCTAATCCAACCCTTTTTCTTATTGTACTGCTACCAATTAACAAGACACAATCATAATGCCACTCAATAATCGAATGTCTTCAACATATCATTGTCGATAAAATAACGATTACAGTAATTTCAATTACAATAGCCCGCGGGCTATACGGGTTTTTACATCTATAAGAGGTCTATAACAGGAATATTTACAATATTGCTTCCGTTTTGAACTTATATATCATTTCAATCAATATTTTCGCCATTTATTCACTTATTTTCAATATTTTTTGTGTTATTTGGCTTCTCTATACTCAAAATAAGAAAGTATCCATTTTGTATGCCACCAGAGTTCTAATGGCATGCAAAGCATCAAGCATGCCCTGATTGATTGCATAATCTTTCTTGATGTGTTGCAAAGTGCTAACGATATTTGTATGAGCTCATACAATGTGCGGGTTCTGTGAGTTCAGATTGTATAGAATGTCCACCAGTTCCTCGTACAAAAGCTCTTGAGTTGACTTATTCGGCAGAGGAGCTTGGTCCTCTAGTTCGCCATTGTCCTTCGTTGTCTGTATTATGTCGACGATTTTGGACAACTGTAGCATGTACTGCACCACCTTTGTGGCCACAGTCATTTTTGCCACATCACGGGTCTCGTTAATCTCAGTACAAGTCAACAAATTTTGTATCACGATGGTGGTGGAGTGACCATTTCGGTCTGAACCAGTTTGACAAATGGAGAATAGCATCAGATTGCGCTTGGCCAAGCGATCCATTAGCTTCACTGGGCTTTTTGTAGGATTGTAAAATGAGCGAAAGTCCTTCACCAGTCGAGTCAGGCACTTCAAGAAGCAAACCAACATTTTCACCGCTTCGTTGTACACTTTGGGTGGAATCTTGCCAGTTCCAGTAAATTCGACCTCTGTAAACAACATGATTGACGCCTCATACAGTTCTGGAGTAAGCGCTTTTTGATCGGTGCTTAGTTCAAAGCCGTCACCTTTCAGCTGCTCTAAGTTTCTCCACTTGAACTTCGTGTCTGGATATGGTTAATTCAGGAATAAGTTTACAAGTAGCGAGCAAGTAAAATTAACAAACCTCTTTTGTAACTCTCCAGCAGTTTGATCCAGTCGGAAATGGTACCGTATTCTTTCCCTTCAACTTGAGCAGGCAATTGTGGTTGGTTGGTGGATTTTGCCGAAAATGTGTCTTCCTGGCAGTGCTGATGATCGACTTCAGCGAAAATACCATCATAGAAAGAAGCCAACGACATGTTCGGGTAGAAATATTTTGTTACGAGACGCAGTATAGCAGACTTAGCAACAGTGCAATTGAAAGTGAGGGAAAAGTAAAAGTGAGAACCAACGAAGTCAAACAATTTTCAGTCAACGGTGGCGAAGACGTCTGTGGTGCACTACCGAACTGTAGTCATCCTAAATAGTGAATCCTCTCACTCTCACGAAATTTCGGTTTGTCTCTCCCAAATTTTTCGTTAAGTTGCGAACACTTGTGAGAGTATCTCTTTTGGAGGTTTATGTTCTCTGAGAGTTGTAGACAAACCACTCAACACCTTTCATATTAGAGAGAGAGAGAGAGAGAGAGAGAGAAAAAAAAAGAGTCTTCTGACTCTCAAGAAGCCTCGGTTTGTCTCTCTCCTTAGTCTTTTGTTAAGAACACTTGTGAGAGTATCTCGATTGGAAGTTTGTATCCCTTGCTTATTATAGACAAACTACTCAACCATTACGAGAGCGAGAGGTTGCTGACTTCAAAATGGAGCCCACTCTTCCCAGTCCCTGTCAGTGTGTATGTCTAAATCTGTACACTAATTGGCTCACAGTGCACAAGTATTAAGCCTGAAGCATGACCACAAACCAACTCTGTGTGTGATGAGTGAGATAATTGTCGTCATTACAGGGGAGCTGTATAAGTGAGTTGAGTCAGAGTAAGACAATTGGTCATCGCTTCTTTTTTTTCTATACTTTGTCTATACAATTCAGCTGTTATCAATCTCACATAGCGATACAAAAATATCCCGATAATTTGCTTTCTCCGCTTCGGAAACGGATAAATTTAGTTATTATTCATAACAAGGAAGTGTCAAAAAGCCTCGGTTCGACTCTCACCCGAGTTTTTCTTTAAGTTACAAACACTTGTGAGAGTATCTCTTTTAGATATTTGCATTCCTTGCTTTTTGTAAAAGACCCACTCAACCATAACGAGTACGAGATGTTGCCGACTTCAGGAAAGATCCCAATCTGCCCCGTCCTCGTCTGTGCGTGCATTTGTGTATATTCGTGCACTGTGAGCCAATTAGTGCACTGATTTAGGCATAGACATCGATCGGACGTGACGGACGAAGCTCCCTTGAAGTCAACAAACTCTCGCGTTATCTATTCATCACTTCCATGTTATGCACTATTTCTAAATTTAACCGTTTACAGGAACTTAACAAAGGGACTCAAATTAAGTGGTCAGAGTTGTGCTCCTCTCTAATTAACTTTGCAAGTCAATGTGAGTTAAACTGTAACTATTCTGGGCATAACCGGGAAGTAAGTTAGTTCGATGATAGAAAAAACGCGTCTCGCAACCGCGGAAGTTTGATTGTGGTTTTGGCTAATTCCGTATTTTCCGGGATACAAGTCGCACCTGCGTATAAGTCGCTTTTGCCTTATTTTGTAAACTTTCCTAATCACAGATAAGTCGTACCTGGAAATTAGTCGCAGGTTTTTTTAATGCAAAATATGGATGTTTTTAATGAGAGATTTTATTGATCTAAATCCACTATAATACATTCAAATAGCAATATTATCAATATTGTAAGTTAGTTAATGATGATAGCATCAATATATTAGTAAAAATCCTCGATTTAATTCCTCTAACAAGAAAGAATCAACAAAATGTCACTCTCTAGCGAACCCTAACCCATTCAACGTACCGTAATTTCGCGACAATAGCCCGCGGGCTATACGTGTTTTTACATCTATAAGAGGTCTACTGCGGACTATATTCGGGTGCGGGCTATACTCAGGAATATTTCCAAAGTTGCTGCTTTTCTTAACTTATATATCATTTCAATCAATATTTTCGCCATTTATTCACTGATTTTCAGAATTTTTGTTTTATTTTGGCTAATCTATAGTCAAAATAAGAAAGTTTGCTAGGAATTAAGTTAAAAAGCACTCAAAATTCTGTCTAAGACAACTAAATAGATTGACAATTTGAAAGTGCGGGCTATATTCAGGTGCGGGCTATACACGAAAGTTTTTACAATTTTAGAAAAATAGCGGGCTATACACGTGGTGCGGGCAATACATAGGGTGCGGGCTATTGTCGCGAAATTACGGTATTAGTCGCACCGGCGTATATGTCGCAGTCATAAAAAAATCTTGTTCAAATGGTGCGAATTATCTGACGGAAAATACGGTAGTAGTGAAGAAAGCAAATGTTCGAGTTATTCTCGTATCGATCAGTGAAATTGAAAGCAACTTAATTGAATAGACAATTTATAGAATAGGAAAGTGATGACTTATTGTTTTCCTCTGACTCAACTCACTTATACGGCTCCCCTGTAATGACGACAATTATCTCACTGATAACACACAGAGTTGGTTTGTGGTTATGCTTCGAGCATTATGCTCGTGCACTGTGAGCCAATTAGTGTACTAATTTAGACATGCAATGTGATTGCTATTGCGGTTACAAGCAAAGCACTCCACTTATTTAGAGCCCCTTTGTCAAGTTCCTGGAAATGGCTAAATTTAGATAACATGGAAGTAACTAATTGAAAATGCTAGCGTTTATTTACTTCAAGGGAGCTTTGTCTGTCTTGACCGGTCGATATGTACTTCTAAATCAGTGCTCTACTTGGCTCTCTGTGCATTTGCCCATGCGATTCAACCATAACGAGAGCGACAGGTTGCTGACTTCAGGAAAAAGCCCACTCTTTCCAGTTCCTTCCGGTGTGTGCATTCGTGTGTATTCGTCCAATTAGAGCACTAATTTAGACATACATATCGAATGGACGAAACGGTAATAGCTCCCTTGAAGTCAACAAACTCTCGAATTTTCTATTCGTCACTTCCATGTTATCTAAATTTAGCCGTTTCCAGGAACTTAACAAAGGGACTCCAAGTAAGTGATCAGAGTGCTTTGCTTATTTTTATTCAGAGTTACGAAAACATGTGAGAGTGCAGCATGGAATGCAAACTTCCAAAAGAGATACTCTCACAAGTATTCGTAACTTAACGAAAGACGCAGGAAGGAGACAAACTGAGGCTTCGTGAGAGTCAGAGGGTTCAGTATTTAAAAGGATTGCAGTTCGGTATTGCACCTTAGTCGTTTTCGCCACCGCAGACAGCAAATCGAGTGACCGATCCGTTGGTTCTCACTTTTACCATACGCTCACTAACGTTCTTACTGTTAGCCGCTCAGTCTGTTACACTCGCTGCGCCTCGTAACTAAGTATTTATACGCGAGCATGTCGTTGGTTTTTTTCCATTATGGTATTTTCGCGGATGTCCATCATCAGCACCGCCAGGAAGACACCCTTTTGGTAACTTCAAATAACCAACCACAATTGCCTTCTCGAGTTGAATGGAAAGGACATTTAAACATTGCTGGATGGATTAAACTGCTGGAGAGTTACAAAAGAGGTTCGTTTGTCTTGTTTGCTCGCTAAGACCTTTAAACCTAATTTTGTATGATTCTTTTTCAGACACCAAGTTTAAGTTGAGCAACTCGAAACACCTGAAACGTGAAGGCTTCAAGTTTCGCATAGGCCAAAAAGAGCTCACACCCGAATTGTATGAGGCATCATTCAAGTTGTTAACAGAGGTCGAATTTACTGGCTCTGGCAAGACTCCACCGAAAGTGTATAATAAAGCGGTGAAAATGTTAGTTTGTTTTTTGAAGTCACTGACTCGACTGGTGAAGGACTTTCGTTCATTCTACGATCCTAAAATGAGTCCAGCTAAGCTTATGGATCGCTTTGATAAGCTCAATTCGATGCTGTTCTCCATTTGTCAAACTGGTTCAGACCGAAATGGTCACTCCACCACCTTCGTGATGCAAAATTTGTTCACTTGTAGTGATATCAACCCGACCCGGAACGTGGCAAAAATGGCTGTAGTCACTAAGGTGGTGCAGTACATGTTACAGTTGTCCAAAATCGTCGAAATAATACAGACAAAGAATGACAGTGGTGAACTAGAGCGTAAAGCCGCAGAGCCGAACAAGTCAACTCAAGAGCTTGTGTACGAGGAAATGGTGGAAGTTCTATTCAATCTAAAGTCACTGAACTCGGACATCGCACGAGAGGTGCGCTGATCCCTAATTGATAATGTTCGTAATCGTTGGTCATGGCTAGTTATCAGCAGACAATGCATTTATGCACAATTTATCATGCATGTCTTATATATTTTAATAAAAGTTAAGTAGTCGTTTTTTTTTGTTTAATTTGGTGTGTATTTATTGAGCAATGTAAAACGATACTAATTGGTCGGTTGCGTTAGAGTGAGTAGTAGTAGATCGGTGGTCTTTCTTTTTCGTCATGTTCCACTTGATTGGATCAGAGGCGAATGACCAGTGGTCACTGACCGCTCAGTAATCTTGCAAGTGTTCACCAACAGAACTGGCTCTCAGGTCAACAGAAAGTACACTACATCCAAATCATCACATGTGCCGCATCGTTGGTATTGTGCTCACTCACCAGTGAGCATACCCAGTTGTTTGTACTGATGTAATTCACTGCCTTTCTAGTTGACAAAGGAAATTTACCAAAACTGTCAATTTGCACTAGTCACCAAGACAAAGTAACCAGTTTAACTGCACTAACAACAAAACCAATATTGAAAGTCATGATTACGGTAATCGCGAGACTGTCTTATCTCTCTCACTCTCTCTCTCTCTCTCTCTCTCTCTCTCTCTCTCTCTCTCTCTCTCTCTCTCTCTCTCACCTCATTTAGAACTCGTTCTCAACAGCCAAAAACTAACCAAACTGAGGCTGTTTTGACAGCTGATATCTGTGGTGGCGTAAATGATGATGATCAGTTGAGGAATACTCGTTTTATTTGGATTGTTAGGGACTAACAATAGAAAAATTTATGTGGAATAGTGACAAAATTTAAATTCAAAGCTCTGCTGCCAACATGAGACAATTCACTGCATTGTCTTATATTGAAACGCTCAACTGTTGGTGTGCATGGGTGTGTGTGTGTAGGGGTGTTGGGACATGTGCTGGTGTAGTGAAGGTAGTTAGATTGACTACTTCGTCGGCCATCACCTCGACCCCTTCTTCCGAGTCCATCGCAACTGTTGACAATCGCTAATCAATAGTTTATGTTCGCACCATGTTATGTATTCTATAGACTGAGAGTTCGGATAGGGACTGTGTCTTCGCGAAGGTGTTGTGGTGTTGCAGAACATTAATAGAGTCATTGTGAAGCAAAAGTGATAAGAACATAATATGTAAAAGGAGGAATAATCAAAAAGAGAGTTATGTGCATCCATCGAGTGAATGATTGAATTGTAATGCATATTGAAAGCTCCGCGTCTGAAATGTGACTATTCTGTGCATTGCTCATATTGGGACGCTCGGGTGTGTTATGTGGAGGTGTGTGGACATGTGTTGGTGTTAGTTTGGTTATGTCTGGCCTTGTGTGGTTATGAGCACACACACGTTTATGGATAGAATGCATTATTGATTATGTTGTAAGGCATTCGTCATCAATCGTCAATGACAATGGGAGTGAATCCGTTCCATGAGGAAACACAAGCGAATGTATGTGCCATAAGCAATCTCAAAATCAAATTTCCTCCGCATCCCGCAGTGCCTCAGAAAGGGTGCACTTCCTGATGTACTGCTTCGGTTCAGGCAAATCGATCAAACCATTTTCGAGTTTTTCCTTTATCTGCTCAATATGTTTCTCCACAATATGCTTCTTAATCAAAGACCTTCTCGAGACCGAATTCTGACAGTCGGGCAAGGTGCACTTAAACAGTTCCACATTAAAATGCTTGCTCAAATTGTGGCGCCTTAACTGACGCGGATTTCTAAATTTATGGGTACAGCCTTCAAATGAGCATTAGATTTGTCGATGCTCATCAGCATTGTGTCGATACACATCGACACGAAAGGACCCAGTGAACCCACACTCAGGCATTGTACAGCCGAAAAAATCTCTCCAAATGGACATAATGATAGTGGTATATCGGTTTGGAAGAAGGGGATTCAAAAGTTGAAGATTACTTCTTCCAAAGGATGGATAAGCTGCTACAAAGACACAACATTGAGGCCCTCTCAAAGCAGACTCTGAAGATTCCGGTGTAATCAAGCTCCAGTCCTCTATGACTGCTTTAAATATAAACCCCGAGACATTCGAAGTGTAATTTGAAACTTTTCAAGTGCAGCCAAACGACTAGAAAGTGCCTCACAATGCGTATAACATGGCACATAAGAGAGCCATCGACGTTGAGCAAACTAACATTGTGAGTTCCCGAAAAGCAATGGCCGCAGAAATGCCATTCAATTTGGAGCTAGGTTTGGAGGCAATTCAACTGCTCGAGGAATCAGAGGAAGTCGAAGTGGCTGAACCAAGCATACAGAGAGCCAAGGACATCCAATCAGAGGTTGAATTAAATTAAAAGCCCCCACCACATCAGACGGCGGCACAAGTGCCACCAAACCAGCTGGATCCACACCTCAAGTTTTACCATCACCTGGAAACGAATCTCCGCTCAATGCAAACCTGTCACTTAAAGAAAATCCGTTCAGGCACTGCTTTGACTGCAGATCCTGATGCAAGTCCGTGATGTCTTTCGGGAGCAAGTAAAGAATGCACCAGCTTGCCATCCATGTTTGTGTATTGTCACTTTATCAGCTGTCTCTGTCTTTGACATCTGTCAACAGACGTAGTCACAATAATAGCTTGGATAAAGGACCTTGTCACCGCATTCTGTCACCAGTTCTTGACTGTCAGCACCCACTTTTCTGTCTCCATACACTACCGCCCACTCTGACACTTATTCGTATAACGTCCTCATGCGTCTTCCCACACGCATACTACTTAGGCCATCTCATGTCTATTGACCATTCTTATCTTGCTAGCTTTGATAGTACACAGTCACTCGACTAATCAAATGACATTTAAGCTTATCACTCTAAATATCAGTTGTATGTAACTCAAACTTGACCAAGGTCATACCTCACCACTTGCTCTGTTCTGTGTCATGTGCGTGTGCATGTGAGAGTTAGTCAGCCACTCGCACTGTCGACCTCATTCAGCACAGTCCAGTATGAAACGTAATGGTATTTGTTTGAGCACACTTGTCAAAAATTCTAAAGCAGTGAACTAGGTAGATTTCTCTCCCAATGCTCGTTTTGTTGCTTCATGCAGCCAGGTAAACTTTGACAACATTTGGTGCACCAACACTGGATAACTGGTCAAATATGAACTACTTCGAGCTTAGAGCAGAACATTTAGTGGCATCCCTATGGACTGAAAACAGCTTCCTGACCTTTGATGGAGAGGTATGCAATGTGTTTGCATGATTTGGCCTTTATCATTTTGCATTCACAGGTGGTTGTACTGGCATGGTGCACTTTCCAGCACCAGCGTTCGGTACAGTCCCAAGGGTCATTCTGGTGGCAGCTTTCGTGCCACCACCACTACACCGTAGCCATTCGCCTTCTTTATGCTCATCAGCAGTTCACCATTGTCCAGACAGCCAAGTTCGAGTTACTCAAGCGTGTGTGTTTGTCTGTTGGCATATTCGTTCTCAACACTCACCTCAGACTCGAGTCTTCTCTTCATTCAGTTCTGTCTTTCTTAGTGGCTAACGCATCCTTGTCTTAACCTCATTTCCATTCTCCCATCTTCTGTGTGTTGTCGTGTTAGTGTTGAAGTTACCCTAGCTGTCGTCTTTATCACCAAAACGCAATCACTCGAATCCGTCTTTTTCTGCCCGGTAAGTTTGGTGTGATCGTAATGTTTCTTAACTGCACACAGCTAAATCTAGTATTTCTCTGCCGTTCACCTACACACAGATTGGCTATCTCAAGAATCTCATCTTTTGATCAACAGTTTTGGTGTCACGATGGAGTACAGCCCGCTCATAGAAAGGAATCATCGCCACGTGTCTCAGACAGCAAAAAAAAATGATTGAGTCTCTTCAACAAGTTGACTCGACTGCCTATGTGCGGCATTGCATTGCCGAAATTTATTATTTCTCAAGCCACCATTTCGCATAAGTTAAAATTCAAGTTTCCAAAGATATTGACATTGCCGTTGTAGTAGCCTCCCAAGCCACCATTTCGTATTAGGCAAAACTCTATTTTCAGAGATATTGACATTGCCGTTGAAGTAGCCTCCCAAACCACCATTTCGTATGAGGCTGGAACTATCTTCTGCCTCACCTGAGCGGTCGTCTCCTATTTGTGTCTTACATGCTCCAACCATTCTTTTCTGAACCCATCATAACTTTATCCAGTAAGTAACAGTTTGTTAATTTTACATTTCTTTCACTTATTGTACTGGACAGCCTCCCTAACCTGTGCCATAGTCACATCGCTTTCTTTTATTTTGTTTCTTCATCACACACTCATCACACTCACCTCTCTCCTCTGTTACACCTCACTTAGCATTTCATTCTTTATTCATTCCTGTCACATCCGACTCAGTCTATTTAGTCAAAAGCCCAGACACACTGTCTCTTTTCTCCATGATAACCCTTCTTCCCTTTCTGCACTTATACCCTCTTGTTTCTCAATACAAGCACAAACGAATGAACTTGAGTCTGTTCAGAAATGCTGTTTCGGTTCCCCTATGTTCATGTTTTCTTGGTGTTCTCGGACTGCGGAAGGAATTGACCAGAAATCTACTTGCTGGTGGTCCGGATTTTGGCCAGATAGTGAAGGAGATTCGATCACTGGCATATAAAGCGTTTGATAAACTACAAATTGGTGACCTTAAATTAAAGAATTTGCTGATTCGCATGATGAAAATCAAGTCAATTTATAAAAAAAAATCAGCATCACCTCTTGTATGAAATACATGGCTGCTAATTGAATTAATTCACTCAATGCGCACACACAATAACCGAATTCTGTTGATTATATTGAGTACACAAATAAAATAAATTTATCCGAGCATCTGTGTGTTAACTATTTTAGCAATAGAAGAATTTAAAAAAATTGTGTCGGAAATTTTATCGGAAATCAAATGTTGTTTTATTTATTATTATTTTTAAATAAAATGCAAATTTGCACACACACACACACACACACACACACACACACACACACACACACACACACACACACACACACACACACACACACACACACACACACACACACACACACACACACACACACACACACACACACACACACACACACACACACACACACACACACACACACACACACACACACACACACACACACACACACACCTTGGCAAAGGCAAAAAAAGAGAAAGACCAGAGTTTGTTTGCATTAGAAATTAAAAAAGAAAAAAAGAAACAACTATCCGCTCCACAACCACCACAACCACAATTGCTATCCTTTCGCCAACTAGTTTTGTTGCTGTGTGTGAGTGTCCTGTCTGCGATGTCTATTTGTACTGTAATAAGAATAGTACATATGAAAAGCTAGCGTAAGTAAAAACGAACAAACACACATGGTCATCATCATCAAGTGTTCAAGACATCATTCAGTGCTAACTCGCCAACAGATAGACAACGAAGTTGCAGCAAAGATGGAGATGGCAATAGCACGGGCAAATCGCATAATGGACAGCATCACTTGCGCAAACCCTGCATCTGTTACTCTTCGTGAAGGATTGATAAGACGATATGAAATATTCATTCGCATTGCTATTGTTGTAAAGTATACTGTGGTGAAACGGAAAATAATTGACGAAAACGACCTGGCTGAGCTAGAAAAATGCGAAAAATGCTGGAATGTTATTCCAATTGGGGCAAACATGCGGTGATTATATTTTCATTGGTAACTTTATTATTAATGATTTTTTATTTTATAGAATTTTACCGTGTGGACATCGATTCGGTGCAAAGTGCGCCGAAGAGTGGTTCATTCGAGCTCTTTCCTGTCCCAAGTGCCAAACACCACTGAAGGAAGGCCTAACTAACGATTTTAGCAATGTAGATAACGAGTTGCTGCGAGATGCAATAGTGCTTCGATTTAGTCCTTGAGTGCAGGTATCATCAACTAATGAAATAATCAAAATGATTTGATTTGCGTAATTATAATAATGTTGGCGGCACTTTGTATTTCATTGTACAAATTTAGCTTAATAAAATTAAAAATATTGAACCAAATTGAATACTTTTATTCTATGCTTAGACAACTTGAGTGATTACAAACGCGGACACACACGTGATGACCCATAGTCCTGCATATATTAATTATTCACTTGTGCCCACTGACCACTGTCAGCATTTGACAAAAGAATTTTTTACCTTGAAATGTTCTATTGGTCAATGCACTTCACAGTCAACATTGAACATTGCTGATTAGTCACGGCGAACATCTCCCCGACAATGCATAGAGAGGAGAGAGAAAGAGATGGAGAATGGCATCAGTTTGTTTGTTATTAGTATTTAAATTCCGTTTTGGTGGATTAAATTAAGTGAGTGCACTGCTTGTACCTACGCAACTCTAAATTTGGCGCAGAACGAATTAGGAGAACTAACAATCAAACTGGCTAACAGAAAGAGGTAAACGGGTATGATGTACACTCTTTTAATTTAATTCACCGAAACGGAATTTAAATACTTAAACAAACAAACTGATGTTTCTCTCCGTCAATTTCTCCCTCTTGTTGTGGTTATGCTCACCGTGACTAAATCAGCAAAGTTCAATGCTTACTTTCAAGTACATTGTCCGATTGAGAATTGAAATTAAAATTGATTCAGTGCTGTCCATTGGAATGTGGCCACTGGCAACAAGCGAATTATTAACAGTTGCCATTTTTAATCCTGTGTGTGCGCTAGAAATAATTATCTCAAGATGTATGCACATACAGCAGAAATAGTCTGCTCAATTTGGTTCAATAATTTCGATTTAATTCAAATTAATTTATACATGTTCATCAACATCATCATCATAATTGCTAAATCGTAACACAATGAAGATGAAGAAGATGGGCAATAATAAACAGTACACTGTGGAGGTCGCTTGGCTGATGGTCAAGCTAAACCAAATGATTAAGAATGATCGAACGCAACACTTGACTAGATTGACTTTTATTGGCAATGTGATAGAGTACATCGGAGAGAGCGTGATCTAATGCGACCGACATGAATAGAGGTCCGATGCTCTCTGAATGTGAATCAGAACAGATCGGTATGTGATGTGCGTGTACGTGATTTCAAGTGTCAACAAGCGCGGTTCTCACGCTCGCGCGATGTGCAATGGCTTCGGATGTTGTGTTTGGTTTTGTAACTGACCGAGCTATGTGTGGCTCGTACCGAGCCACTACAACACACTAATTTCCATTTATTATTTTTTTAGATTTTCAGTTTATATGTTAATAAATATACCCAGCGTCACATTACTGCTGGGAAGTGGCTCCCTCTCTGCATGATCACTTGTCATGTTTATGCTTAGTGAAGTCAGAATGTCGACAGTCGACAGTCTTTCTGAGTGAATATAGTTGATTTCCCCTGCTCATATAAAGCACACGTGCTAAAGTGATCTATCATCGTATGCCTCTTATATGTACTGATCTGTTGTCTTTTTGGCTCGTGCTAACGCACCTCTTCTCCTTTACAGTGGGGGACTGTGAGTACCCAAATGGTTGACTTCTTCTAACGATTCCATTTGGATAAGAAAGCTCTACCCGAGTTAACTGAGACCGTTTTGTGATGTTCAGTACGTATGATTCACTTTCACATTTATGGCTAGACATTTTGTTTGATTGGTATTTACAGCATTTACACAACTTACAGTATTCACATTGTTTTAAATTATTCATTTTTTGTAACCTTCAAATTTCATATATGTATCTTTTGTCGTATCAGATTGATTACAATGATTTGTCGTAAGGCAATTCAATAGTTAGTGAGCAGCTCTTTCATTGGTTAGTTTTGAGCTAACGAATATTTAAGATTTCCAAACATTGCCCAAACATTTGCCCAAACATCCAACTTGAGTTACTTTCCCTTCCTACAATCTCATGTTTCTTTCTTATTAAGTATGATTTTAAAATAAATCGCTCGATTAATAGCCTCTAGATGGGTAAAGTTAAGTTGACAAATTTAAATGCTTTTTCGATAACATTGAACTACTTGGTCATTGTAGGTGAGTCGGTCGGGGTGAAACGAGTGGTGGCAGTAAGTGGTGCTCACAAACTATGCCTTCGCCCCGTTCTCCACCATATTAAGGGTCTTAGGTTGCACATTTGGTCGTGTGGTAATAGTGAGATGTGTCGATGTGTTTTTTGAACCAAGTTTTTTTATTGAGATATTAAGATGAAGTGCTCTTAACGCAGCCCAATGATGATGATTGCACTATTGTTGTTGTTGGTAGTGGTGGCTGTGATGGTATGTAATCACGAGACAGTAGATATATTCTCGAACGGTTTCCTCTTTCTGTTTGTAAGGTCGCATAGTGTTTTGGTGGTATTTTGCACTCGGTAACAGTGTGCTCGTCTGCTGTTGTGTTCACTCCCAAACAGTTCCCCACTAACACGTCGAAGCGTTTTCTCGTCCTGCTTCACATTCACCTTCGTCGCCATTCTCGGTTGTGTCATTTGTCAAGTGACTGTTACATTTGTTTATTTCTAAGAGCTCTGTGATTCGCATATCAGATACCAGAAATCAGATTGTCATTGTACAGTGTACACAAATGACTGTAGATTCAGTGAAAGCGAAAGCACACACACAGTGTTCGACTTACATTTGTTTGAGTGTTTTTCTTTATCACATCTTCTCGCAGAGCTCACTATCAATCTTCAACAGAAATAATATTGTGAATATTACCACCATAGAGACTCCACCATGAAGCAGTGGTCTCAGATCTCCTTTAGGAAATTATTTTTTTGAAATAATATTTTATTGACCTTTTATACAAAATTAATGTTTGATGTAAGCTAGAAAATGCACATACATATCGCTGAGGTATAGTTCGACACAATAAAGGATTATTTACAAGTAATGTAATGTAGTCGTATGGCAAGTCAAACAATGGAACCTTGATACGTTTTTTTCAGAATAACCGGCGTGCATGGAAACGCAAGTCTGTGGTCGTATGAGTGCACGCAACGGAAAACAGAGATAAAATCGAATTTGTGAAAGTGAGAGTATTTGCAAAAAGTATCTATTTTGAGCAATTTTCATTACCGTAATTATCGATGTATAATCTGGTTCAATTAAAGTTTATGTATGTCCCTGAAAAAATTACAGTTTTACGACATGCTATTACGATGATTTTTGCATATTAGAGAAGGTGAATGTGTCAAATCTTCATGGAGGAAAAAATCCCAAAAAGTGGTACCCTTAAACTTTACGGTTCAATATCCCTGGAACGCTTCCAGATTGAGACAAATGGAGGATACCATTGTGTCCAGAATAGAAATTTTTACAAGAATCGATTAATCACTTGTTGAAACCCAAAGATTTGCAAGAAAGACAAAGCTTGCGTGCGCCAAGTCGACTTGAACATTAAAATCCACACCCAATGAGATTAAAAAACATGAAGCAGAGCTCCTAGAATCGTTAAATTTTTACACGGATCATTCCACATTTAATCATGATTTTTAAGATTAAAAAAGACAAATTTTTATTTTCAAAACGAATTTGTCCCTTTATTTTTTGCATTGGTGAGAGAGGCAAACGAAACGAGGGGACAAAATCGTTTTTGAAAAAATTCAACGATTTTTTTCAATATTGATTTTAAAAATCGTTATTAATTGTGGAAAGAACCCAGTAAAAATTTCACGACACTAGGAGCTCGGCTTCATGACATTTTTAAATGTCATTGACTGTGGATTTTAACGTTGAAGTCGAATTGGCGTACTCTCGTGTCTTTCTGGTAAATCTTGAGGTTTCAACAATATATTAATCGTTTTTTGTAATGCTTTATATTCTGGACACAATTATCCACAATTTGTCTCAATTACGAATCGTTCCAAAGAAACAAAACCGTAAAGTTTAATGGCACCATTTTTTGGAATTTTTTTCTCCATGAAGATATGTCACATTTACATGTTTTAATTTTTAAAAATCATCATAATAGCACGTAATATAAATGTGAATTTTTCCGGGACATCCATAAATATGTAGAGTAGTTCAGTATGTTTGTTGTCCATTATGCTTACACAATACCAAAGCAATTAATAATTGTTGATTTATTAATTGAAATTATCTATTGGCGCCCTTTGCAATATAATGCCCAAATTAAAGTGGCACGCGCCCGTTGTCATTTCGCATTCACATTCTACTGTGTCGATCTGCTCACTGCACCGACAGTTCTACGGGCAGACACTTGAATTGATTCATTTCCACACTTATGTTAATAGAAAAATTTGCAAATGCAATGTGGAGTTGCCTGAAACTTCGATTTTGTCAAGTAGCAGCTGCAAATTGCATTAAAAGTTGTATGAGTATGACAAAAACAATAAACTCTTTTTGAAAGGAAGATTACTTTTACTAATGGAGTTGATTTAATTTGAGTGATGCATCACACAAAAGTGCCTGCGTATACAAGCACACATGAAGTAAATTACACAAAATTAATAACACTTTGTTAAAGAGGGAGTAAATTACTTTGAGTGTTTTTGCACTTTAAGTGTTTCACTACTTGACTCAAGTGTCCAAGCTGGGCATGTACAAGTCTTTTTAGCTTCTAGTGTTTTTAATAGTGCCATCTTACTTAATAATATAAAATATTATTTATTAAAAATATTATTCAAATAAAATATTTTAAACATAAAATCGTATTCAGTATGGCTTCATTGAGTTGCCTTTCATAAACATCAAACAAAAAGTGCAACAACAGCATTGCTTGTTTGTTTGCTTGTGATTGAGTGCACCTCTGTGACTTCGGTATACAATTCCCTATTGAATTTGAACTAAACCGAGGAAAATGAATTGGAGTGGATGTGAGTATGACAAATGGTACAGTGTACAGGGTGAAACCGTTTGAAATGTTGCGAGAAATAGATACACAAATAGTACAGTTTTCTGTTGTCCAATATATCACAATAGCGTTTGCTTTTTGTTTTATAAAATGAAAGGAGGACAATGAAAAAAGAGGAAATAATGCTAACTCTGTCAAACCACTGATAATTTGACGGCAATAAATTATATTATGTATTTGAGTATAGTATTTCATAAATAGTTTGTAAATGATTTTAAAATTCCCTAGCAACCTAAACACTACTGAGAGCATTGATAAACAAAAAAGTTTACTCCGTCCTAAATCATAACCACAATAAAACTTATTTATATATATAAATATACGCACAGATTGGGTTGAATTGCACCAAAATGGCAATTCGATTATGGTCGTACAGACAATATTGTCAATAAATTATGGTGGTTTTTTGCTAAATTTGACATTTGCCCTATGGAAAAGGACTCACACAATAACGCACACACAAATATTTGCGCGTCATACTAGGGGGTTTAAAAGGAAGATAAAAAGAGAAATGAGGGCGACCACAGTGGCCATAGTCGGGCTATATAGAGATTCGAGATGCGAGCCGAGTTCAAACTAAATGTCATTACGTGTCCATTGTCTTGTAAGACTGCTGTTGTTGGTGCCCAACAAAGTTGATGCCTCATTTTTGGTGGAGCGCTCGAGCGAGAAGCAACTCACTTCGAGTATTGGCCCATCCAAACAGCCAATTTGCATTACATGAACTACGAACTGTCTCTCTAATTAAGTGTCGTGAAATTTGTCGTTTATTTGGTGTGCATGTTATTTATTATTTTGATTAAGCCAGACTTATTACTGATTAGGAAATCGTGCCTCTACTTGGCAAAATACTTTAATTTGTGCGAATTACTCTACCGAACCGAAGAGAAAATGTAAGTAGCAAGCAAACACTGAGAACGTATTTGAACTCGACCAAAACTTGCCAGTAATAGCTACACCAATGATCTTATATGTACAGTTGCTACTCAACTTCCTGACACAGCTCGGGCGGCATTCGATGCACTGATTGCTGTATCTTTCAGCAGTGCAGGATCGAGCAAACGAAAAAGCGAAGCGAGTGAGTGAGTTACAGAAGGGACAACTCTCCGTTCACATGTAGGGAAAGGCTTTCTAGCAGGATTATCCTAGCTATTAGCATCTACACTGTTTAATGTATTGGCCAGCAAATATTAATAAAAATTCTGGTGTGGATGTAGACGAACTGAGTAGATTTTTGTCACATTAGGTCAAAGGTCACTGTGTGTGTGTGTTACTATGTGAATTGCTATATTAAACTGCACACACAAACAAGGAAGTTTTTTGGCAATTGGCTGTTTGCAACTACTAGGCATATGCGATTAAAATGTTCAATGAACCGAGTCCGTTAGTTTGTTCATTTTGCTTTATGCTTTCTAATAATTGTCAGACTCACTCTAAGTGTCTGTTTATTCTTCAGCACCAACACTACTCGAGATGTTTCGAAAGTTCTTTGGATCACTTTTCTCGCGATTGGGCCGTCGCCGTCGACCGGGACCGCAACAACAGCAGCAACAAACTGTTGGACAAGGCACTTTGACGTCTGAAGACACCAATCATAGTCTCAACCAGAACATCAACCAACAGGAGCAGCAGCCGCAGTCACCGCAGCCGATGCAGCAGCAGCCGTCCTTCCTCTCAGATGAGCAAATGCAAACTGGAAAAAGCGTTCATTTTGGTAAATCGATCAACATGGTCACTCTTCCCACAGCTGATGTCATCGAGGCCATCAATGCCAACACTACTGACGATGATCATTACAGCCTCGTTTCCTTCAACAAAAAGTACCGAATGGTTCACATTCTCGGCTCTGGTGGCAATGGTTTAGTTAGGAGTGGATATCAAATCAGCAATCGAGTTGAAGTAGCCATCAAGGTGATCAGAGGTATCAAAGAAGTTGACGAAAACAACCAACGAATTGTTCCAAAAGAAGTGCAATTGATGCTGGCAGTGGTCAGCGTTCCTGGTGTAATTCGTATTCTCGACTGGTACCTCGTCGAAAGCAACTTGTACATCGTGATGAAGCAGCCCCCGAGTGTCATCGACATGTATGACTATCTCAGAGATTCGATTGATCTGCCAGAGGAAAAAGCTCGTGATTTGTTTCAACAAGTGGTCCAGTCAGTCATTGGATGCTACAAGCTTGGTATTGTCCACTGCGATATTAAGGATCAAAATTTGTTGGTTTCTCGCAATTCGCTTGAAACCACACTCATTGATTTTGGCTCTGGTTATTTTGTGCACGAACTTGATGACTTCGTGCCTTTCAAAGGAACTCTTCTCTACGCTCCTCCTGAATTCATCGAATTTAAACGTTACTTGGCGGGTCCTGCCACTGTTTGGTCCTTGGGTACATTGTTGTTTAAGATGCTTTTTCGTCGACCACCCTTCATAAACGACAAAGAGATAATTAAAGCTAAGGTCGAGTTTCCACGCAAAATTCCTTCGGAATGTCGCAGTCTTATCTGCAAGCTGCTTACCCGTGACCTGAACAAACGCATCACACTTGAAGCCATCTTGCAGGAGGATTGGTTCAAAGCCGACAACTCTACTGGTTAGTTGTTGGCAATCGCTCTGTAAACCCAGCCTAGTCAGGGTTGAGTTCTATTATCTGGTCTTTTGCAAAAGTCGATAGATAATTATTTAGCTAGTACTGTTTCACTGACATTACATAATCAGTAGAAATTTACATTTAATCTACCTTGCTTTATAATGCTAATAATACTAATCTTGCCAATTCGACTGAATTCATGATTTTGTTAATTTATTTAAAATTTTTAAGCTGATTGATTATTTATTTTGCATTTAATTTGCAACTTTACCAATTTCCGTGTTGATCTAATTTTTAATTACGTCATATTAAAATTTCAATTTGAAATATTTTGTTTTAAACTGTGTGTGTGTTCAGTGCCGATTGAAGTGTGCATTATTTTCCGATGATCACAAAATCGGACACTCGGAGATTAATGCCACTAATGCAGTGGTTGCTTTTCCGATAATTGTCTTATCAACAAGTAATAAAGAGGGACACTTGTCAGGCAGGTTATTTTAATGTGTAGCCATCGAAAGCGAACGTGCTTTTCATGGTTCGTTTTTAATGTGTTTTCTTGTGTAATTTGTCTAAGGAATAAGACATAGTTAGTTAGGATGATGATAATGCTGTCTCCGAGTGCAATCATCGGTGCATTAGTGCACTCTGTTCATCGCGGCGATTTGTCTAATCAGACAATGAGCAGTGTTTTCACAGTCACCAACCGACCAGTCATCACGCCGTTAATCAGCACACAAAGGTCGCAGTGAGGTTTGACTTTCGTTTCGTTAGGGGTATACTTTTACTTGCCTCCTGGTGAAATGAACCCACAACCGCAGCCTTCCTGCCTTTACCTTAGTAACAAAGCATGCATGCGTCTGTCTGTAAGTTTGTGCCTCGTTTGTTGTTGTATGTGGCTGTGTGCCTCTCTGCGATCATTTTTTCTACCTCGACAGACCTTTCTTTTTGTCTTCGGTTTGGTGACCTTAACCTCGTTGACGCTATCTCGCTATCGATATCTTATCTCCATATGTGGCACCTTGGCCTCAACTATACGCATGCACTCTCTTGCTCTCTCAATCCTCCGTTCAGTGGTTGAGTTTGCGGTAAGTGGACCGTTTTTGAAATCACATATCGCACTTTGTTGCTATTCTTGTCTTGTCCTCTTTTCTTTTAATCTTACCATCACTACATACATTGAGTTGTTTAGTATGTACTAACGTATGTACGTCGATGGCCATCAGTGCTCCTCTTTTCCTCACACTTTGAGTGAATGATCATCATTTAAGTCCTCATAGATGGGCATCAGGGCCATTTTCTTCGGTTGCCAAACGCTTATGCAATCAACAACATCACATCAGTCAAGTTGTCGTTCAGTACTGAATTTGATCGCTCTATTTTATTGGTGTTTATGTGTTTGTTGCTTTTCCTTTTATTGCATTTTCATCTCGTTTATTCTCAAACCAAAATTACCTCGCCCATCTTATGTGCATTGTATCTATGTTCGTAATGTATCATTCTCTTTATTATTCTCAGTCACCCAAACTTGAGCAATCTCTGCTCTTTCTTTTACACATCACGTGATGTAGATGTCTTAGTTGACTGACATAAAGTCAAAGTTTAATATCGTTTTATGTGCATATCATCTTTACTCTGCCTCACCTTCTCCCACTAGACTAGACTTACAAAGACTTTTGAGTGCATTAGTGTCCAATAATATTAAATAATATTAAATAATGAAAATACATGAATATATAAAATAATTTGAAAATAAATTTGCTTTCGATATGGTTGAACTGAATTGCTTTTAATATGCATCAAAAAAATGTGTCTATGAGTGTATCAGCACACATGAAGTAAATAGCACTTAACACTCAAAATTAATAGCACTTTGTTCAAGAAGAAGTTAATTGCGTTATTAAGGGCACTTTAAGTGGTACATTAATTGACTCAAGTAGCCAGAGCGGGCCTGCACATTGCAGTGCAAACGGCCCTTTGAGAGCTACGAGAGTTTTAAATCGGGCCATCGTATGCAATAATATTGAATAACATTTATTAATAATAATATTCAAATAAAAAATCCAAAATAAAATAGTATTTAATATGGTTTCATAGCATTGTCTTGAATAAACATCAATTAATATAATACTAAAAAATAATATTTGATGTGTTTTTTGAGTAGAAGTGCGGACACAACCGACAATCATGACGATCGGAATCATATGTTGATAAATTTAGTAGGTCCTGAGTTAATAAAAAGAGTGATTTTGACTAGCTAGATGAATTAGTTTGACACTGTTTGGAACAAAAGGCAAAATTAATAGCGCCTTGTTCAAGAGGGAGCAAATTGAGATAATAAATGCACTTTAGATGGTATATTAATTGATTCAAGTGGGCAGAGCAGGCCTGAACAAAGCTTATAAGTTTCCAGTGCTTCCAATAATGCTATCATACATAATAATATTAAATCATATTTATTAATATAAAATTTGAATAAAATAATTTCAACATAAAATCGAATTCAGCATAGCTTGCATTGCCTTTCATAAACGTCAAAAAAAAGTGCAACAACAGCAATGTTTGTTTGTGTGGTTGCTTTTGATTACGTGTACCTCTTTATGTGCGCAATTCCTAACTGAATTGGAACTAATCATAAAACAAAATATTGGAAGGAATGTGAGTTAACCAATGGGCACACACACACACACAGTTGTACAGTCAGACAGAGTGACTCCCGGTGAGTAACGAAGCGAGAAATACAGACACAGAAAAGAGCAGTCTATTAAATCCTATTATAGTTTTCTTTTTCTTTTTTGTTTGCAAAAAGAAAAGTATAGCAATGTTGGAGAGAATGCTGATTTTGGTAAACCATTGACATTTAATGTAGAGAGCGGGTGATAGTGTGAATGTTGTAGCAATAAATTATGCAATGCAATCGAGAGTAGTATTTCGCAGTTTATGGATTTGTTTTTCAAATTTCCAAGCAATCCAAACTTTATTGGGAGCATTTATAAGCAAAAAAGTGTAAACCATCCTAAATCATAACCACCATGGAACTTTGATTTATATACACGAATGCATGCACAGATAGGACTGAATTGCACCATAATGGTAATTCGATTATGATAGTACAGACAAAATTGTCAATAAATTGTGGTGTTTTTTTTCTAAATTTGACATTTTCCTTATGGAAGAGGGCTCACACAATGACGCACGAACGAATGTTCGTGCATCATACTTGGAGAGAAAGAGAAAGAGAGACGTGAGAGAGGCCACAGTGGCCATAGCCCAACTATAACCATAGATATTGACAAAAGAGCATTAATAGATCGGGAGAGAATGCTGACTCTGTCAAACTACTGACATTTAAGGGACAGCGGGTGAAAGTGTGAGTGCGATAGGGTGACGGCAATAAATTATGCAATGTAATTGAGTATAATATTTACGTATGAATGGCTTTCATTTTAAAATTCCCAAACACTATTTAGAGCTGTGCTAAGGAAAAAAGTGTGAAGTATCCTAAATCATAGCCTCGATAAATCTATGCATGTACGAACAGATAGGATTGAATTTCACCATAATGGTAATTCGATTATGGCCGCATAGACAGAAAAGTAAATCAATTTTGGTTGTTATTTGCTGAATTTGGCATTTGCCTTATAGAATGGCGCTTACGCATTTGTACCCAGTTCATGCGTCACCCTTGGGTTTAGGGTTAATACGGAAAATGTGACAAAAGAGCGGGCACCAATAGCCGGCCTATATAACTGGGTTCGAACTAAATGTCATTGTATACGCAAAGGCTCGTAGGACGGATGATGGTGGTGCTGCTTCTGGTTCTGGATGGTGCTCAACCGAGTAGATGCCTTATTCTTGCTTGAGCACTCGAGCGAGAAGAAACTCATATCGAGTATGTTGCAGTCCAACCTTAGCAACTGAAGTTCTGCAAATCATATAACACAGTTCTTTTTATTGAATTGCATTATTTTCTTCTGAAAGTGCATTCATCTGTAAATCAGCTGTCTAAGGTCGACACAACCAATAAGCTTATGAAAACTTCACATCGCATCACATCTCAAGTCCGTGCAATCTGTTTACCGTGTTTGGTCTTTCACTTGCATCCACTTTCTGCCAACAAATTAACGAGTCAATCGTACTACTTTGACGATTTCTCGTACGTTAAGTTGATTGCTTGTGCATTGCGTTAGTTTGTATAGTGTTAATGTAATTTTTCATTTTTATTCAGCACGACACATTAACGATTACTCAATCATGTCTCTTCTTGGCAAATTAATTTCATTTGTATGGGACATTTTTGTCGCAATTTGGACATTCCTTACTCGTGGGGAGCCTTATGAACCACTCAGCAAATTGCGTTTTGTCTTGGAAGACTACGGAGAAGAAATTAGTTCCAAGCTAGATATTGATGACTTTGGGCAGATGATTGGGTACGGAAAGTTCGGTGAAGTGTTCTCTGCTTTAAAAACCCAGAGTAGTGGAAGCACCAAGTTTGCATTAAAAGTTCAATCTTCAAAGTTCTCACTCAGTCAAAAAGAATGGCTTAAAGCTGTTAAACGTGAGATTAAAATTTTGCAAAATCATCACAAGAACCTTGTGAAAATGTTCAAATTCCAGTTTGTTGATAATGACAAGCACGTAGTAATAAAAACTGAATTCCTCGATATTACATTGAGGGATGTTCTTCAGAACAAACGTATTAAGCGCCTGACCACCCTCCAAAGTATCAATTTGGCCGAACAACTTGGTTCCGTAGTTTCATGGCTGCACCAAAAGCGAATAATTCATCATGATATTAAATCCGAGAATGTTATGCTGAAGTTGCAAGGTTTGAAACCACTGAAGGAAAGTGAACAGCTCGATTCGGTGACATTCAAATTGATCGATGTTGGTTTTGGCAGATCTTACAGTTCCAAATCGGCTATCGAATACAAATTTTTTGGGGGTACCCCTTTCTTCATGTGTCCAGAGAAAACAGACCAAATTCCTTACGACCCATACTCGGCGGATGATTTCGCAGTCGGCGTCACTCTTCTGCAATCGTTCATGGGAATTGAACTGCTTTGGAAATTGCGTCAAGAGTATGGATCAGTTGAAGCTGCTTGTAAAGTGTATGCACAATTATTTGTACACAAATTTCCAAAGATTCATCATGAATACTTGTGCTTGATTCAAAAACTTGTTCGTTTAAGAAATAATCAACGTGTTTCAATTGATTATTTCGTAGAGAAGCTGCAAAACTTATAAGTTTGTCTCAAGCAAAATGACTTGTATCTTTATTCTGTTTGTCAGAATAGTTTTTTTCGCTACTCAACCAATCATGGTCAAACACCACTGATCATTTTCTCACCAACTAGTGTACACGTCGCCGACGATAATCGCCAGAAGTGACACAACACTACTGCTTTCTCTCACTGAATAATTCTGCGGACTGAAGTAGTCAATCATCTTTTGCTATGTATTTCTTTAGTGATGTTGTTTATTACTTATTGAATTTCTCCTTTGCCTCGTATGAAACCAATGAAACCTCTCTCTCTCTCTCTTTCTCTCTCTCTCTCTCTCTCTCTCTCTCTCTCTCTCTCTCTCTCTCTCTCTCTCTCCCTCTCTCTCTCCCTCTCTCTCTCCCTCTCTCTTTCAATCTATCTCGTTTTCATCATATCTATCACTTTGATTGGTATAACTGTGGTTGAAGCCTCAAAGAATACTCTTCCCTCATCATACCTCTGAACTAAACTATGGTTACAGCATTTCATTAAAGCGTCACTGGTTCTTCCGGATCTCTGCCCGGTCCACCCAATTCCACAAACGCTCCATCTCCTAATCTTCCGTTCGTGTTGGTTGATTCGTGTGATTAGTGACTATCCTCTTATCTTCGGTTATCTCGCGAATGTTCCTTAGTGTCGAATCCTGGATTTCATCTCATTCTTTCCCTAATCAATCATCATCTATTCTTAACCTCCATTTTCGTGTAACTTCAATATTCATTAATATGTTCTGCTGTATCAATTTTGATCTCTCAACGTTTATTTCTCTCAAAACAGTTTTTTAGTTGATTTAGTAGTTGAGTTCTCTCATTATCCAACTGTTCTCTCGTCATAAACTAAACTCAAAATTGACAATTGACGAAAATAATTGACTCAAGGATATCAATGATGAAAAAACCCGCAAAATTCCTAACATGCCATTCATGTCGGATCCTTTCTCTGTTGGTGTAACTCGTCAGGCGTTCATGGGGATGGAAAATCTTGGGCAAGAGGTATTGGGATACGTTTGAGTCTGCCTGTATAGTGTATGCTCGAATCATTAAAGACAGCGATCCAACATCCATCATAAATAATTGAGCTTTGTTCAACTTTTTCATCTCTAACCACGAAAATCAACGTGTTAGAAATGGAATACTTCATAATGGATGCATTATTTGTGAGTTAGCTTCAATGAGAATGACTAGTTTATTTATTTGTCTGTTTATGAACACATCTTTTTGGAGACATTTCAATATTAATCACAAATATATCACAAATCTATATTTAATGATCGAAGTGAATTTAAATAAAATTACTTTATTGTCTATTTCCATCTTTTACCATTTTTGCCGTAATTAGAACTTGGGTGTGAATAGTCGTGATCTTAACTGTTAACTTTAAACCAAAGTGTCATCATACGAGTTGTGTTGGTCCTGTTTTGTTTTTAGTAATCTGATTTGATGGACAGTGTGATGTGATAGAGAACAAGGACAGACCGAATTTGCCATCGACGAATCGACCATCATTGTTGTAATCACTGTTGACATTTTCCATTTGGCCATGTGGCCTGGCAAAATATTAGCTCGATTGGTATGAGTAAAAAAATATGATAGGTTTCTAATCAGAATAGGATACCGTAAATTCTCGATTTACCGCCGCACTCTCGATAACCGCCGCTCTCAAATTAGCGCCGCAGCGAGTATGTCTTGAAACGGATAAGCGCCGCACTCCAGTAACCGCCGCAGTGGATATTTGAAAGAAGTTTTACTACACAAAATACCTATTTTGATGCATAAAAGCCTTACTTTTTAGTCAAAAGTGACCAAATTATGTATCCACCGTCTATTAATTTTTAGCCCAAACAAATAAGCGCCGCACTTCAGTTACCGCCGCTCTCGAATTAACGCCGCAGCGAGCTTCGCCTGAAACCGACTAGCGCCGCCGCGGTTAATTGAGAATTTACGGTATTTAAGTAATCCAACATTTCTAAGTAGGTTATTAATTAACAATAAATGAATTCTAATCATATTTCAGCATATTACCTTAATTTTGCTTAGTATGATTTGATGCTGTGTCACGATGTGGCCCCACCGTCATACAAAAATTCCTAAATTACATTCATTGAGCTCTGTGCCACAAATTGTACAAGGCCGACGAGAGAGAATTATTATGATTATTATTAATGAGGACGCGCCAACAAATACAGGAACCCATTAGCGTGTCGTTGTGTCCCTGTGTCTCTCTGTCTGCTTGTTTGTAGATGTGGCATACGCGCGTGCACACAGGGGAAAGAACGATACAAGGTGACGAAAGGCTTTAGAGGTTAATTAGCTCTTAGCAAAGGTCACAGGTCACGCGGGACCGAAAGGTTCAGATCGAGACTGGACTGAACGCGGCAGTGCCACAAAGGGCGAAAGGTTTGGCCATTAAATAGCTGGCCTGAGTTCGATTGTTCTGTTCGATCTGTCTGTTACGAGTTTGACTCGTGACATCTTGCCCGGGCCCACCACCATCGGGTCGGAGATGCTCGTGAACGGTACCAGCCGGGAACATCCTTGGCCCATTGGGCCACAATGCGAACGAGTCCACCGGGTGGTCGGTTTGATACTGGTCAGCTTCAGCGTAGTCGAGGCCCACAAGCCGTACGTCGAAGGTGCCAGAAGAAGAGCGCCCACTTGAATCGAATGTGGAGGTAGAAGGAGATGAGCATCGACAGGTCCGTGACCAGTTTGACACACTTCAGGAGGCTCTTGAGGTCGATTGTCCAATCTGTCTTGACTTGTGCTCGACCAGGCGACGTCGGTGCGCTTGCATCTCTGCATACAACTTGGAGGGTCGTCTTGCTTCGTCTGAACTTGGTTGAACGAGGGTCAGTCAACTGTGACTTTGAATCCACGAAGAATGGCGTAGGGTGAAGTTCTGTAATGAGTGGCTCTGGGTCCACAACGAATGTCTTGATACTCGGGTAATGATTGCAACGTTAAATAGCGTTAACGTTAATTAACGTTTAACGTTTAAAATCCCAGCGTTAATTTTTTAACGTTTTAACGTTATTTTAATGTTAAATTGACGTCTAAACGTTAAAAAATATTTTCATAAAACAAAAATTTAGTAAAAATTTTGAGTAAACAAAATCAAGCATGGTCGGTTATATGTGTGACCCAAGTGTAGGAAACACATTTAAGCTGTTTTGAGCAGTACATTGCTCTACTGCTCAACTGCACTATTGCATATTTAAGCGAGCTCAATCAAGTAATAAACTATCTGGCATTTGATATTGCATCTTCTTCTTTGTTTTGTGATATTTTGTTCATCAATTACACATTCGACAATGCCAAAACGTACAAGAGAGTTGACCAGTTGGGTGTGGGGAGCTGGAAAATTTGTAAAGTTTCAAGACGATTCTCAGAAGCCAGAAGAATATCGAGCTCAGTGTACTGCTATTTTGCCAAATGGACAAGAATGTCCGCGTTCATATCTTCACAAGATAGGTTCTGGAAGTGGTTCGCTTGAATATCATCTCAAGAACATTCATAACATTACCAAAGATTCGGTTGTCAACACAGAAGTTCCATCAAATCAATCAAAAATTTGCGACTTTTTTCCTGTTGAAGACACCACTTTTGAGGCTACAATTGCTAGAATGATTTGTGTTGATGATTCTACAATAAATTTCATTGCTAAATCTTCTGATTTAAAACGCTTATTAGAAAAATGTTACAGAAAGTCGTACGATTCATCTAATTCTGTCCGTAAAATTTTATTTGATTATCGCATAAAGGTATGTTTTATTGGTTTTGTAGTTGTTGGTTTTATTTGCTAATCATTATTTTTTATTTTAGACTCAAGAGATTTATGTAAGATACTTTAAAGAATATTTAAAGATGCGAAAACACTTGACTTTGACCATCGACGAATGGACTTCTATTGATCATCGAAGATTTGTTCATTTAAATGTAACATTGGAAAATAATGATTCTTTTGATCTCGGTTTGGTTCGCATACTTGGGAAAGGAACAAGTCAGAATCTTTTGAACAGAATTGAAACCAAACTTCAGACATTTGGTTTAACTTTGAATTTAATTCGCTCGATTTCTTCCGATGGAGCTCCAGTAATGAAATGCATTGCAAGATTGGCAAACAAACGTTTACAAGTTTGTTTTCTTCATGGAATTCATCTTGGTGTTTTTAAGGTTTTTTACCAATCGAAAAAGACTGAGATAAAACAAGATCTTGAAGGAATGGAAGAAGCTTTTAATGATCCCAATTGCAATTTGGACTATATCTATTCTTTCTTAAATATTCAATTGGATCACTCAGACGACGAAGGAATTGACATTGCTCAGGAGGATTCTTCTGCTCAAGAATTAGAAGCAAATGACTTTGATGAAAATATGACTTATGAAAATGACGGAGAATTTGAATTTATCATTTCCAGTTATAGTGATGTCATTGAGAAAGTACGAAAAGCTGTTAAGAAAATCAATAGTTCATCAGAAAATAAAGAATTCTTGAAGGAGTTGACTATGCTTTCTAACGAAATGAAAGAACTTACGATTAATCCCGATTATGAGAACCGTTGGGATTTGCTCTTTGACATGTTGTTGAAATTTGTGAGAATTTACGATGCAATTGAAGGTGCGTTGTTGAAGATATATTCTAAAGAAATGGAAGCGAAAAATCGAAAAAAACCTACACCAGAACATATTACTTTTACCACTATGGAACTCAATCAAATCACTGAATTAGTTGAAACATTGAAACCAATTCATGAAGCTATTTCACAACTTTCATCTGCTGGAATGAATCTTTTTAAAGCAGATTTGATTTTCGAGATTATGTTTCGTCAATTGAAATCCATCAACACTGATCTATCTACACAACTTTTCGAAAGTATTCATTCCGAAATATCGAAAAGGAGAACAATTTCAAGTGATGTTTTAGCATTCTTAAATGATCCTGAATGCAAATATTTTAAGTACGATTTTTTCACAAAGCCAACTGAAGAAGAAATTATTGCTGAAATGGTCAAAATTCTTGATTTAAACAAAGATGATTCAACAAATTCTTCAAACAATGATTCAATTGATGAGCCATCATCAAAGAAAAGTATAACTGAGATATTTGAAGAAACTTTTGAAAAGTCTCAACAGGATTTGCTTCCAGTTCAAGTTGATGATGTAAATTCGATGTTGTTGGAAGATGTCGAGAAATTCAAGAAGCACCGACTGATGTCAGAAATGCTTCGAAATGTAAAACGAGCTCTCGAAATTGTACTCCCTACTTCAGTTCGATGTGAACAAATGTTTAGCTTGACTTCAAGAATTCTAACCAAATTTAGATGTCGAATGTCCGATCAGACATTTGATACCATTATATTCTTGAAGTTTCATTTTAAGAAGTTATCAAACAAAAAGAGTAAGCCAATTTTGAATTCTAAAAACAATTAGATAATTTAATTTTTGATCTATTTTTTGTATTCATGATTAGTAATATTTATTAAAACTTATATTGATAACAAATAATAACAAATTACCAACCAATAAACGAATTTGCTATTATATTATACTATTAACGTTAGCTATAATTTTTAACATTAATTTTAACGTTTAGACGTTAAAATATTTTAACGTTTAACGTTTAGACGTTTAACGTTCCGTTGCAATCATTATACTCGGGTGAACACGTGGTATCTTGCTGATAATGCATGGGTCGATTAGTCGATCGGACATCCTACTAAACGAAGTCTCTGCTTCGTTGATTCCAACTAGTTCCGAGGTCTTCCAGACCTGTTTGGTGTCCTCGAGGGTAGGCTTCGGCTCGATCGTGGCCTTCCAATCGGTAGTGTAGCCACCCATTTGACCAGTGTCCACGCTCACTGGATGAGTCTCGTTGACCTCATTGCGTTAGGGGCCCTCACGGGGGAACTTCATATCTACCGTCACCGGTTGACACTCTTGGTCACGCGTCTTGCTCGTATCCAAGGGACTGACCAACCGCGGCTGGACTATCTCGTACTTGATGGGACTTGACTCTGGGATGTACACGTTTCGGGCGAGATAGACAGGATCCAAGTCGATCATGACGGGATATGTCTTGATGAAGGCCTCGCGTTTAAGAGGTTTTCCTTGTGGTGCGTCCGGTCGAGGAGCGGTTGTCGATCGGTCTTGACCATTCAGTGTCGCTGGAACACTCTTGCGTAAGTGGGCTGGTTCGTCAAACACGGGGTCACGCGACTGGTCCTCGTGTCGGTTTACTGGTCGAGAATGATCTTGACACGTTGACTTTGATTGAGCTGGTACTGGTATAGGATCTTGCACCTGGTGTCGAGGTCGAACAGGTATTGTCATCGGGCGACTCTCTGGTGGCACGTGCATATCTTGCCACGGATCCATCCGAGGTTGCTCTTGTTACCAGTGGCTCAACCTTGGAGTCTCGTCAAACTCGCTCCATCGTTGGCGCTTCTCCCACGGAGAACCTTTCCGGCCTCCCACTGACATCTTGGTCAAACGGACATCGCGCGGACGAATGGCCCCATCCATGGCACGATACACAAACGTTGCGATCCATGTCATCACAATACGTTGTTGTTGCTTGGTTGATATGAGTCACACGTCCCGTAGAAAGGAATCTGTCATCTGGGTGCACTTCGGATAGAGGCAGATGCAAGGGGATGTCCATTGTCCGCCAAGTATTGCTCGGTACTTTCTATCTGGATTAACAACTACGAAATTAAGTCTTTAAGGTTCTCGATTTTCGGACGTTTCATGTTAATTGTATGTTGGCATTGCGCAGGAAGTAGTCGCTTGAGGAGTGGCATGACATCATTGTTGACGTAGCTGTCGTTGATCTGGAGCTGCCGAGCTTGGGTGAGGATGTTGCTGGCAGTAGACCAAAGGGTTCTCATGGCTTCTACGTTAAACCGATCGTCGATCTTGGACATCTGGCTGAGATGCTCGTTGAAGGCGTGCCTCTGGACTGACGGACTTTAGAAGTAGGTTTTAAGGTTTGCGATCACTTGAAGATAACTCGTCTTGGTCGGCATAAGATCCTTGACCCATCGAGTAGCAGGACCCACCAAACACTGTTCGAGTCGGATCCCCTTCTCGAGGTAGCACACCTTCTTGTTCGTGGACCAAAGCGTCGAATTTCGGCCAGAAGGTGAGCCACTTGTGGATTTTGTCATCAAACGTCGGCAGTGGTACGTCCTTGAGACAGAGACCGGCAGAGTCTTCCTCGTCATCACTTGGTGGACCGGTGTGAGTCGGCTCGATCGAACTCTGTGACTCAGGAAGTTCGAAAGTGATAAGCTTGGAGTCTTGGGATGACATATCGGAGGTCTGCCGTTCCGAAGAGGACTTCTCTTGGCGAACCAACGGTCCCTCTGGTGTGGCAATATCATGAGATCGGTCGTGTGCCACAGTGATCGACAACCCCAAACGGCAACTCATCGGTAAACTGGCACGCTTCGAAGATATGTTCGATCTTGGCATCGATAACGTCGTACTATTGCGACTCCACCAGGTTGTGATCCGTTTCAAGCAACCGATCGAGGTCCGCCAATTCGTCCACGGTCGCACAGTAATCCCTGTAGAGAGGCTTGCGACCAAAGCGAAAAACTCGCATCCACGACTCGATGACTCCATGCAGTTCCTGACGACGGTTGTACAGCTTGGTCTTTGTGTCTTGTGATAACGCTCCATCGGCAGTTCGAATGATCTTGACCAAAGTAAGGGGATTCACGGATCTCGTTGGTGCCTCCATCATGTGGCACACGCGCGTGCACACAGGGGAAAGAACTATACAAGGAGACGAAAGGCTTTAGAGGTTTATTGGCTCTAAGCAAAGGTAACAGGTCACGCGGGACCGAAAGGTTCAGATCGAGACTGGACTGAACGCGGCAGTGCCACATAGGCCCTATAGGGCGAAATGTTTGGCCATTAAATAGCTGGCCTGAGTTCGATCGTTCTGTTCGATCTGCCTGTAACGAGTTTGACTCGTGACATTAAAAGCAACTGAATTCATCATCTATCGTTCAGGAGACAAGAGAGGTCCGATTGGCCTGTTCTGTTTCGTTCAGTTAATGTGGTGATCTATGTGCACGGATCGGGCCAAGTCCCGAGTCTGTTGTCTTCATTAATGCCAAATGGCTCAGCTCTCACCAAGCACGGCTAATGCCATCTCAACTCGGTCGTGTGTGTGCTCAGATATGCGGGCTCGTGCCTGCTTTCACTCACCTTTATAGCATTTGCACCCTTAGTGGTCCATTAGTTGTGCAGGTTTGACGGTTGTGATCGATTCAACATATTGTATTCATTTTCCTGCACCCTCATTTAAAATTAATTTAATTACTTAAATAATAAAAATTAAATCTGAATCGACAGAACTAATATTCACACTGCATTGAGCATTTTGTTAGCGACACACACACAACGACTAAAAGTAGTCTGACCAGTTTTCTTCTGCTAACGGGCGAGGGGAAATGAGGATTAGGGTTGAAGAGGAATACGCAGACAAATGCGAAGGAGACAACATAAGTTTCTGTAAATATCACCAAACCTCAATGGCGTATGATATGCAAGAAACTTTTATTGCGAACTCACCATTAGTCAGTTGGACTGATGGTGATAATGTATCGTTGCTAAGGGAGCGCTCTCCTGCATTGTGGCGCCCCCAAGAGGCACCACACAGGGCAACAGCAACACCAGCAGCCGAGGCATCGAGGCATCGCCCCAACACGACTCAAGGCGCACACATGCTCGATCCTGACGGCAATGTAGGTCGTTCGTTCTCGAACATTCTACGAACTTGCACAGGGTGAGTTCTTTTAGTGGTTAATTCTACTTGATTTTGTTTCACAGATCACTCTGTATTGTGGTCACAACTTAAAGTCTCACAGGAGAGAAATATAACGTCAGTAAGCAGCAAGAGCAGCAGCACAAGTTAGCCGCTCACAAACCAACCAATGGTTTTTACAGTGTAATAGTAGTTTGTTCTCTTGCCAAGTTTGACAGCTTTCAGTGTACGATGAATTGTGTGCTCAATGAGCTAGTGCGATCGAAGCGGAAGCTGTTGACAGCCAATCGAGATGCTCTCTTAACAAAGGTCGTCGTTACCGTGGCGGACGTTTCCTCTGTCGATGTGGAGAAAGTGTATGCCGTGCACGGCACGGTCTCGGTCGTTCAAATGTGCCATATGGCCAATGGCTTTATAGATTTAGCGGGCAAAATGCCAGCTGTCTGCAATGCTATGTATGTTGGACATTGCACTTATTTTGTGCTTCCCAAATCTCTATTCGTCCAACATTCGCCAAATGCACATTTAATAATAATAATAATAATAATAATAATAATAATAATAATAATAATAATAATAATAATAATAATAATAATAATAATAATAATAATAATAATAATAATAATAATAATAATAATAATAATAATAATAATAATAATAATAATAATAATAATAATAATAATAATAATAATAATAATAATAATAATAATAATAATAATAATAATAATAATAATAATAATAATAATAATAATAATAATAATAATAATAATAATAATAATAATAATAATAATAATAATAATAATAATAATAATAATAATAATAATAATAATAATAATAATAATAATAAAAGTTTTTAATAATTTGAATTTATTGATAGTTTTGGTTTTTTATCTTTCTTTTCGTTTTGACAGTCGACCGAACAACATCGTCAAAAGTGTTGTCAAAACTAAAGAACTCCAAATTGACCAAACAATCCAACCTTAAAACACCTTACCAAGTGAATTCAACCATGGAATTCCTTCTCAAAGATCAAACAACCTCTACTGGAACTAGAGCTCTAAACGTGCTTCAAGAATTTGGTTGGGTCACCCACCATGGATGTTAACGCCATCCAAGTGAGCCAGCACCGAGTCGCACGCATTCTGCGTATCAACGCAACCGCCACCAACTTCACGATCGTATGGGCCTGGACATGGGAACGCTTTGAAACTGTCCAAGACTGTCGGGCCCTCGATGCGTATGAGGCTGACCAAATGGCGGTGATGCCTCGCCTCTACCGAACCATCAACAACCTCAACCCTGCTGAGCTTGCAGCATTTGCTCGGCTCTTACGAGATGAGGGACTCAACATTGACGGGGGCCAACAGCCGGAGGCCCACCATATCCTGGTGGCCTTGCAAGTGCTTCGCGATGGCGCTGTTGGCCCTCATCAAATTGACCATCATCTCGAGCAGCGCGCTGGTGATGATGAGGATGTCTTGGGCGCCATTGATGACCACGAAATGGATTACGAAGATGATGACGAAGATGATGACGAAGAAATGGACGTCGAAGAGGACGACGATGGAGATGATGTCGATCCTGACGATCCCATGGCAAGTGGTCAAGTGGTGGACATTGTGGCACATCAAGTCCACAATGAAGAAATGCTTTATCTGGTCGTGTGGGGCAATACTGAAGTAGATGTCACCACTTTGGCAAACGACCATGCACTTCGAGAACTGGTTCTCGCACACATTGCGGACAGATTTCAGCGTCCACTCGTTGGACAACGAACTCAGGCAATGGAGCAAGTGGAAGAACTGCTGCAGGAGTATCGCCTCCACTTCTCGCAATAAGCCAAATTGCACATCCCCTCTTTGGTCTGATTGAAGTGGTGTGCACATAACTTGCACATCGGGAGGCATCGTGATCATGACCAAGGAGGTTCGAACCCTAAGACAACACCCCTATTGTAGGGCTAAACAAATCATCCACACGCATTTTTCGCCCTCTTTAGCTTCTTCAACCGTTAGCTCACAAGACACACCACACACATAACTTATAATATAATTAAAAAAGCTTTCAAAGCACAATTTGTACTTGTTTATTATTACTGTTGGATGGCGCTACATGTGGATTCGAATGTTCGACTTCACTTAAATGAGAGCCGCACAGGCCAAGGACAGAGAACGAGAGAGTGTCTTGAGTTTCTGCTCTAACAGTAGTGAGGAAGGTAATCGACTGGTATATTCTTACGTGGTCTGCCCGTGGGTGTAGCCGTGTTCAACTTAGACGTTCGTTGTGTCTTTCGTGTGTTTCTATCTAGGAAGACAAATTGGATGGTGCTTGTTGGTGTGGGCAGCAATAGAAATTTTGACCTTGTCTCATGGAATCTGTGGTTGTCTCATGTTTCGGCACGATAAATGGTTGGGAAATGATTCGTGGCACATATAGAAAACATAACATTGGTAATAAAAATAAAAATTTTTGGGTGTTGGTACTTGAAATGGCTGGTGGTGGTGGAGGCTGGTGCTTGATCATTATCAAATGCACGTGCAAACTCATCTTGTTGGAGCCGGTAGCCGGCAGATTCATTCAGGTCAATAATGTGGTATAACCTTCCAAACGTATTTTGAGTCGAACACGAAGCAAAGAATGGTTGTATTGTGTGGTTTATCCTGCAGCAGTGATGCCAATACGACGCAATCAACTGAACACAAAAAATGATAACGGCAGACGAAAACCGATTGTCTTTTCGTGTGACCGTGCACGCACACAAACCGAGACAGACTGACTGAACACAGAACAAACCGCAACACACAGCAGTACAGCACACAAGCAAGCAGTGGTTGTGTGAGTGAGTGTTGTGGTTAGGGAGCGAAAAAGAAAACGCAGGGCGCCGCATCGCACACTCACCGAGAGAGCACACAGTGCAATGACAATGACTCGTGAGTCACAGCCAAAGTGGTTTCGCGTGGCCACACAGACACGCATTGTGAGGGGAGAGAGATCGAAAGAGAAAATAATAGAACTGATCGAATGACGTTGGTAACAAACGGATTTGTGACTGACTGAGGAGAGTGGAAAATTTTGGGTTGTATGTATTGCATGGACATTCTTGTACATGATTTGCACAGACACACACCCACACACGACTACCTTATTTTTCAGCACTTTTTTAAATAAACAAATACGGGTTGGATTTGGCGAAAATATATCCAAAGACAAATTTGTCAGCATTAGTAGTCCCATTAAATTATATTCTATTATAGTCTATAGTCCGCACCCGATTATAACCCGCAGCACATCATGAAAAAAAGTTTCACAGGTATTTAAGTGCACTGGCACTTATGTTTGTGCACTGACTGTAACTGTAACTATTGTATCCTGTCTAACATAGTATATACTTTGTATCTCTATACAAAATAATCACAAAGTAACAACTTTGAACAAACATTAACTTAGCATACATTTATAGTGCATGAACACGACAGCACAGCTCAGTGTATGTTATGCTACAATGCACATAGCTCTCCGCCTCTTGATAAATTCATAATTGAGTTAGCCCACTGCATATTAATTATGATTTGGTGTTCATATAGGCTCACGAGTCCAACATTTGCACTAATTTGTTTCTGCCAATTGGCATTATTTGCGAGTTACTATCGAGTTGTTGCATTTAGAAATAAATGGGAAATGCGGCAAATTTCTAATTGGGCAGACTAATATCGATTTTATGCAGTTTGGTTATGCCAGCCAATTGTTTAAATGTAACACAAAACATTAATTCAAAGTGATACGGAAAATAAAACTCAAGCAAATGGTGCTGTGCGAGTGTGTCCGTGTGATTGTCATGCTTAAGTGTCGTTGAATTTCAAAATAATGGAGCTTTATTCAAAACAATGCTCATTGAGTGGAAGCCAATTGCGTCATTGGGGTGCACTTTAAGTGATTCGCTCAATGATTCAAGTGGCAAAAGACAAAAAATGCAAAATGACATGTCCGAGGCTTATAACCCACCAGTGCATACACTAGTGGAATTGTGTCTAATAACATTAAATAATATTCTTATAAAATTATTAAGAAATAACTTTGCAATTTATATGGTTTTATTAAAATTATTTTAATGTGCATCACACAAAGTGCATTTTGCATCAGTACACATGAAGTAAATTACTTAAAATTAATAGACCATTGTTCAACATGATAACAACAGCACTTAGTCACAACGCTATTAAGTGCATTTTAAGTTTTTCACTAATTGACTCAAGTGGCCAGAGCGGAACTGTTCAATGCTTTTAAGCAGCTAGTGCTTTCAAGTGTTTCCATTTTTCTTTATAATAAATAATATTGATCAATCATAATTTTCGAATAAAATAATTCCAACATAAAATCGTCTACAAAATGGCTTCATTACGTTGCCTTTCATAAACATAAAGTAAAAGGTCCAACAACAGTCTTGCTAGTTCGGTTGATTGTGATTGAGTTCACCTCTGTGACTGCGGTATGCAATTCCCAGCTGATTTTGAACTAAACGGAAGACAATGAATTGGAGTAAAAGTGTTAGGCGCACTCAGTGGAACAGTGGACCGTTTGGGCAATGATTCGAGAAATAAAGACACAAAATGGTGCAGCTTTCTGTTGTCAAATAGATCATAATAGCGTTTGTATTGTATTTTGTTTAGAATAAGAAAAAAGATATATCGGGAGATAATGCTGACTCAGTAAAACCACTCAAATTTAATGTAGTTTGCAGGTGATAGTGTGAATGAAAGAGTATGATGACAATAAATTATGAAATTTAGTTGTGTATAGTATTTCACGCAAATGGAAGATTTTCCGTTTAAAATTCTCTAAGCAACCGAAACACAGCAGCATTAAATAAGCAAAAAAGTATACACCATCCTAAATCATAACCTCAATAAAACTGATTTATATATTTTAATGTATGCACAAATAATAACGATTGAACCATAATGGTAATTTGATTATGATCGTACATACAAAATGGTCAATAAATTGTGGTGGCATTTTTTGCTGAATTTGACCTTTACCATATGGAAAAGGGCTCACAAAATGACGCACGAACGTTCGTTTGTCGTCATACTAGGGTTTTGAACAGGAAGAAAAAGAGAAACATGAGCGGGCCACAATGGAAAGAGCCGTGCTATATAGAGATGCGAGCCGGGTTAAAACTAAATGTCATTTCCAACACATTGTTTTGTATGCCTGCTGTTGGTGCCCAACCGAGTAGATGTCTCATTCTTTGTGAAGCGCTCGAGCAAGAAGCAACTCACTTCGAGTATTGGAACAGCCCGACAGCCAAATTGCATTACATTACTTGAACTCGCTTTTTCTTTCTCGTGATTCTTGTTTCGCTTACTTCTACTTTCTGCTCAACTATCCGTTTGTCAATCGAAATACCTTAACTACGTTTTGTTTCTTTAATTGAGTGTCATGCAATGTGTCGGCCTTGTATGGTGTTCATGTGATTTATTATAATGATTAAACTTGGCTACTGATTACGCAATCTTGCCACTACTCGGCAAAGTATTTAAATTTATGCGACTTACTCTGGGGTCCAAAGTAGTATTGAAAGACCCGAAAAAAATATGTAAGTAGTAGCTAGCGAACACTGAACATGTTTTAACTAGTCCAAAACTTGTCAATATTAGCTAAAACAGTGATCTTATGAGTACAGTAGTTACATATCTTCCTGACTCAGTGCGGGCGGCATTCGCTCCACTGCTTGCTGTACCTTTCAGTAGTGCATTTTTCAGGCAATCTGAGTCGTCGGGGATTAAAGGCCTGTATATTTGAGTGAATTTTGCACGGTGAAAATGTTGTCGCACCGACTTGTTCGGTAACTAGTTGACACTGTGCGGAAGTTGTGGGGCCCGTAGTGGACATGAAAGCAATACGACTTGGTTGGACATTCGTCGACCTCTGTTAATCCAACAATGACAAGTGGTGGTTCTCCGTCTGTGGATTCTACCAGTGAGAGTTGATCGGGTCCAAGTTGAATCGCCTTTGTAGGCCTCTATCAAGAGGTCCACCATGCGCTGCATCACTGGAGGGATACACTTTGGACACAATTAAAAGTGATCAGTCAGTGCAGTTTGGCTTGTTATCGTTAATGAGTAGCCCTCGCAGTGAACTGTGCAAGGATAATTACAAGATCCTAGCTAAACAGGCCTCAGAAAACATGGTGGTGTTTTCAAATTTTGTCAAGGCTTGGTGCTTGACCATAAGAAACGATGAGGAAGATTTTAAGCTCATAGACGTTTATTGTGCACAATATTAGGGGGAGAATCGAGGAGAGCTCATTCATTCTGAGAAATACAAAAACTACTGGACTTATCAAGCGGCATGCCTAAATAGAGTTGAACCAGGTAAGTTCCAGTGAAAACATTAGAAGAAAAACTTTGTCTTGTCAGATTTTTTCATGATATGTAGAGCGGTGGATATTTTGTGATTTTAAGTGGTTTTTGCGATAGAAAACTACTATATTGTCCACTTCATGATGATTTCTGTCCAGTGTAGTTTATTTCATACAATTGAATCAATTTGAATTCTAATAATTTTATAATTTTTTCAATGCATGTTCAGGTTCATTTGAATTCGACATTCAATGAAAATCAACGTGAGGTCAAAACTGGGCACAAAGTACATGTAGTAATGAACAATCGATAGATGGAAGTGTAAGATGTCACCATACAATATTCCCAACAATATTTGGCTACCCAGTCGTTGCAAGTTGAAACTGAATTCACGGAAAAGCTATTCCTACTAAAGCACACAATAACCAAACTTTCTTGAACTCTAGAAATCACAGAAAAACAGTTCAACAAGGATCATCACATTTAAACATGTCCTCTGAGCAAAATCAGCATCAAACTCAACAAACTGAGTACATTCAACTACCACAGATGGAAAAAGCATACAATCAAAATTCAACTATAACCCAAACAATTGATTTTCAAACAATGCATTCAACAAATCAACAGCAAGTGAACAACAACAACGAACTTTCATATATCCAGCCAAGTGTCGACCAATCTGAAATGATTGATTTTGATCAGATTGATTTTACAGAGTTTGATTTATCACAACCATCTGAGCATATGCAACTTTCACCGTTGAATGATTCGTTCAACCAAAACAACAACGAACTTTCATCTATCCAGCCAAGTGTCGATCAATCTGAAATGATTGATTTTGATAATTTTGATTTTGATCAGATTGATTTTGAAGAGTTGGATTTCTCACAACCATTATTGAACGATCCAACTCAAAATCAAGCACAAAAATGCAACAAACGTACAATTTCTGTAACAACTCAACCACTAAATGAATACCTCATCGTTAGAATTGATAATAATCAGGAATCATTCAATCAACAAGCAAATAACCCTCAAAATGTCGACCAGTTCTATTCGAGTGAACTTAATCACGTGCATCCTGAAGTGGTTGATTCGGTACAATCTTCTTCTAACGATCAAACTCAAGTTAAACAAAACAATCTTATTGAAAGAGTTCGCACTGAGCAGGCAATCGGACTTGAACTTCTCCAAGGTCGTTTTGAATATAATGAAATTGACCTACAGGATTATTTTACACCACGATTAACAAACTATCCAACGCCAGCCCAACCTGACAATCAACATCCTGCGTATATAGCATATCTATCCAATCTGTTTCTATCAAACAACAATGTCATCCAAGTAGTTCAAACTAAACAAGAAAATTCACCTCTACCAATACAACTGCCAAGTATTCAACCATTAGAACATCCCCATACTGTTACCCACAACAAATGTCCGTTTATATGTAGCACGTGTAGAAAATTTTTCTCATCAGAACGTAGCCTGAAAGCACATCACCGAGCACACACTGCTGTGAAACGGTTTTATTGTAAAATATGTTCAAAAAGTTTCTCAACAAATTATAATTTAGATGTGCATGATCGAATCCACAAAGGTTGGGAACCGTTTCCGTGTGATTTGTGCGAGAAACGTTTCAGAACGAAACATAACATGAAAACGCATCGTAAAACACACACTAATGAAAAACCATTCCAATGTAGGGAGTGCAATAAAAGTTTTACAACAAATTCTGCTCTGAAGGTGCATCTTAGAACCCACACCGGAGAAAGACCTTTCAAGTGTGGGTCTTGTGAAATGGGTTTCAAAGAAAGAAAGGCATTGAAGGTACATGTTCAAAGCCATACCTGAGAAAGCCCGTTTCCATGTGATTCATGTGACATGAAGTTCACAACTAATTCTAGCCGTAAGCTGCATTCTAAAGTACACAATCGTATATATAAGTCATCTTAATGTGTAGAAGTATCAAAACATCGATTAATTAAAGATTTTTAGTACTTTAAAAACTAATGTAAGAAAAGCAAAATTGATAACATTTCAAACTGTTTCTATACAATGTCATTCTGTTTTCATTTATATAAGACTTTACTAAACTATATACCTTTCTATTGTTATTATATGCACATTCCCACATTAATCTATCCATTTGTACTTACTTGTGAATAATAGCATAATATATTTTAACTATTGATTTCTAGTGCGGACACAACCGACGATCATGACGATCGGAATCATATGTAGAAAAATATGTCGGTGAAGTGACCGTTTACGGAGCAATCAAAGGATTTATTCTGATAATAAAAGATTAATACAATCAAATGAAGAGAGAAACACTTTATTAATAAAACAAGTGGGACTGTCCACATAGTGTGGGATGCCAAAGAGCACAGCGTACATGTCAATCCGTAAGGACAATTGCAGGTTAAACAAATAGATTCATCTAGGTTCAACAATATCACTCGTGTGAAGTATAACAAATAATAAAGATTATGAATGAGTATGTATATAGAGTATATGGAGTATCAAATATATGAATATGTAAATGACTATATTGTAAGTTTGATGATGAGTTAGTTTCGTTGTGGTCGTAGTGGAAGTGGTGAGTAGATATGGTTATGTACTAGTTGTAATGTTGAGATCAGTACATAATTGGCTATACCTGGAAAGGCTTTCTGGTCGAGATCAAAGCGATCGAAAAAGTCAATCACTTGTTGGCTGATGGATCCACGAGCGCCAAACCATAAACCGATAATCTCATATTCTCGAATACCAAATGTAGGTGAGTAACTCTCCTGGAGGCTTGAGATGCACCTCTCGTACTTGTTTTTGTCCTCCGTTACTTGTGCTGCCACATCATCGTTTGACTCGTACCTGATGGTCGGGTCGATGACATACGCCTTGTTTGTGCCAGGCTCAAACGCCAGGATATCGACGAATCTCGTTCCGCCTTTATCATCGGTGCAAGATGCCTCATCGATGCATGTGTAGCCTTTTTCGGTCAACAAGCGGTTCAGTTCATGCTTCACGACATGGTGTCTAGCGTTTCGCAGTTTCTCTCCAAATTTACATTTGCAAATTACATGGGGGAGTTTTTCTATCTCTTTGGGTTCTGGGGGACAGTAACGACAAAGGCGTTGGCTATGTTCATTTGTAGTTGAGTTGCGAAGTGAGCCAGTCACTCCTGCCAGATTAGCGTAGTTCATATTGAGCTTGATGGCCGCGGTCCACTCCGAGCAGGAGAGTGAACCTTTGTTACAGACGAATTGGTTTGTTTTTGTATAATCCTTGAAGTGTTTGACTCCGTATCCATGCGCGCGTTGTGCACACCAAGCATCAAACGTTTGCTCACGTAGGGTGATTCGAATGTTCCGGGATGTTTCTCCCTCGGGTACACCGAGTTCTTGCTTGCAGATGTCCATTTCCCGCTGACAGTCGTGGACTTCGTGAAACAATTGATCAGGTACTTCGGCGAGGCGCTTTTCCATTGCGTAGTGCTGTAAGTAGATCTCCCATTTACAGTTCAATGCTCCCAGACCTCTGTATTTGAAGCCCCATCGGGGAGCCCGATTATGCCTCTCACGGTGGCACGGATGTTTTTATCAATAACTTCGATGGCCGTATTTGGAATTTTCCTAATCGGTGCTGCCTGAAGCGGGTAGGTCAGCATAGGAAAAATGTATTGGTTCAAGATGTTCAGTTTCTGGTAATTCTTCAGATATGGTGTCTTCGAGAGTTTATCCATCTTTTCGGTGATCGTTTGCGGAATAGTATCGTCGAATACAAGTTCGCTGTTGAAGCTGCATCCGAGATATCTGATTCTTTCGTCTGGTTCGATGCATTTGATCTTGCTCTCGTCATTCAAGATCAATTCGCCCGTTACCAGTTTGCCCTCAATGATGTTGATTGCGGTGCTCTTTCTGGGGTTTAGTTCGAGTCCAATCCTCTGGAATTGGTTCTTGGTCACTTCGACTATTCTTTTTACTCCCTCGATAGAACTCGAAGTGGCTGCTTGGTCGTCTGCAAAGCCGGAAAGAGTCAGGGAGTTGTAGTTGTCAGATAGTTTGTAGCCATTGAGATTCGCGAATCCAGACTCACACACGTCGTCGTAGACGAAATCTATCGACAAATTGAATAGAATCGGTGAAAGCGGTCCTCCCTGTGGCACTGATCGATTAATCCTGATCGGGTTTGTTCTTGCAAAGCCTGTGTCGACCCGAAACACGCTGTTGTGCAGCATTGACATGATCAGTTTCCTGAGGTTGGGCGACACCCCACGAGAGACAAGAGTCTTCTCGATATGTTGATGTCCGATGTTGTCGAAAGCCTTGGACAGGTCAAGAAGTGCAACGCAACAGTCCGACTGCTTTTCCTTTGCATCCAAAAGACAAGCGTTTATCAGGTTGGCGTTGACGTGACATCCCGGAATGTTGACAAATCCCCTCTGGTTCATGTTCAGTACGACCTGGCTTCGAAGGTGCTTCTTCAAGACCTTCTCAATTACACGTCTGATGACCGAATAGATGGTAACCGTTCTCCAGTTTCTGATGTCTCTACGGTCGCCACCTTTGTAGTTGAGCCTGGTTCTGCCCTCAGCAAGTACTGGTGGGATCCATCCGGTGGCCAACATGATGTCGATGATGTTTTTGATGATGGGGCCCGCTTTGAGTCTCCGAACTGCTCTCATCAGCACTCTGTCATATCCTGGAGCAGTGTCCAGTTTCGTTCGCATGATTGCACGGTTGACATCTTCCACCGACACGGTGATGTCTTCCAGTGCTGCCATTACTGGGTACTTGCTGAGTTCGAGTTCGTTTGGGTTCTCGAAGTTTGATCGAAAGTGATTTTCCAGCTCGTCAATAGGAATCTCACATCGATCCCGCTTATCATCGTCATTCATCACGAGGTCGACCGCAATTTGTCGTCGATTATTGTAGTGATGATCTACAAGCTCTGTAATGTATACCTCCTTACGAGCATCACGTGCCATTTTGTTAGCCCTCTGTGGGTTAGTAGATCTTGATTTGGCAGCGTTCTTATTCTTCGGCTTCTTTGGGCACTTTTTTCTCATTCTGATGTATTTGAGATTGGGGTGTTTCGGACCCGGTAGTTTTTCGATGGCAGAGCTGAGGAATTTGACAAAGTTAGCAACTTTATTCTTGAATGGCTCAAAGCCCTCTTCAAGATCAAGATTGGCTCGCATGCGTTCAAACTCCGTGTGCCATTTATCACGTTCCACTTTCAGGGTTTCAGCGATCTCTGCAACTTCCGGGTCTTCTGGTTGCTGGATCTGTTTCTTCTTGTTGCCATTTAGCTTGGCAACACGAGCCAGATTAGACTGGGTCTTGTGGGTTCGATAGTGAGTACCCAGAGCATTGCTGTTTGTGTAGGACCTAAAACAGACATTGCAGATATGGGCCGATGTTGATGGCTGTGAGGTGATCCCAGAAGAGTTGTCTGGTGGATCGGGTGGGTCAGGTGGTTTGGGAGCTGGTGCGGATTGTTGTTGTAGTTGATTGGCTCTTTCCATTTCCTCTCTCTTCTTATGTCCAGTTTCATGGCTCTTCAAGCCATGCGATGATTTACACACCTTCGTGCATCCAGGCCGCTGACAAACGAATTGTTCAGATGATCCGGCCACCGCCGGTGGCAGCGGTGTCTGAGCGGCCGGCTGCTGCACGGTAGTGTTTACATCTGAGGACATCACTGAAGTGCGACAGATGGCGCGCCGCTCAAACTGAGCATGCGCTCAATAGCCAAAACAGACAAAGGAAAGGTGCCCCAATCACCAACTTCTGATCAGATTAATTGGAGATGGATCAGGTGTTGCAACCAGTTGGAAAATAGTAGAAAGATGAAACCTAAACGAGATTGTGAAAAAGATAGAGAAAAGAATAAAAAGAAATTCGATGATTAAATAAACAATATGGATTGTGGTGGAACGATTTCTAATAACCAATCTTGATCAAAGATTGGTACTAAAAGGCCAAAACAATACTAGTTGAGATGAGCGATGACAAAATGTGGATACGAGGATGAATTTTCAGATGAACAATTCCGAACAGGTACAATTTGAAGCGTTAACCAATGAACGATAACCGATAACCGATAACCGATAACCAATAACTAGATCGGAACACCGATCTATACTTCGCAAGACCAAAACCAAAACCGTGTGAGGCAGCCACGTATCCTCATAGAACCATCGACGGAAAGGGAAAACGAATAGGAATGATGAGAGCGCAATTGAACGTGAGCGTGTGTGTGTACTCAAAACGAAAGTGGCGAACCGATCAGTGCAGGCTACTTATGTACCCTGACCACAAATCACAATCATCAAAGGGTTGGACCATGAGATTGACCAATCACCGCTCAGTGTAGTGGACGTGGATGAGGAAGAACGCGCGAAGATTGCGCCACTGCTCTTTGTGGCAAACTGGGTGTACTTCAGCAGGAATGTGCGAGTGAAATCGGAAGTTGCGAGTGGAGGTCAAAAGGCAAACAGAAACATCTGCGTGTTCAAGTTGATAGGAGAAAAAAATGGAATTGGTTGGATGCGACCAACGAGGATTCATACAGCGATTCCACAACAAACGATGTGCGACAGATCATCATTTGTGATGTTCGATCCATCGAAATCTTGAGATAATAAAATCCCGGGATAAGATCTACTAGAGCCCAACCAATGACATGTAGGCAACGATACAGAAGCGTAGAAAAGGGCATGAAACATTTGAGGAGTCGACAAATATATGGCGTACCGAGTTTAAAAAAGTGATTTTACTACTAAAGTGTTTAGAACAAAAGGCAAAATTAATAGCACCTTGTTCAAGAGGGAACGAATTGATGCACTTTCGATGTTTATTTATTGATTCAAGTTGGCAAAGCGGACCTGTACAAGGCTTACAAGCTTCAAATACCTTCAATAGTGCAATGGTCCTTAATAATACTAGTCATAAGTGACGGCGTGGGCGTGATGTTGGTGCGGGAGTATTGCGAGCACTCGTTCTTATTAGTTCAGTAATCAATGAGTCATCAAAGTGCGACAGACACACACAACAACTCATTTCTCAATACAAATCTATGTAAAATATCACTAATTATTTTGTATCTCCGGTAACCTTTGACCTATAGTGACCTATTTGGCAAAAGGAACAATTCCACCCCAACCTGAACATTGTGTAAAATTTGCAGACCTATCCATTGAACCATGTAGGCCAGTGGTCTCCAACCGGGCGCCTCGAGGCACCCTTGTCAGTTCGCGGCACCCCTGGGCACCCCTCTTGGCACACAGAATAAATCATTCTTTGACTTGATAAATTAATTTGTTTTAACATTTAAAAAGTTTTTTTTAAAATTAAAACAAAAGTTTTTGAGTATTTGACTGTTTTGTTTACAATTTTAAAATTAATTTTAATAAATCTTTACGAATTCAAAATCAATTCAAAAATAATTCTGAATATTCTGTGAATATTTTTGAATAACTAGTTAAATATTAGTCCTTTTGCTCTGAATAATATAGTTTGGGCTTTTACATGTAATTACAAAAAAAAATCATTGTAATTGCACAACAACAATTGATGGGGCATTGATTCTGCTGCAGCCAGCTCCCGCCGGCAAGTAGTCATGTCCATCCACTGCTTTCGGCTCCACTGGCAGACCAATGACGGCACCAAAATTCACTCAATGCACTCCCATTTGAATGGCATGGATTCTGCTGCAGCCAGCTCCCGCCGGCAAGTAGTCATGTCCATCCACTACTTTCGGCTCCACTGGTAGACCAATGACTTGTCCCAATTTCACACAATGCACTCCCATTTGAAAGGCAGGGATTCTACTGCAGTCAGCTTTCCCCGCCAAGTAGTCATGTCCATCCACTGCCTTCGGCTCCACTGGCAGACTAAAAACGGCACAAAATTCACTCAATGCACTCCCATTTGAATGGCAGGGATTCTACTGCAGTCAGCTTTCCCCGCCAAGTAGTCATGTCCATCCACTGCCTTCGGCTCAACTGGCAGACTAAAAACGGCACAAAATTCACTCAATGCACTCCCATTTGAACGGCATGGATTCTGCTGCAGCCAGCTCCCGCCGGCAAGTAGTCATGTCCATCCACTACTTTCGGCTCCACTGGTAGACCAATGACTTGCCCCAATTTCACACAATGCACTCCCATTTGAATGGCAGGGATTCTACTGCAGTCAGCTTTCCCCGCCAAGTAGTCATGTCCATCCACTGCCTTCGGCTCTACTGGCAGACTAAAAACGGCACAAAATTCACTCAATGCACTCCCATTTGAATGGCAGGGATTCTACTGCAGTCAACTTTCCCCGCCGGCAAGTAGTCATGTCCATCCACTGCCTTCGGCTCAAATGGCAGACTAAAAACGGCACAAAATTCACTAAATGCACTCCCATTTTAATGGCTTGGATTCAGCTGCAGTCAGCTTTTGCCGCCACGTAGTCATGTCATACACTTCCTTCGGCTCCACTGGTAGACCAATGACGGCACCAAAATTCACACAATGCACTCCCATTTGAACGGCAGGGATTCTGCTGCAGTCAGCTTTTGCCGCCACGTAGTCATGTCCATCCACTACTTTCGGCTCCACTCGCAGACCAATGACGGCACCAAAATTCACTCAATGCACTCCCATTTGAATGGCATGGATT